>PVHT021183699.1:40685516-40704937 GCA_004024745.2 Catagonus wagneri
TTTTTTTTTTTTTTTATCTTTTTAGGGCAGCACCTGCGGCATATGGAAGTTCCCAGGCTGGGGATTGAATCAGAGCTATAGCTGCTGGCCTGCACTACAGCCACAGCAACGCTGGATATGAGCTGAGTCTGCCGCCCACACCACAGCTCACGGCAACATTGGATCCTTAACCCACTGAGATGGGCCAGGGATTGAACTCGAGTGCTTATGGATACTAGTCGGATTTGATTCCGCTATGCCACAACAGGAACTCCATGAGGAATAATTTTTAAGTTGCTCTCATGCAGCTATTAAAAAGAATACTTTAGGATTATATGAATTTCAGGAATTCTATATTCTATTCTTTACCCACTTAATATATGGGTAAAGAATTACTTTTGAGAAGTTCCCATTGTGGCTCAACAGAAACAAATCCAACTAGTATCCATGAGGACGCAAGTTCGATCCCAGGCCCACTCAGTGGGTTAAAGATCCAGCGTCGTGAGCTGTGGTGTAGGTCACAGATACGGCTAGGATCCTTTTGTTGCAGTGGCTGTGGTATAGGCTAGTGGCTACAGCTCCAATTTGACCCCTAGCCTGGAAACCAAACCACAGGTGCGGCCCTAAAAAGACAAAAACAAAAAACAAAACAAAAAAACAGTTACTTTTATTAATTTCATTATTTTTAAAAAGTCATATCCCTTTAAATGTGTGTACGTGTACGTATATAATTATATGACCGTGGTGGGTAAACATGGAAGAATGCATAAATACTAGTTATTAATGTGAGTCATCCTGGAGTGTGGTTGGAGAGGAGGAATAAAGAAGTGGAGGAATAAAGAAGTGGGAGGAGTTCCTCTTGTGGCTCAGCAGTAATAAATCTGACTAGTGTCCATGAGGATGTAGGTTCGATCCCTGGCTTCGCTTACTGGGTTAAGGATTTGGTGTTGCTGTGAACCGTGGTGTAAGTCACAGACACAGATCGGATCCCACTTTGCTGTGGCTGTGGAGTAGGCTGGCAGCTGCAGATCTGATTTGACCCATAGCCTGGGGACTGCCATAAGCCACAGGTACAGCCCTAAAAAGAAAAAAAATAAGGAGAGAGAGAGAAGTGGGAGCCAAATTAGAAAGGATGAAACTAAAGAAACTACAGTGAATCCCCTCCAGGATATATGACATTTATGTATTTATGTAAGATAATTATGTTTTGAAAGGATATTTCAAAAAATGAATATATAATATATATAAATTTGTGTTTGTGTATATATATAAAATCAGGATTTTTGTTAAAAATGTGATAGGAGTCTCATCAGTTGAACATAATCAGTTTATATTGCAAGCTCTCCAAAACAAGTTGATTTTGATGTTTGGCTTTCCACCTAGTATGACTCCAGGGAAAAGACTAAGTGATTGGCACTTAGTAATACTTGCCCTATAGATATAAAAATGTTATTGCAAGCAAATAGGATGACTTTCCAATAGATTAGGAAGAATAAAGGAAGGGAGAAAGAGATAAAGCCAACCTATCAGATCCTCATGTAATGAGAGCTTTATCGATCAGACTTCTGGCCCCTCCTCTGTTCCCAAACCCTCATACAGCATGAGTTTTCAGGGTAATACATTACAATATTAATTGTAATACTGTTGCAAATCTTTTTTTTCTCTCTTTTTAGGGCCACACCTGCGGCATATGGAAGTTCCCAGGTTAGGGGTCAAATCTAAGCTGCAGCTGCCAGCCTGCACCACAGCCACAGCAACACCAGATCCGAGCTGTATCTCCAACCTACACCACAGCTTGCAGCAATGCTGTATCCTTAACCACTGACTGGGGCCAGCGATTGAACACTCATCCTCATGGATTCTAGTCAGGTTCTCAACCTGCTAAGCCACAATGAGAACTCCTCTCTTGCAAATCTTAAGATCGTTTAGTTTGATAAACTTCACATATAACTCCAAATAGCTCATCAGTCTAGGTCCCATTTCACCAGTATCTGGTCCTAGCTTAAGCCCCTGTGAACAAAGGGCTTATGAGTAAGGTCAGTGGTATCTTCCTTTTGCTTTTTGCTACAGGTGCACTGAATTACTTCTACTCCCCACAACAGATCTTCCCTTTTCTGGCTTTCAAGCCTCTGTACGTAATTTTCCCTTTACCTCAGAACCTTTCTAGGCTCAAAAAGATACCTGTGCATGCCCCTGTTGCACACTGTACTCATCCCTTTTATGTGTTTGCCTCTTTCACTAACCTGTAAACTGTGTGAAAGCAAGCGATATGTCTGTTCTCACTGTAGAACCTCCACACTTATCCTGGCACATACTGCTTGAATAAATTTTAAAATGTCTCATGAATCTTTACTGTTTTACAAAAGTTCTTTTCTACCGATTTCATGTAAGATTTTGACAGCCTTCTTCCTAACCTGGAGGCTTATATGAAGATTAGATATCAGCAACCTTCCTGTTACCCACTGCCCTTTTTAATCTGCTGTGTATCTTGGTTACCTTTCCTTAAGCTGTCTCAGCTTTTTTCTTCCTCTTATAAAATGGGACTCATGATACTACTACCTCAAGATTTGTGGTACTATATTTAATGTTCACATTTTGACACAATGTTCAGTGTGAATACTGAAAGAGTGAATATAAAGTGCTTAGCTCAGTCAGGTTCCTTTATTATTACTTAAACCCTTTAAACCCTTGTCCATCTTTTTTTTTTTTTTTTTGGCCATGCCTGCAATATGCAGAAGTTCTGGGGCCAGGAATTGAACCTGTGCCACAACAGTGACAATGCCATATCCTTTACCAGTAGGCCACCAAGGAACTTCCCCCAGTCCTTTTTTGTCTTTTCTTGTTATCATGTTTGTCCCTCTCTCTCAGTAGCTTCAACCCCAGGTGTCTTTCTCTGTCTGTCCTTTGGAACCCATCATTGATCATTTTGAAGGTACTTTCACCGACTCGTAGACTACGCCTTCACTTTTGGCTATGCTGTTTTGCTTGTTTCTTTTCATTCTTTCTTTTTTAGCCCCACCCATAGTATATGTAAGTTACCAGGCCAGGAATTGAACCCTTGCCATAGCAGTGACCTGAGCTGCAGTGACCACAACGGATCCTTAACCTGCTGCCCCACAAGGGAATTTCTGTCTTGCTTGTTTCTAATTCTTGGAAACTTTCGCCATTAACTTTATGTACTTCCTCTTTCTAGCTGCTAGGGGAAATCACAGGGCTGATTCAGCACAGACTGTGCCAGATTTGCCAGACTGAGAGAATCTTTCTGATGGCATGACAGTCTTTTTTCATTTAAAAAATGGATGCTCAACTCAGGATGTACACCAGAATTACCTGCAGAGCTTTGTAAAACTATAGTTGTGTGGATTCAGCTCTAAGAACAGGGCTAGCTAGGTGTAGAGCCTAGACATATTTTTAAAAAGGCTTTGGTTTTTCTTTTGGACAACTAGGTGTAAGAACTCTGCTCTTGGGAGTTCCCGTTCTGGCTCAGTAGAAACAAATCCGATTAGTATCCATGAGGATGCAGGTTCGATCCCTGGCCTCGCTCAGTGGGTTGGGGATCCGGCATTGCCTTGAGCTGTGGTGTAGGTCAAAGACGGGGTTCGGATCCTGCATTGCTGTGGCTGTGGTGTAGGCTGCCAGCTATAGCTCCGATTCGACCCCTAGCCTGGGAACTTCCATAGCCATGGTACAGCCCTAAAGAAAGCAACAACAACAAAAAAAACCCTGCTCTTGGGGAGTTCCTTGGTGGTCCAATGGTTAGGGCTTGACATTTTCACTACTGTGGCCTGTGTTCAGTATCTGAGTTGGGAACAGAAATACCACATCAAGGCATTGCTTGCTGTAGCCAAATTAATTAATTAATTAATTTTAACAAAAAATTGTTTACAAAAAGAACTCTGCTCTCTTAAGTTTCTGGCAACTGTTTCAAGTGCTTTCCCTTATCCTCAAGTCCCAAATTTCCTTTCTTACATTACCTCTTGTGAATCCATACTTGTTGGCTCTTTACCTGTATTTTCAGTTGCTTGTTTAGTTGTTTCCCATTCGCTGTCCATTCCAAATTCCTGTAGCATTTTGCAGCATTTGTGAATTTCCCCCCTTTCTTGTTATGTTAGATATTTCAAGTTCTCTCTACAAACTAAATTGAAATCTCAATGACAGGGACCTGGTTATAGTCCTGTTGGTTTTTCCCATCATTCCCAGCATACTCTTTTGTAGCCAGCAAGTTCTCAGTGAATTTGAGCCAACAGGTAAAGCCAAAGAACCACCAACTCAAAAGATAAGCCAGAAAGCAACAAAAGTCTAAGTATGCTAGAGAAATGAAGTAGAAAATTAATCAATATAAGTAGAGAAAAGATTCCTCCTATTGAATAAGGAGGTTGAAACAGGCTTCCTGGGAGACGTAGCCAATTCTGAGTCTAGAGCAGGAAATGTACAAATTGGATTTATAAGATTTTGTTATACCAGAAAGCAGTGAAATAGGTAGTTTCTAAGAATGCTAGGTTCTGTTTGAAGAACTCAGGAATTAACATGGAGTTCTGACTATTCCAAGATTGAACAATTTGAGCATCAAACAATAATAACAGCAGTTTATGGATTTATGTGTAAAGCCATAAACTTATGAAATAACTAAAAAAAAAAATTTGGAAGAACTTAAGAAACCCATTTCACCTTTGGAAGAACTTAAGAAACCCATTTCTCATTCTGAAAACAGAAAAGAAATAATGTTACCTGAAATGAAGTTGTTGAAGAGATTTTTGGTTTTTGGGGGGGCCACACCTGCAGCATATGGAGGTTCACAAACTAGGGGTTGAATCAGACCTACAGCTGCCGGCCTGCACAACAGCCACAGCAATGTGGGATCTGAGCCGCGTCCACAACCTACACCACAGCTCATGGCAATGCCAGATACTTAACCCACTGAGCAAGGCCAGGGATCAAACCCACATCCTCATGGATACTAGCTGGATTAATTTCCACTGCGCCACGATGGGAACACCCCCCCCCCCCGAAAATTTTTTTAAGACAGTCTCTTCAGCAAGTGATGTTGGGAAAACTGGACAGCCACATGGAAACCAGTGAAGATAGAACACTTCTATGCACCATATACAAAAATGAACTCAAAATGTCTTAAAGACTTAAATATAAGACATGACACTGTAAAACTGGAAGAGAACACAAGCAAAACATTCTCTGACAAAATTGTAGCAGTGTTTTCTTAGGTAAGCCTTCTAAGGCAATAGAAATAAAAAAATAAATAAACAAATGGGACCTAATCAAACTTTGTTTTGCACAGCAAAGGAAACCATAAAGAAAACAAAAAGGAGTTCCTTTCATGGCTCAGAGGGTTAAGAACCCCACAATGTCTGTGAGGATGTGGGTTTGATCTCTGGCTTCACTCAGTGGGTTAGGGATCCGGCATTGCTGCAAGCTGTGGTGTAGGTCGCAGTTGCAGCTCTGATCCAGTGTTGCCATAGCTGTGGCATAGGCCTGCAGCTGTGGCTCCAATTTGACCCCTAACCCAGAAGTTTCTACACGCCACTGGTGTGGCCATAAAAAGGAAAAAATTATTTTAAAAATAAAAATTAAAAAACCTTAGAATCAGGAGGATAATATAGAAAAAAATACCAGAATACAAGTTTGGTAACTTTCATCCTAGATTGCAGTAAAAAAGCAATTAAATGAATAATGCCCCTGCCTGGAAAAGTTAACACCTCTCACTTATGTCCTGGTTTTTGAAATGTTTCTTGGACTTTAACTTAGTTTTACTGCCGGTCATTTCAAGAGGTACTTCAAACACTCAGGTATAAATATTAACCTTCCTACTCCAGTGCAAGAGAAGACATAGAACCAGGCTCCAACATACCCCAGTAGTTTTAGTATTCCAATCCAGGGCCTTAAATCATTTTTAAACTTATCAAAAGTGAACATTGGTCCTTTAATTGCTGTTTGTGTGAAGAGGTAATAAAAAAGGCTGACTGTATATCATAAAGTGTGTATATTAACTCAAAAGCAAAATAAAATATCTGTGTAAGATAATAGAGAAAAAACTCATGCAAGTGGCATGTGTAGTCTTAATGCTGGTTTTTAATAAAGTCATGACTGCAGCAGGTAATTGAAGATTTTTCTCTGCAGATACCTTGTTTCTTCAACATACCTGTCTTTCATGTTTTTAACATTTCCAAAATGTACATGTAGTTTACAAGTGTGGCAGTGTTCCTACAGTCTCTTTATCCAAGCCCAAAATGTTTTAAATTGTATTTTACAATTAATTTTGTCTTTGAATCTTGGCAGTATGTTACTAATAATGTTTCCAGGTGAATTCTGAGAGCAAAGTTTGTTTTAAAAGCGCTTCATAGAATAGAGCAGTGTTTTCCAAAGTATTTTCTTCATAATGCCATGTATATCATATGTGTTATACCATAAAACCAGTTCCAATGTTCCTAAAAGTGGGGGTAGAGATGCTCAATGGTCATATAAATTTGGAAAATAGATCTTACTTTTAGAGACTTATTAAGGACAAAAACCCATTAAGCTCTGAGAAAGCCTGTGGTTTAAAAAAAAAAAAAAATCCGGATTTCCCATCATGGTGCAGTGGAAACGAATCCAGCTAGTATCCATGAGGATGCGGGTTCGATCCCTGGCCTCGTTCAGTGGGTCGGGATCTGGCATTGCCATGAGCTGTGGTGAAGGTCGCAGATGAGGCTCGGATCCCATGTCGCTGTGGCTGTGGTATAGGCTGGCAGCTGTGGCTCCAATTGTAACCCTAGCCTGGGAACCTCCATATGCTGCGGATGCAGCCCTAAAAAGCAAATAAAATTAAAATAAAATAAAATAAAACCTCTTTCATACTTTTTTAATCCAGTATTTTGTAAACTCTTCTGACCCCAAAATCCTTTTTATAAAATGCCTGCTCGCACATTTTGGGAAATGCTGCTGTGTAGAGTTGATTAATAAATATATTAGAACCAAACAGTTTTTTCACATTAAATATTTGCGTGTTGGAAATTAAGATACCTAACATTTCTTTTTTTTTTTTAATTTTTTTTAGGGCCGCACCCACTGCATATGGAGGTTCCCAGGGTAGGGATTGAATTGGAGCTGTAGCTGCTGGCCTGCACCACAGCCACGGCAATGCCAGATCCTTAACCCACTGAGCAAGGCCAGGGATCGAACCTGCAGCCTCATGCTTCCCAGTCAGATTTGTTTCCACTGTGCCACGATGGGAACTCCCGGTAACTAGCATTTCTATGCAACCGTGTATCTAGTTGTCACAAGAACCTTTCCAAAGGCAGGGTTGTCTAAATTCAATTGCCAACTTAGACATGATCTTTAACTGCCTTCAAAAGTGCAGCAACTTTGTGGTGCCCAACTAGGATAAGATCTTGGTTCATCTCACAAAGTTATGTATTGGTCCGGTTGCTGGGTTCAGGAGGATATATATCTGAGCAAAAGAAATCCTTAGGTAATATATTACAGGTTGTTGACTTTGGCACTATAGTTTTATTCTGTAACTCACTACACGTTTTAAAAAACAAAAACAATTTTGTTATCAGTTTAAATATTTTGGTAAAGGATCAATATTGCTGGGTCATCTTGTATTGTACTCCTATATTTATTGTAGGCTTTTTATAGTAAATCTCTGTGGGAACCGTAGAGCTGGGTTAAATCCATCCCTTCCCTATCTTCTGCCAGGGAAAGGAGGCAGTCAGGTGGTTCTGGCAAGTGGAGATGAATACTGCTGTTCACAAAGTAAGCGATATTGTCTACCCTGAGTAGTGGAAGCTATAAAATATTAGCCAGACATGTTCTTTGGTGTATTCAGTAAGTATTTATTAAATGCCTTATTTGTGCCATGTAATTCTGCTAAGTACCAGGTTTAAAAGTGAGAAGCAACAATCATTTCTGCCCTCAAAGAGTTAACTCAAATTGGTGAAAAAGGCACTTGTGTAAGTAGTATTCACAAGGCAGTGTGTTTAGTGTTATAGGTAGATACAGGAGGCTCTGGGGATACCTGACTCAGATACTGAACTTGGTAAAGGAGGTAAAGATACTGAGCCTAGAGAACTCCCTCTGATGGCTTAGTGGGTTGAGGTTCCTGCGTTCTTACTGCTGTGGCTCTGGTTGCTGCTGTGTGGCATAGGTTCAATCCCTGGCCCAGGAATTCCCATATACTCGGCAAAAAAGAAAAAAAAATACAAAAAAAAAAAAGAGAGAGAGAACCTGAAATAAACATTGCAACTCTCATTTGGGGAAAAAAAAAAAAAAGGTTACTAAGCCTAGAGGATAAATAGTGTTTGGCTCTGTAGACAAGAGGATAAAGGACATCACTGACAGAAAAGACAGCTTCTTTAAAAGGCGTGGGGTTATGAAAAGAAATCTGAAGATACAGGTAGCTTGGTTTTGTATAGAGTATCTACGGTAGTGAGATCGGAGGATGAGATCCAAAAGGAAGGTTCGTGACCCTAATTGTTGTGCTAAGCAGAGTGTTTAGAAGACTGCCCGGTAGATGATTCTTGATCTGTGCTCATACTTTTCATATAATTATTTAATAAAAATTAATACTGAGTAAACCATTTCTAAATTTCTTAAGCGTTTCCAGATGACAGAATAATTTTAATACTTATGTTAATAATGCCATCTTGATGACTCATGGGCCTGATCACTTAGTAAGTTACCTGCATATAAAAGCATTAGCTCTATGCTTTATAATCAGTTTGAGATGTGATTTACTTACAACACTAGCGCTACAGGTATAATTCACTGAGTTTTGACAAATGTATGTAGTCAAATAACCACCACTTCTCTGTCATAATATAGTATGATTTCATCAGCATACATGAGCTTTTTTTTTTTTAATTTATTTATTTTTGGTCGCCCTGTGCAATGGTTTAATTTGACATCTCAGTTCCCAGACCAGAGATTGAACTCCAGCCACAGCAATGGAAGTGCCCAGTCCTAACCACTAGACAACCAGGGAACTACATTAGCTTTTAATTAAGAGTTTGATGAACTAAATAATTAACTCTTTGAACCCTGAAGAACATAATATCTGAAGAATAGAGAAATTAAAAACCATCAACTTTTGGAGTTCCCGTCGTGGCGCAGCGGAAACGAATCCAACTAGGAACCATGAGGTTGTGGGTTCGATCCCTGGCATTGCTCAGTGAGTTAATGATCTGGCATTACCATGAGCTGTGGCGTGGGTCACAGACGCAGCTCGGATCTGGCATTGCTGTGGCTCTGGCATAGGCCGGCAGCAACAGCTCTGATTAAACCCCTAGCCTGGGAATCTCCATATGCCGCAGGTGCCTTCCTAAAAAGACAAAAAAAAAAAAAATTCAACTTTTATGTTTTTAATTTTTTGTTCACCCTATGTTATATGGAGTTCCTAGGCCAGGGATCAGATCCACGCTGTATTTGCGACCTATACCACAGCTACAGCAACGCCAGATCCTTAACCCACTGTGCCAGGCCGAGGATCAGACCTGCAATCTAGTGCTCCAGAGATACCACTGATCCTGTCACACCACATGAGAACTCTAAAACTATCACCTTTTAAACTAAAAAAAAATTTTTTTTCTGTAAACTAGAGTCTCTGTACAAATACTGCTTTTGAGAGTCTTTGTCTCTTGAAATCTTTAGAAGGAGAAAGTAAGAAGCAATGATAAGAAGTGGTCTACAAAGTGACAGATGTCATGTTATATAAAGGTGTTTGGAGGTGGAGGTAGAAATAACCACTAGAAAAACAAAACCAAAATTTTAAATACTGAACTAGAAACCTCAGACTTGAGTTCTAGCCAGCAGCCCTGATACTTAATAGCCAAGAATTGTAAAAGCAGTTTCATTTGTCTGAGGTCTTGGTTTTCTCACTCATAAAATGAGGCATGAATGACCTATTCTGAGCTGTTATTATGCTGAACTTTAGAGTTTTGCGAAGTATGGATAGGTGTGTTTACAGGTTGAGGATAGGAGATTAAGACTAAGGGATAAATTTTAAGGGGCATAGTTGTACTTAGGTTTTGATGCTGGCAGATAAGGAAGAAAGTGCATCTTCCCCACTGTCCACCCTCAGCTTTATATTTCCATGTACTTAGCTGAGCTTTTTTTGATTGTTGCCATAGCATTGGAGGTTAGGACACTTTTGAAACAATTTTATCGGTGATTCTACCTTGCAGTTGTGATTCATTATGGATGAGGATGTGTTTCTCCGGGGAAATTAATATTGTCATTAAACCACCAAAATGATTTTCTTTCCCGGAAGTTATCACTTATAAGAATAAAATATATTTTTAGATATGAAAGGTATAAAGGTCTATGTTTTTAAACAATTGTTTTATCCATCTTATTTGTTTGTTTTAACCAGTTACCCATGGGTGTATTGTTTCCACAATAAAACTTTTTCTACCAGATGGTATGGAAGCCCGGCTCCGCTCAGAGTAAGTATAATTTAGTGCTATGAAGTTTTTGTATGATTTACCTTAGTTAATAATATTCTAGATGATAGTGTACTATTAATACTTCAGAGTTATCCTTATAATGTTTGAAAATTGATATAGCACTTTTGGGATATTATATACTTTAGTTGCTTTTCACACTAGTTACAATTCTAGTAAATAATAATTCATAAGGAGATACAGTTATTTTGTTTCCAAAATTAACTTTACAATTTATTTTTTAACTTATAATTAGTTTTTTTCAAAATATTTGGAGTATGTAGGCTATTGATGGGTAATACTTCTGTTCATGTTGATCTGCATTTCATATAGGACTTCTTAGACTGTGATTGCCTCTGAAGTTAATGCTAGTGTCACAGTTTTACAGGATTATAAAGATGTTGACACAGTTAATAGTCTGTTTTGGTGGGAATTTGGGAAGGATTTTCCAATGATTTTTTTTAATTGACATATAATTATTTACAATGTTGTGTTAAGTAGTTTTTCTTTTAAATGAAGCAGTGGAAGGGTCACTCAGAGGACAAACTTAAGAGGGAAAAATTACTCATAAAATGTAAACATAAGTACATTTTGATCTTGCACTTTTCACAGAGTATTATTATGAAGTGTTGGATGAGGTAAGCAAGCTTCAGCATATTTTTATTTTGAGGAAACCTTGTATATGTAAAAGGCTTGTTTCTATACCCAACATAGTGTTTTCTGTCCTACAAAAGCAGAGACAAATATCTGAGACTAGAAGTTTAATAGCAACAGTAAGTTGATGGTGAAGCAGAGTAGTGAGTATGAAAGGGAGAGGGAAAAAGAAAGCAGAGAGAGGTCTTCCTATTACTATGAGAATGCTTTCATTAAAATTATTGTATGTTGGAGTTCCCATCATGGCTCAGTGGTCAACAAACCCAACTAGTATCCATGAGGATGCGGGTTCAATCCCTGGCCTTGCCCTGTGGGTTAAGGATCCGGTGTTGCCGTGAGCTGTGGTGTAGGTCGCAAATGCGGCTCGGGTCCCACGTTGCCGAGGCTGTGATGTAGGCTGGCGGCTACAGCTCCGATTCGACCCATAGCCTGGGAACCTCCATATGCCGCAGGTGCGTTTGCCCTAAAAAGACAAAAAAAAAATTTGAAAAAAGAAGAATTATTGTATGTTATGCTTCAGTTAGAGAATACCAATTTTTTTTAGCTTTAAGGATATCCATAAAAAGTTGAAATTTTATTTTGTTTTTTTAGAAATAGAAATTTCATTTTAATTGATTTTACAGGTAAACAAATACACAAATGCATTCTTGTCATAATATATTTAGTGATAAGCAGAATCAGTGTAGTTTCATCATACCATCAACCTAACAAAATTTAAATGGGTCCACATAATTTTTTTTAAAAAGTTAGATCAGTAATACTTTTCATTATAATGCTATTCAGTGTACTAGGCTTATGTGTGATTTTTTTTTCCTATTTTTTTTTTTTTTTTTTGGTCACCCCACAGCATATGGGGTTCCCAGGCTAGGGATCAGGTCCAAGCCCAAAGCGCAGTTGCAATAGTACTGAATCCTTAACCCACTATGCCAGGGCAGGGACTGAACATGCATCCCAGCACTCCAGAGATGTGCCAGTTCCATTGTGCCACAATGGGAACTCCATGTGTGATTTTTTACAGGTTGAAGAAAACACGATATTCTTTATAAGCCATTCAATTTCAAAATACTCAGAATATGGTAAGAAACTATGCAAAATTTAAAGTATAGTCAAAGTTTTCACTTTCTTACTATATAACAAGTTAATGTTTTTATCATTGAATAGAAAATATCAAGTAGCAAAACATCGAGTCATGCTTATGATACATAATTCACATTCATATCATTAGTTGTACATTTTGCACTACTAGCACCTGCTCCTAAGGACCCTTCTATGTTGCAGAGAAGCCAGAAACTACATTTCCTGGAATACCATTCCGTATTCTATTTATGTTTCCAAATTAGAGTGTAACCAAAGGGGAACTCACAGAGATCTGAAAGAAGTTATGACTCTTGTGAGGTCATGATGACCATTCACTGGGGCTTCTCAGTCTTCTCCCTAATCTTGTCCTTCTCTATTGAATACTGATAAAGATCATAAAATCTTTTCTAGAATTAGAAAGCAGAAATTTTAAAATCTTTCAAATGTAAAACATTAATCTGTTTTCTGTTCTAAATTATAGTTTAATTAAAAATACATGGAGTTCCCATCGTGGCACAGCAGAAATGAATCCGACTAGGAATCATGAAGTTGCCAGTTCAATCCTTGGCCTTACTCAGTGGGTCAAGGATCCGGAACTGATGTGAGCTGTGGTGTAGGTCACAGACGGGGCTCGGATCTGGTGTTGCTGTGGCTCTGGCATAGACCAGTGGCTGCAGCTCCAATTAGACCCCTAAACTGGGAACCTCCATATGCCACGGGTGAGGCCCTAAAAAGACAAAAAGACCAAAAATAATAATAATAATAAAATAAAAAATAGTAAAATAAAAATAAAAATACAGTTAGCTTTGGGGACACTAATGTGACTTAGCTTTTAATATGACTTAGTCAAGAGTTAAGGTCTTACAAAAGGAAGAGTAACTATTAATCAACAAAGGGCAAATATCTTCTTAAAGACTTTGATATTTCTTTTTGATAATTAAAATTTTCTTTCACATAGTCAAAAGCTTTGAGCAGTTGCATGAAAGGGTCATTTCTGTTGTCAGGTTCTATCCAGTAAGGCATGTGATTTTTTTTCAAAGTCTACATCAGTGAATTGTGTTCCTATCTCTCTTGTTTCTCCAGTGCTTTTCATCTTTGTCCCTGTTTCCTTCTCTTTGTTTGGCTTTTCTATGTGGTTAAATATTAGCATCATTTAAAATTTTGCTGCCAATTTCATTGTACATAATCTGGCTGACTTTCTGGAGAAGATGAATTTTGAGTAGGCAGTTCTTTAGAGGTGGATAGTCTGGTTCAAAGTCCTGCCCTACCTGTTCTGTGACTTGATCAGGCCTCCCTTTTCTCATTTGAAAAGACAGTAATATTACCTATTGAGCAGAAATTTTATGAGGAGGATTAAGCAAGATTGTAATTTATAGTCTAGTATAGTACCTGACATATAACAAGCACACAATGTATATTATTTCTGTTAGTGTAATGTAATATTTTTTAGCAATTAAGAGGCTTTTAAGTATGCCAGAATGTCTAGAGTTGAAGGGACATTGTATACATAGCATTTAGTATTTTAAGGTCTTCAGTGGGTATATTTATTGTTCTCAAAAGGCTGATTCTTTTTTCTTCCTTGATTTTTATTCTCTTGCACAGATAATTTTCAAATAATAAGAAGCAGAGAACTCCTAGCCTAGGAACTTTCATATGCTACAGGTGCAGCCATAAAAAGACAAAAAAAAAACAAAACAAAGAAGAAGAAAAAAAGAGAAATTGCTATATTGCTATAATCCCACAACCCTAACATTAAGTAACAATCTTCCTTTTCTGCAGTTCTTTGTTGTATATAAACTTTTTCAGTAATTTAAACAAAAATACTTATATCCATGATAGTTTTTATAAAACATTATATATATATATATATATATATATATATATATATATATATATATCACTTATGGAATGTTTTGCTGAATTTTTAGCCTTTTGTTTATTAACCAGATTTTCATGAGGACAGAAAATTTTGTACTTGGGTCACTAAGAAAACCGAATTAAAGAAAAAAGCCTCCAGGGAGTTCCCACTGTGGCTTAGTAGTAACAGCCCCACTAGTATCCATGGGGATTCAGGTTCAATCCCTGGCCTCACTCACTGGGTTAAAGGATCCGGCATTTCCGTGAGCTGTGATGTAGGTTACAGACACTACTGAGATCCCACGTTGCTGTGGCTGTGGCATAGGCCTACAGCTGCAACTCTGATTCGACCCTTAGCTGAGGAACTTCCATATGCTGCAAGTGCATCCCTAAAAAGAAAAAAAAGAAGGAATCTGACTACAGCAGCTTGGGTCACTGCGGAGGCACAGGTTTGATACCCAGCACTGCACAGTGGGTTAAAGGATCTGGCAGTTGCCACAGCTCTGGCATAAGCCACAGCTATGGCTCAGAATTAATCCCTGGTCAGGGAACTTCCATATGCTGCAAGTGCATCCATAAAAATGACAACAACAACAACCACAAAACCTCCATTAATGCAATTAGCTTCTATTTAGACTTTCTTAAGTTCATTTCCCTGATGTGCATATCTACAAAGAAAAGAGTATATACTTAAAATGGTTATCTCTAGCGCTGGCATTGAATAAATTTTATTTCTCATGCTTTACTCCACACATCCTCTGTAATCAATATGTATTACTTGTAATCAATATGTATTACAAGAAAATTAACTTGTTTAAAATGTCTGTTCCATTTTTATGGGGCAGAGAAGAAAAACTGAAGTTGTATGTAAATTTTTAAACCTTCATTAGGCACCAGCTTCATTAGGTGTAGGACTTTGTGTAGGTTCTGGGGATGCAGAGGTGCATTGTTCACAGTGTCTTAGAACAGAGACATGAAATCATAGGAGTAGAGCAGAGGGTTAGTGGGAGTCTGTACAAAATGTCATGAGTGCTCAGAAAAGAGGTGGGTACTGGTACTTAAAATTCCATTTTATTCAGCATTTTAATGTACTTGTGACTGATTGAAACGTCTTTAGGATGTTTGCGGTTACTACAGTGGTATCAGAATTGTTATTCTGGAGTTCCCGTCGTGGCTCAGTGGTTAACAAACCCTGCTAGTATCCATGGAGACACAGGTTCCATCCATGGCCTTGCTTAGTGGGTTAAGGATCTGGCATTGCTGTGAGATGTGTCGTAGCTTGTAGACGTGACTCGGATCTGATTCGACACTTGGCCTGGGAATCTCCATATGCCTCGGGTGCAGCCCAAAAAAGACAAAAGACAAAAAAAAAATCATTTCTGTTTTTAGATCCTGTAAGATCTGTTTCTCAGCATCTTACATGATTATCTAGTTGAATCTAGGAACTTTACCAGTCAACCATCAGGCTGACCATCACCAGAGTTGCCTCCAGGATATGGAGTGAGGTGCATTTAGTAGGGGACATGGGTGGCAGCCTTGCTTTGTGCTCCCTCTGCTGCCCCGCCCCATGCAGTATCTTACAGGGTATGGTATGATAGAGACCCTGGTTTCCTTAGCTGCTCTGTTCTCATGGGTGTGGTAGTAGTGACCAAGTGCTACCACCTCCTAGGTAATGTTTTAAATTCTTTATTTATTTTAACACATCTAATAGTCACAACAACTTAATAGGGTTAGTTTTATGATTATCCTTATTTTATGAAAGAGAAAGCTGAGACCTATAGTGGTTAGGTAACTTGCCCAAGATTATTCAGCTGGTAAGTAAAATTTGGACCCAGTCAATGTAGTTTATGAGCCTGCCTGCTTAACTGCTAGCTGCACCATATTTTTTTTTTATAAAGTATATAAGATAGTTTATAAAGCCAAAAAAGGCAGTTGGTACCAATTAAACTGTGTTTACAGTTTAAAAGTAATATACTGAGTTTAGTTTCATACGTACATGTAAGCTTTCAGTGTTAGTGTGTGAACTGGCTGAACACAAGTAGTATAGTACTGTTTGATTAGCTTAAGTTGTTTTCTACTAGAATATGTTTCCAAATTATAGCCTTCTTTACAGTAGAACTTTGCTTTTAAGACCTCTGTATAGGAATATTTAATTTAAAAAGAACTTGCTTTACGCATTCCAAAATTTATTTATTTATTTATTTTTGGCTTTTTGTGTTTTTAGGTCCTCACCTGCGGCATATGGAGGTTCCCAGGCTAGGGGTCTAATCGGAGCTGTTGCTGCCGGCCTACTAGAGCCACAGCAACTCCAGATCTAAGCCATGTCTGCAGCCTACCCACAGCTCACGGCAACGCCAGATCGTTAACCCACTGAGTGATGCCAGGGATTGAACCTGGAACCTCGTGGTTGCTAGTCGGATTCTTTTCTGCTGCGCTACACATTCCAAAATTTAAATAGATGATTTAAGGAGTGCTCTTTCTCTGTCAAGCCCTCATTAATAGTAGATCCAGCAAGGACCTACATTTTAATACATTTAATATATTTTAGATTTTGAATTTTTGTTTTAGAAATACATTAATGTATAAAAGATTTGTATATTAAAACCTTGTTTTGTAACAATTTTATACATATATAAGAAGGATTAAAAATAATTGACATATTAATTTCATATAATTAAATATGAAAGCAAGTTATTGGCCGTGGTGTTTAAGATATTCTAGTACTGTCGTACTGTTTCCTCTATTGTCAGGAAATTAGATAAAATTCTAAATTTTACTTTTCAGTGTCATCCATGCTCCATTACCAAGTCCTGTTGACAAAGTAAGTTGCTAAGGATTATTTTTTCCAAACAGATATATTGCCATTGAAAATATTTGTTTTTAATATGCTTTACTTAGAAACTTATTTCTCTTTTGTAACAAAATATGATAGTGCATAAAGCTGTATAATTATTTTGATCTAGTCTGATAGATGTTTCTTAAGAAAAAGCCTTTATTATTTCAAGTAAATGGCTAACTCTGTAGAACAGAAGTATTTGTTTTATGCCTAGTCATAGGAAAAAGTGTTAATTACTACTTTTATTCTGGAATGTATTTCTGTTTAAAAATAGTTATTAAGGCATTGTGTCCAGATGGTTCACTTAAAATATACCTACACATGGAAATAACACAGAAACGTGAGTTTTTAGAACTGGCTCTTTTATGTCCTTGAGGATCAGTTTTAACCTAATTTGGACAGAAACTTTGCAGTAATTACTTCTGGAAAATATTTTTTATCTTTTGTTCAGGAATAATGGCATATTAAACCGTGGATAAATACATGTTTTGTATCTTTTGACATTAAAATAGATGTTGAATTTTCTTAATGTAAGTAACAGTTTAGTTTAATTGGTAAAAACATTTTAGTTGTTTTTTCTTGCTTTTGGATAAAGAATGAAAGCCTATTTGAAACCAAAGTTCTCTGTTAGATTTCTTTTTTTAGAAGTAAAGTGATTAATCAACTTTTGCAATACCAAGAATCATCTCAGCAGTAAATAATGGCCTTGCTGAATTAAGAATAACTTTGAAAAAAAACACCATTTCTCTTTCTTCTAGTTAGCATATTAATAAAAAATACTTTCTGAGCTTAATAAGGAATGATGCTGTTGACATCGTTCATTAAGAAGTTAACAGTGCTGGAGTTCCCATCGTGGCTAAGTGGAAACGAATCTGACTAGGAACCATGAGGTTGTGGGTTTGATCCCTGGCCTTGCTCAGGGGGTTAAGGATCCGGCGTTGCCGTGAGCTGTGGTGTAGGTTGCAGACATGGCTCAGATCCCACGTTGCTGTGGTTTAGAGTGGAAGCTACAGCTCCAATTCAACCCCTAGCCTGGGAACCTCCATATGCCGCGGGGGTGCAGCCCTAAAATGACAAAAAAAGAAATAAGTTAACAGTGCAAGGGTGGGGTAGTGTTGAGAATGTAATTGTTACAGCAACCTATTAGTGCCTTTTTTTTTTTTTTAAATGCTCTGGTTCTGTATTCTTGCACCTGGAAGAAACCCTTTATAGAAATATCTTCTAATACTCTTGAATTCTAAGCACTTTGACTGTGACTTGTAATGTTTAAATACCATATTTCTCATCTTTTTCTTCTTGAAACCTACCTGTAGTTTAAAGGAAAAAAAGAAAAAGACAAACTTTTTATTGTTGCCTCTGACCACTGGAAAAAGTATTGTATTTCGTGTCTTGCTTTTCCCTACAGCCTCACATACAAATACCATTTGGCTACTTCTAAGTGAACTATGACTTTTTGACATATTGAAGAACTAATTAACACTGAATTTTAAAAGGGGAAAATGTAGATCTTCTAATTTAGGAGGTATTATTTGTGGATAAAGAAAAGGCTATGTTGCCTTTGTGCTGCAAGTTGGTTTATCAAGTTTGTGACTTGGTTTATCCAAGAATATTTTCCTGAGTAGCTCTTATTGTACCACCCTGCTTATAAATCTCAAACTAATCAGTGTAATACAATACTATTTATAAATTGTAGACCTGGAACAGAAATATTTTGAATACTAAAGGAAACTGTTAATTTAAAAAATAATTTTTATTTTGCATATTTCAATAAGTAGGCATTTTAAGGACTTGGTTTAGCTTTCATGTCTTCTGTCAGTATTTTGTATGACTGTTGATGGTGTGTCATTTTGTTTCTAGGTTGCTGCTAACACTCCAAGTATGTACTCTCAGGAACTATTCCAGCTTTCTCAGTATCTTCAGGTAAAAGTAAATCTTAAGAATTCTTAATCTTTAAGAGCAGAATGTAGATTTGATTTTGTTCACAAATATAGGCTAAGGAAATATTGGCTGGATACACGTACAAAAAAAATAAAGAATTTAAAAATAGGTCTTATGAAAAAAGGATTAAAAAAATCAGGATTGATAAGTTTAGAGAAAATAGGGTTCTATTCAAGAGAAGTTTTTTCTTCAAATATGAGGAAATTCCAAAATTGTTCTTTATCCAAAGATGACTTTTAAATAAAATTAGCCTAGAGAGATGTTGGTTGCTATTAATAGCTAGTAATAGCAAATAATATGAACTATTAAAATATTAAGTATTAATAGCAACTAATTATATAGTACTTGTTATATGACAGACTCTAGCACTTCACCTATATTAATTCATTTAAACCTAACAAAAATCCTATAAGGTACATATTTTATTCTCGTTTTTATAGATGGAGAACTGAGGGACAGGAAATTTAAGTAGTTTGCACAATATATCACACACCCCATATGTGGCTGAGCTGGGATTTGAATCCAAACAAGTCACCTCAAAGTCTCTCCTCTTAACCCCACTGTTCTGTGCTGCCGGATCTATAGAAAGACTTCTTGGTGGAGCAGAGACTTAAAATGGCTCCTGAAGAAGTTAATTGCATATTTAT
>PVHT021183699.1:40705037-40756394 GCA_004024745.2 Catagonus wagneri
TAGGCCGACAGCTGTAGCTCCGCTTAGACCCCTAGCCTGGGAACCTCCGTATGATGCGGGTGTGGCCCTGAAAAAATATTAAAAATTAAATAAATAAATAAAATGATGGGACCAAAGCAGTGATCCTTGGTCCCCACATTGCTTTATAGAAATCAGTCACTAAGGGCAGTTCTACCTCAGGAATGTACACGTCTCTGAAAAGTATCAGTATATTAATCAGATCTTATCAGTATATTAATCAGATCTTATCTCCCACTGGGCATAATGTAACAGTGGATTGAATAGCAGTTTTATGCACTTGCAGTTTAGTAGAGAGTATTTACAAACATAGAACCTAGCCAGAGTTCCCTGGATTTGATCTGTAGCTTTAAATCCTGACCTCTTGGGAAAGTTGTTTAACTCTTTTGTGCCTCATCTCTGATATGTGTATAATAATAGCACTTAACTCACAGAGTTGTAAAAAATACATGAATACATGTAAAGCACTTACAGCAGTACCTGGCACATAGAATGTATGCCATGAAGGTTAGTAGTTGTTTACTATTCATTAAAAAGTCACATTGGAGTTCCCGTCGTTGCTCAGCGGAAACGAATCCGACTAGGAACCATGAGGTTGCGGGTTTGATCCCTGGCCTCGTTCAGTGGGTTAAGGATCCGGCGTTGCCGTGAGCTGTGGTGAAGGTCGCAGACGCGGCTCGGATCCTGCGTTGCTGTGGCTATGGCGTAGGCCGGCAGCTACAGCACCTGTGAGACCCCTAGCCTGGGAACCTCCACATGCCACAGGTGCAGCCCTAAAAATGACAAAAAGACAAAAAAAAAGTCACATTAATTGATCTGCATCCCTCTTATTTTTAGAGGTAGAAGAAAATTTTGAGATTAATCTGATTTAAGATTCGTTTTTCATATGAGAAATATGAGCTCATATAGGTAAAAATGATTTTCCAGGGATATACAGTTGTAAGCCTTTTGAATTAAACCTGAAATAGATAGATTTCATGCCTTAGAACTAAAAGCGCATTCCTGGAAGTGTTAGATTTCTCATAGGTCGTGGTTTGTGGAGTTAAAAAACTCCAAATGGAATTGAGTAAAAAAGGTGATATTACACCATCTAGTGGAAATAGTGGGTGTTTGGTGGTTTTGTTTTCAAGTAAAAGTTTTTGCAGCATTAATGTAATTTTAATTTCTTGAACATTAGGAATGTTTTATAAGCTTAAGATAAACTTGGCACCTAGTCCCTTTTAAGTGTGTAAGCTGTATTTTAATGTGGGTTCTGAGGCGATATGACTTTTATTAGATTCCTTAATCTATACACTTAGAGTTATATTAAAAAGCAGTACCTCTAAATAATCAGATGAAATTTTTCCTAATCATTATTATCAAAGATATGGAGAGCAGTAAATGTATGCTTTAAATCTCAAGTACTGTGTTTGAAGCATACACTTCTCAGTTGAGGTGGCTTAGGGGGATTAGGGTAGTAAATTTTCTTCTTTGGATAATGACAGGAATAGAAGAAAGTGAAAATTAAAGATGTGCCACAACCACTACTGAATGCCGTGTGAGCATTTGCACCTTGACTTTCAGTGAAGGAGACCTTCTTAAATAGCTATCAAATGTTAACAAGTGACCTAGAGATAAAGCTTTGCTTGCCAGTGTCTTTTTCTATGAAAATATTCCCTTGGAGCTGCCAAATAGTTATCCTTGACCCTGTAATTACATTCAACTAGCGCTTAGTGGACTCTTACTTATTTTTTGGCATATTTGATTATGGCAAATTGTTAAACAGTCACGGAGAATCAGAGCAGCTGAAAATGCAGCAGACTTTGAGAGTAAAGTAGTCTCTCTTTATATATATACATATATATGTATATATATGTGTATGTATGTGTATATATGTATTTTTTTTAAAAGGGAAAATAAGAGTATTTCTTTTTTATGTCATACTAATGGGGCTAAGCCATTTTGAAATATCTTTGCTGCTTACGAGATTGGGTTTAGTTTAGAATGAGTTTATTCTGAGTGTACACTCTTTCTCCCCATATATATATATGTACACACGTACATATTTTTTAAATGAATGTATATGAAATTCAAGGTTAAAAAATCATTTGGACTCTTTTACTGTAGATTTTGGTTTTTAACTCCATATTATGAAGTAAAAAACAAAACAAACCAGATGGCTTATTTTCTGTTATACTGGAAGTTGCAGCTAGAGCACCCCTAACAACTGTACATACAACTTAACAAATGAGGCTAAAATGACATGACCTAAATATATTTTACAAAGTAGATCTATCATATTTAAAGGTAAGATACACAGTGGGATGTAATATGAGAATACTTTCAGAATATGCTAAAAATTGATTACTCTTCAAAGGAATCATGCTGAATTTATTGGAATTTCTTTTGTGATTTATGATATTAGGAGGCCTTACATCGGGAACAGATGTTGGAACAGAAGTTAGCCACGCTTCAGCGGCTACTAGCCATCACCCAAGAGGCTTCAGATACCAGTTGGCAGGTATTCCAATTACCTTTATATTCAAGAAGCATTTAGGCATTAATATCCCTTAAATTTTTTTTTCTGGCATGGCCTTTAGATACTGATTAAACTAAACTAAAATTATATAGCAAACAAAGGCAAAGTTATTTCCTAATGAACAAATATTGAAAATTTTGCATTTTAAAGTGTATGTTGGTAAACTTTATGATTTTTATATCTTTTTGGGCAGTAGCAGCTTTTTTGATATGTTATTTCTTAATTACCCTGGGATTTTATTTATATTTGATTTTTCTTCAACAGGCTTTAATAGATGAAGATAGACTCTTATCACGGTTAGAAGTTATGGGAAACCAATTACAGGCATGCTCCAAAGTAAGTATTAATCTCAAGTACATAAAGAAAAATGCATAGTTTTTTACATAGCTTCTTTCTTTGTAATTCTGAGTACATGCAGAAACATTATACATCTTCACCACTCTTTTTAAATCTTTTATCATTATGGGAAATATCAAACATACATGTAAATGGAAAGAGTTGTATAGTGAATACCTGAGTACAACTCTCTCTTTTTGCCATTGTAGTTGATATCTGTTGGAGAAACTGGGTTCAATTTCCTTCAGTCTCTTTGGATTGTTATTTAAACATTCTTCTAGCTCTCCCTCCCATGCAGTAAATTCAGTTTGATCTAGAGATTTAGGTCAGTTCTGATTTAGGTACAACTTTTTTTTTTTTTGTCAACAACCTTCATGATAGTATTCAATACTTTCATCAAGAGGCACCATAATGAGGAATTCCCATTGTGACTCATTGGGTTAAGAGCCTGACATAATGCCCATGAGGATGTGGGCCCCAGCCACAGCTCTGATTCGACCTCTAGCCCTATGGGAGCTTCCATATGCCACAGGTGCAGCTGTTTTTAAAAAAAAAAAAAAAAAAAAAAAGGGCACCATAAAATATAGTTGTCGTTTTTTTTGAGATATTAGCGATCTTTGATTATCCTTTCCTAGATCCATTCTTCTATTAAGGGTTGCAAAAATGGTGATACTGTAATTCTGTTTTTCCTTCATTTACTAGCTAAATTGCCTCTTTAAAGAGACACTTCCCCTCATAAACCATTTTGTTATCCTGAGGTAAATTTTTTTTAGGAAAAGCAGGATAAGTGATTTTTTTTCCCCTTTATTTACTGAATTTCAAAATAATGGTTTGGTTCCTACTTTTCAACCAAAGAATGACCAATGAAATCTTCCCCGCCCCCAACTTAAATTTAAATGATTCTCATGTGTATTTAAACCTCTTCCGTTTGTTTTTCTTACTAATTCCCAGTGGTCCCATCTTTCGTCTATAGGAACTTCTTCAGATTGGCACATGATTCCTTTTGGTAGCTGACTTTGATAGCTTCCTGCTGTCATATCAGACAAGATATTCCAGACTAACCTTTTGCATTTCCTGCCTCAGACTTGGAATCACCTTTTTCCTCAGGATGCTCTTATTTCTTTGGGTTTAATTATTGTTTTAAAATGTCCTTTTAGGCGTTCCTGTCGTGGCTCAGTGGTTAACAAATCCAACTAGGAACCATAGGTTGCAGGTTTGATCCCTGGCATTGCTCAGTGGGTTAAGGATCAGGCGTTGCTGTGAGCTGTGGTGTGGGTCGCAGATGTGGCTCGGATCCCGCGTTGCTGTAGTTGTGGTGTTGGCCGTGGCTGCAGTTCTGATTAAACCCCTAGGCTGGGAACTCCATATGCTGTGGGTGCAACCCTAAAATGACAAATGGACATAAATAAATAAATAAATAAATAAATAAATATGAAATGTCTCTTTAGAGATAAGAGGTGTGTTTTTTTTTTTTTTGCCCATAAATGTTAATATTGTGGCTTTCAGAAAATATGGCAAATAGAAGAGTTAATTCATACTGTATGCTTGAGAGAAATTCTCAATTTTCTTTCACTTTTTTTTCCTGTTGGAAGTGTGAATTAATGTTTGTGAAGGTGTAATTTACTAATGCAGTTTTTAAATACAGCTTCAATTTATACAGAGCCAACATAACTTGTATTTAAAGGGACCTTAATATAGAAGTCAAAGAGCATAACACTCAGCGAGCACAGGCCCAAGGTTCATTGAAAAAATACAATGCAGCAGAATCAGTATCTGAAAGTTGACATTGGTTGCGTTTAAGAAATAGATATTGTTCATATACTTGATAAATGAACAGCAGGATTCTGAATTGTAAAGGGAAAAAAAAATCTGTGCTGAGGTAGAAAAGTATATATTGCTAATGTTTGGTGAATTTTTTTATTTTTGTAAACAAAATCTATGCCCGAAGAGCCCTGGTCCTTAACAACATTATGCCTCAGTTAACCAGAAATTTATGAATATCCATTCCCCGAATTTTGGGTTTTGTTTAGATTTCTTCCCATTCTGTTTCTAGCACAAAATTCTGCCTGCTCTGTTACATAAGTTAGTTTTACGATGTTCCATACCATAATTTATTTAATATATTCATTCTTTTGTTTGAAAATTTTATTGCAGTAAGTTCTTAAAAACATTTTCTTAAAGAACTAGGCGTTTTGTTATTAAATGTGATCTGTAACTTCTTTGTGAAGACTGTTTTGAAGTATTTAGTTCAAATGCTTTATTGGTACATAATATAAAAATACGTTTTCTTATACCATAAGAAAAAGCAAAGAGCATAACAATGTTTATTTTTTTCAAATTATAAATAATTAAAACTTGGTTATAATTACAAACATTTTTTAATCCTAGAATCAAACAGAAGATAGTTTACGGAAGGAACTTATAGCATTACAGGAGGATAAACACAACTATGAGACAACAGCCAAAGAGTCCCTGAGGCGAGTTCTTCAGGAGAAAATAGAAGTGGTTAGAAAACTTTCAGAAGTTGAGGTATTTAAATTTAACAAATATTCAATAGTAGTATGATTTTAATATTTTAGCCAAAAGTTTCTAGTATTTCAGGACATTTCAAATGTCGGTATTGGTATATACCTAGGAAATTTTCTGTCTGTCTGGTAGGAAGGAGCAATATGCTGTTTTCATTGTCAGGAATTCTTAACATAACTATGTAACTTCGGTGCGTATGGTCCCTAATCAATAATTGAAGAAATAAAAGCCTAACCTGGGAATTTTACTATTTGTATTTAGGTTAGGATTCAACCTCTACACCATGGACCATGCTGTGTGCCAGGAAATTGACCTTCTTTCACGTAGTTTTGTTTTTCTTCCAGTTGAGGATAGTCATTGTAAGGCAGAGAGGTACTCCACTGTTCTTACTTTACCCATCCTCCAGAGAGGAAAACTGTACCTATTTGGAGGTCCACAGGGGAAATTATCTCTAAGATCCTTTCTAAGTCTTTTAGGAATAATAAAAATATGTTTCACATTGCTTTAAAACAAGCTAATTGATAATATGGGTTATTAGTCTTTTGAACCATTGGAAAATTGCCACAAAAGTTGTTGTTGGACTTAGTTAAAATGTCACTGTAAACTGAGTAGTAAACATATCTTAGTATAGGTCTAGTTTCTATAATAGCTCCATCCCATAGTGACTCACTGTCATGTCGTTAATATTACATGTGAAGAAAGAAAATTGCTGTTTGTTTTCTAATTTTTATTAAATTGATTATGTGCATATTATTAAACCTGCTTTCAAGAATTGATAGGCTTAAAATATTTTCAAGGCTAAAACTTGTACCCTTGTATCATCCTCTCCTCACTCCCAGTATTGTTTTGTTTTTCTAAATTCTTGGTATGTACTGTTTTAGCATGTACCTGAAGTAAATTGAAATTCTTATGTTATTTAACTGAGCTTTATATAAAGTCCAGGGCAGATAGTGATTTAGAACAGGCCATAGTGTTCCACTTTTTATAAATTGAATTTAGGATGTGCATTTATTCTAAATCAGTTACCTGTAAACTTCAATTACAGCGAAGTCTGAGCAATACTGAAGATGAATGTACCCACCTGAAAGAAATGAATGAACGGACTCAGGAAGAATTAAGAGAATTAGCCAATAAATATAATGGAGCAGTTAATGAAATTAAGGATTTATCTGATAAATTAAAGGTAAGTATTTACTCAACCTAAAAGTATGTAAATTAACCCTTCCTAACACACTGGATAGCTTAAGCATTTGGGTATTGCTGAATAGTTGCTGATGTAAAATTTGGTAATGGTTTAGATTTATAGTAAAAATCAGGGAGTTCCCATTGTGGCTCAGGGGGTTAAGAACCAGATGTAGTGTCCATGAGGATATGGGTTTGATCCCTGGCCTCACTGAGTGGGTTAAGGATCCGGCATTGCCACAGCTACAGCGTAGGCTGCGGATGCACCTAAGATCTGGTGTTGCTCTGGCTGTGGTGAAGGCCTGCAGCTCTGATTTGACCCCTAGCCCAGGAACTTCCATATGTGGCAAGTGTGGCCGTAAAAGGAAAAAGAAAAATCAGGTGCCTTTTAGTTCAAACCCCATTACTACAGATAATTGAAAGTTTGTAAAAGTTGATGTATTTCCTTTGGATGGAAATAAATAATACATCAAATAGGCATTTAAAAATATAAATCAAGATGGAGTTCCCATTGTGGCACAGTGGAAGCAAATCCGACCAGTAACCATGAGGTTGCGGGTTCAATGCCCGGCCTTGCTCAGTGGGTCGAGGATCCGGCTTTGACATGGACTGTGGTGTAGGCCAGCAGCTGTGGGTCCAATTTGACCCCTAGCATGGGAACCTTCATATGCCACGAGTGCGGCCCTAAAAAGCCAAAATGTGTGTGTGACGAGAAGCAGCAAAACCCAAGATACTCAGAATTTTAAAAAAAAGCAAAGCTGTGATCTTCTTATCTTTGCAGTGTCCCTAAAGCAGGGCCCAGTTGTGTTAGTGCTGGAACAAGCCCAGAGCAAACCTTGGCATTATCCCCTCCAGGGATGCTGTTGTTGCTGCTTCAGCGCCAGCTCACTGTAGCTGTCAGACATTTAGGATAAGGACAGACCAGACCATAAGTAATACCAAGTTGGTCCTGTACTGAGTTTGTGGAGTTGCGATCATGGCTTATTGGAAACGAGTCTGACTAGGAACCATGAGGATGCAAGTTCAACCCCTGGCCTTGCTCAGTGGGTTGGGGATCCGGCGCTGCCCTGAGCTGTGCTGTAGGCCGCAGACGCGGCTCGGATCTGCCATTGCTGTGGCGTAGGCCAGCGGCTACAGCTCCAGTTCAACCCTAAGCCTTGGGAACCTCTGTATGCCCCAAAAAGACCAAAAAAAAAAAAAAAAAAGAACTGAGTTTGTGAAGATCTCTATATAATTCAAACCATGATTTGAGTGCCTAGAAGATACACATTTGTTAGAGTAGCCCAGAGCATACCTCTCCTTTGTGTAATTTCTTAACCTGTTATAGTTTTAAATATTGGTCTTGTTAAAAGAAGGTCATTTAAAAAAGTGCTTGTAATCTTCATTCCTTTAGCTAAATGTAATTTTGTTTACAATTTCAGAGTAAGTTACATTTTAGAATTTACAAATTAATTGAAACAATAGTAATTTCAGGGAAAACCTTATTTCCCTCTTAAATAATGTGTTTTTCATTTTGACCCCCTTTAATCTCTGTATGTATTGAGTCTGCTTGCTTGCTACAGATTTTTTTTTCTCCTAGGCGATATGGAGACAGGACACAGTGTGTATCCCTTTTAATATCATTTTATCATTTATAAGTATGTTCTATAATATTGAGTGTTTTCCCTAAAATTTTTTGCGAATAAAAGTAGTCCTGCTTTAGACCTCTGAAAACAAAGTCAGATTTTATTAAATAGATGAATTTTCTTTTTCTTTCTCAACAGGTAGCAGAGGGAAAACAAGAGGAAATCCAACAGAAGGGACAAGCTGAGAAGAAAGAATTACAGCATAAAATAGATGAAATGGAAGAAAAAGAACAGGAGCTCCAGGCAAAAATAGAAGCTTTACAAGCTGATAATGACTTCACCAATGAAAGGCTAACAGCTTTACAAGGTAAGTTAGCTAATCCAGAAACTGATTTGATTTGATTTTTTTCTTTTTATCTGTGAAATATCTTTTTCTTGGACTTTTATTTACAGTACGGTTAGAACATCTTCAAGAGAAAACTCTTAAAGAATGCAGCAGCTTAGGTAGGTGTCACCAAATTTCTTATTTAAAGCTGAATTTTATAATTAAATTTTGATGTTTACTATCTCACATTGGATACTTATTTTCTTTAAGAAGGATGTTTACATATTAGATATAGAGTATGCGTACTCTTTTAGAAAATTTCCCATAGAAATATGCTTGATTGCCACCAGTGGGCAGCATTGTTTAGCCCTTGAGATGAGTGAAATTTCTGCATCTGATATGATCTGCTTAGAGATATTTAAATAGAAAAACACATGGAGAGCAGGATCCTTTTTCATTTGAGGTTCATTGGAAGTTTACTAAGCAGTTGTAGCTTTTTCTCTGAGATGATAGAAAATGGCAAGTTGCACCCTTCTTGTTAAAATAAAGTATTCTGTCAGTCTTAATGTAAGTAGGAATACATAATGCCATGGTTACACTTGAGACCAATTTTAAAGTAATACTTTCTTTGATCAGGCAATGATACACTGTCTTAATCCTAGGGATACAAGTTGATGACTTCCTACCTAAATTAAATGGGAGCACAGAAAAAGGTAGTGTAAAAAAAAATATTTTTCTTTAATGATATCCTTTTACTATTTAAACAGGATAGAAAGGTCAGGGTTTTTAGGTTTTAAATGTTTGGAATGAAAAGAAAACTGTTCAGAGACCATTAAATTCTGTCTTTTAAAAATCAAGCTTGGAGTTCCCATCGTGACTCAGCAGAAAGGAATCTGACCAGCATCTATGAGGATGCAGGTTTAATCCCTGGCCTTGTGCATAGGTTAAGGACCCAGCATTGCTGTGAGCTGTGGTGTGGGTCGCAGACACGGCTCGGATCTGGCATTGCTGTGGCTGTGGTGTAGACCGGCAGCTGCAGCTCTGATTCAACCCCTAGCCTGGGAACTTTCATATGTTGTGGGCACGGCCCTAAAAATACAATAAATAAATAAATAAAAACAAAAATCAAGCTTCCCTTGATTTCATAATTCCTAATGCTTATGATCTGTTGTTTGATATCCCTTGTTATATGGAAATTTCAATTATACTCAGGTTAGATGAAAATGATAATGTTAAATTTTAGCATTGCTTTTGTAGTATAATTAACAGCCTTTTTTTCCCCCCACTGTATTTTCTAAGACCATACTACAATTTTCTTGTATCAGGTTCTCCTTCCTGGGGATAATTAGCCCCCATTTTAAAATGTTTCTGCCCTTCCCCGCTTCCTGACCAAGAGTTTACTTAATAACCCATTGAACCCTTGAACATATCATAGAAACTGCTTTCCTTATCCTTCTGTTTCATCAGTCAGAGAAAAGTAGGGTCAGTCATTTCTGCCATCTGAAAAATTATTTGTTCTTGATATATGGTCCTTCTTTCTAGATAGCTTGGGTTGTCTCTGGCCAAAAATGTATAGCCACTATTGGTTTTCCTAACTGTAGCATGCGGTGCTTTTTACTCACTGGCTTCTGTAGTCCTTCAGTCATGAAGATCCCTGCTCCCCTCCCATTCATCCAACATTAATTGAGCACCAGCTATGTTCCAGATCCTGCATTAGATGTTTGGGGTACAAAATGAATAAGACAGTTTTCTGTGTTTACAAATCTATATGCCTCTCATCTCAATTTTTATACAAAAGTTGGTGGGAGATATCAAGGTCAATACCCAGATCTTCTTAACTAAATATTTTTTCCGTGTATCAGGGGATATCTTTATAGTTCTTGGGCAGCAACCGAACTCTGGTAAAGTTAGGAGACGCTGTCTTGGTTTGTTCTGGTTTTGTTTGGTTGGTTTGTTTTTAATCAAGAACTGGCATAATAGGCTTAGATAATCGTGTGTGTGTGTGTGTGTATGTGTATAAGCTGCAGGTCAAGAGCTAGTATTACATATGTAATGAATCTTGAAACTAAATTTTAAAAACTGTCATTAATCATTATTTGACTATTTTATATATTTTTGTGAAATACATTGACATTTAAAATTTTCACTTCGAATTTCAATTTGAGAATTTTTAAAGGTGTAGTTTATATTCATTGTACCAATATTACTAATTTCTATTTATTAAGTATATTCAGCAAACATATGTAAATTAATCCTCATCTTCTAAAAGCTTCTCATTCTTAAGTGAATTTATATTTTTTGTTGTCATTATTTTGCCTTTTCTTTTCTCCTATTTCTGGTATATACACTTCTTATTCGAATCCATCACTCTTTCACTTGAGTGTATCCTTATTGTTAATGTGCGTGTTAACTCAAGCTGGGAACATGTTCTTCCTTCAGTTAAGAGAATCTTTATATACACTTAGCCATCTTTATACTATTTAGAGTTGTCCATTTACTGCTTTAAATTTTTTGCCAATTCCAGCTGACTTAAATGAGAATAGAATAGACAAGTCCTTGATTTAAAACTGAGCAATAGCGTTTTCTTGTGGTACAGTGAGTTAAGGATCCGTCATTGTCACTGTAGTGGCTCAAGTCGCTGCTATGGCTCAGGTTCAGTACCTGGCCCAGGAACTTGTACGTGCCACGGGTGTGACCAAAAAAAAAAAACCAAAAAAAATTTTCATAAGATTTCTTTTGGATACTTTTAAGGTAGTCCTTGCCATAAGTATTTTGCCCTTGCTGATATTTGTTTTTTAAGTAGTGATAAATTGAGTAGTGTGTGGGTGACTAATAAAATATCTTTAAAGAAACTGAGTCATAAGTATCTGAATGTACACAAAAGCTTCATATACCAGATTTAGAGAGTGGATTTTGGAATAAGATGGGTCTGTTCTGAATCATTTATGATATAGTAAGAAACCAATGATCAAGTATTCAAATATTACCAAAGTCCATAGTTGTAATATCCTATCAGATATGATTTTAACTAAAATTACTCTTTAAATTGTAGACAGAGAATCAAGAATTGTTGAAAGAAAATATTTCAGAAATGTCTGGAGAAGTTAAGATTAATAGTACTTCTCCAGTAAACCCCATTTTTGAGGTTAACAGTTCTGTACTGTAACTTACCTAATAAGCATGATTCAAATGTATCTTAGAGGGTATTGAAAAGCACTGTCTAACAGAACTATTATGAGAGCCACATACATGATCTAAAAATTTTTAGAAGCAACATTGAAAATGTAAATTTTTAAAGGTAAATTTGTAATAATACATCTAATAATATATTTACTTTAAACCACTATATCCAAAATATTGTTTCAGTATATAATCAGTGTTAGAAGATTATAAGTGAAGTATTTGACATTTTTATTGTTTTAGTAAGATTTTTGTTTTGCTTTTTGAGGTCCGCACCCTCGGCATATGGAAGTGCCTAGGCTATGGGTCAAATCAGAGCTGCAACTGCAGGCCGCACACCACAGCTCACAGCAATGCTGGATCCTTAACACACCAAGCAAGGCCAGGGATCGGACCTGCGTCCTCATGGATACTAGTTGGGTTCCTAATCCACTGAACCACAACGGAACTCCCGCTCATGTATAAATAAAATACATTTTAAATATCTTGATTCTCTATTATGTTTCTGTATCTGTCTTTTTCTTTACATTCCTACAGCCCTGTTTGTATCACAGGACACTTCCCCCCTTAAGTATCCTTAAGTGTCTGATTCTCAATTCTTGGTTTGTATTATCAGTGACATCTTCTGTAGTTTTGGCAAAGGCGATTCTCAAAGGCCCAAATTCAAGGATTGGAGTATTAAATGTGTCATGATCCAAATACTTTACATGGAAGGCTTTTCTCTCATGTGTCTTAGGAAATAAACGTTGCAGAAGTCATGTATATTTATCTTTTTATGTTATTAATCTTCCATTTTATCTAAATTAGTACAGTAGATACTTTAATGTAGAGTCCAGATATTAAAATCAAAGTATATAGAAGTTTTGATTTCTGGCTTGGTAAGTGATGTGATATCCTACATTAATAAATTTCACCTGAAGTGTTGTAATGCTAATCTAAAATGTTTTATAAAATCCTTTAGTTAACTAGGCTAAAATTTAGTTTCACTGGGTTTTCATATTTAACAGTGATATTGTATAGTTTGAGTTCTGAAAATGTTATAATTTACATAGGATTTATGTAAACACAACTTTTTATCTTGGTGTAATTACTGTTCAACTGAGTGCTCTTATTTTGGATTTCTTGGCTCCACTTGGCAAATACTGTTTATTAGGGTTTTGTTATTTTTTTGGCTTTTGGTTTTTTTAGTTTTGAATTTTTCATGTAGTTAAGCTTTTTTTTTTCTTTTGCAGTTACGCTGTATCTCTATATAAGTAATTTTATGTGTCTATACAGTATATTCAACTTTATGTAACTATATATGTGTATGTATGTAGAAAGATATATCTGCATACCATGTTGCTTGATAAATGATAATGAGAGATCTGAATATGAAGGTAAAGAAGAAGGCTCTCAGTAAGGATGTCAAGAGAGCTTGACTAGCCATCAGAGTAGGAGATGCCTGCCTCTCGGGCAAAGTTGAAATAAAAAGAGGTGAGTCCTGTTGAATTGGATAAGAAAAGAAACTTCTACAGAATAGTATTAACTCGTCCTCTTTGACAGGTTTTTGTGCTTTTTACACCTTCTAGATAGTTATCATGTTCAAATATATTTTTAACAGTCGAACTTAACAATGTCTGGTAGTTTTGAAAGACACAAATATATACTTAAAGAGTGTTATTCAGATTTAGAAATTAACTCTTTAAATCGTTATCATAATAATCAAACAGAGAGTCTAAGAAAAGGGCTAAAACTTTTATTAAACTACTTTGTTAGGTTTTGATTCTCTTCGTTTATTTAAAAAAAAATTGTTTGACTTGAGCAAAATCGTTTACCAAGCTCTTATTTTAAAATGTGCAGGCCTTGACTTTTTATTTGGACAGAAATAAACAATGTAATGTTTCAACAGTGAAATCAGATGAAATGACTCAAGGGGGAAGACTACTTGTGAAATGAAAGTGTAAAAACTAAAATGTTATGTCAGTTTCTTAAAAATTTTAAGGCATTATTTTATGATATTCTTAAAATATTTATTTTTTGCCTCTTAAATAAGATGAATACCTTTGAAGAGGGACTGTTAGAAAACAGTTATTTGAAAGTTAATTCAATAAGAACAAATATAATTTTTAAAAAATATTTAAGGGTATTTGTTCAGCTCTCATGGAAAAAGGAAAGTGGGAGAAGCTTTTTAAAGAAATATATTTGTATGTTTTCTTGAGATAATTGGATAGAAACTGCACCTTTAAAATCTAAACATTTGGGGCTAATGACTATAGAGTTATAATTTTCAGTCCTTTGACTCCAAAATATGTCTGCTGTTGATATTAAGATGTATCAAACTTCTGTTAATCTTATTCAGAGTTACCCATGTTAAATACATTTTGCTTTTCCTACTTTTGCTGTTGGTTTTGAAAAACAGCAACAAAAGCTATATCCTTAAAGGTGTTTCTTTCTTTATTAGAGCACTTGCTTTCAAAGAGTGACGGGGACTGCACTTTTATTCATCAATTCATAGAATGCCAAAGTGAGTACAGAGTATTTTTCACATTGATTTTAATAAAGTCAGGGTCTAAATTGAAAAATAAGAGGAAAAATGAAGATTTCAGTGTGTTTGTTGTAGTAAAATTACATAAAGGCCATCTTCAGACAGCAGTGATTCTTTTCATAGTGTTTCTGTTTCTCTCTTTTGAGAAAAATATTTCTGTTGTATTTGCCTTCCCAGATGGAGGTGAGCATTTCATACTGCCCACAAAAAAGAGAAACGTCCAAGCTTTTTAATTAAAAATCATTATTGAGTAGGAAATAAAATTAGAATGTTAAGCACCTGGAGTTCCCGTCGTGGCTCAGCAGAAATTAATCTGACTAGTAACCATGAGGATGCAGGTTCATTCCCTGGCCTCGATCAGTGGGTTAAGGATTGGCATTGCTGGGAGCTGTGGTGTAGGTTGCAGATGCAGTTCTGATCCTGCATTGCTGTGGCTGTGGTGCAGGCCAGCAGCTACAGCTCCAATTTGACCCCTAGCCTCGGTACTTCCATGTGCTGTAAGTGCGGCCCTAAAAAGACCAAATAAATAAATAAATAAAAAGGAATGTCATGCACCTAAACCTAAACCTGGATACTTAAGAAGTAGTAATAATACATTAACCTGCTTCACTGAAGTTCTAGTTCTATCACAGGTTCTTAGGTTTCTTAAATAATTAAACGAAGCCACGAAAGTAATAATTTCGAGAGTTCCCTGGTGGCCTAGTGGTTAAGGATCCAGCGTTGTCACTGCTATGGCTCAGGTCACTGCTATGTCACAGGACTGATCCCTGTCCCAGTAATTTCTGTGTGCCATGGGCATGGTCAGAAATAATATTAATGATAAGTTCATTTGGACACTCAGATCTGAAGATAGCCTTTAAAGTAGCAAGAACTCTCTAAAGAAGAAATAGTAATAGATTGTCCTGATATATGACATCGACTGCCTACCCTTGGGAAGTTGTACAAGGCTAATTTTAATGTTTTAAAGATAGATTGGCTTTTGAGGTGGTTTAGATCTCTGCTGAATTCTAAACAAAAGAATTGTGAATTCCCTCTTGCTTGAAAAATCACTTGACTACTTAAATCTGTAAAAATCACAAGATTGTATTATTCTCTTAGTGACAATTAAATGTCACTGTGTGGTAAAGATTTATTGACAAAATCTGTACTTTTCCTGTCAGACACACTTTGTCAAGCATTTTTTTCTTCCTGTTTGCTTTCTTTTTTTAATGTCTGGTTTTCCAAATTTTTACACTCATGCATTCATTTTAGTGGGTATACACACATACGTGGTTGCCTTCCCACAGTCTGCTTCCACCCCCCGCAATCTCACGAGCATTCATGGATTGTAAGGTCACACCTGGAAATTATAGCTGGCACAAACTCAACAGATCAAATGTTATACTCTTTAGAGATGCTTTAAGGAAACCTGGAATTTCATTTAATAGTTTTAGTGCTTCTGGTTTTATCCATTTTAGAGACTATAGTGTTGAATGTAAGTTTAATATTACTTTGAGCTAAATTGTTTACTAAATATTGCACATTTCTTTGTTTTTTTAACAGTTTTTTCATAAGGCAAAGATTAGTGAATTTTTTTGTTACCTTCTGATTACTAAATCTCACTTTTATGAGAAATTGATATAGTGAATGGGGCAAAATAATTTTTACCCACTGAAATCAACTAAAAGTAGAATATATAATCTGAAAGATAAATCTTTAGGAGAAAGATTTTATACTTAGATTTATTACATGTGACCATTTTTAAGTTATTTTTATTTTGAACTTTGGGATTTCTATTTTGAGCCTAAAGAAATATGAACAGAGAACAATCAAAAGATTGTTTTGCTGAGTTACAATTTGCAAAAATCATATTATTATTTTAAAATATTATAAAATGGAGTTCCCCTCGTGGCTCAGTGGTTAACGAATCCGCCTAAGAACCATGAGGTTGCGGGTTCGATCCCTGGCCTTGCTCAGTGGGTTAAGGATCTGGTGTTCCCGTGAGCTGTAGTGTAGGTTGCAGAGCGACTCGGATCCCGCGTTGCTGTGGCTGTGGCGAAGGCCGGCAGCTACAGCTCCTGTTAGACCCCTAGCCTGGGAACCTCCACATGCCGTGGGTGCAGCTCTACATAAAAAAGGCAAAAAGACAAAAAAAAAATATATATATATATATATTATAAAATGTGTAAAATATTTATCCCTAGTTTTAACACAGAGCAGTGTTTGTTTTAAATAAAGGAAAAGATGTTTAGAGAGTTTTTATTTGGTTGTAGTTACGGGGGAAATGGCCCATATAAACATTCATAGATTGAGTAGAAGTTATGTAAATTAAAGCAAATCCCCTTGGTGGAACTATTAGCCAATAAAACGATGTTTACAAGGACTTTATAGTGTCATGGTAAAATGCTAAATGTGGTACGTAGAGGGAAAAATGAGAATATAAGATCGTGTTTTTGTGGACAAAGAGTAAACCAAAGAACAGAAAAAATAAAATATAAGCATTCCTAGGCATCGGAATCTATTGGGTCCTTAAAGTTTGCATTGAAAGTTCAGGTAGCTAGGTATATAGCCAATTATCTAAATCTGTTTGGTTCCTGAGTTTTGGTGGCAAGTAGCAGGAGTTCGGTTAATGAGGATACCAGTTGTATCTCAAATTTTCCAAATCTCTTTGCCTCCTTAAGTTTGAATAGCTGGATCTGGCTAGTAAGGTTTGCCTCTGGTTTGAATTTATTGTCATTTTCATTTTTTTATGACATTTTTATTATTTGATGACAAGGTGCCACTATCAAAATTATTGTGCTTAATAGTAAGTATTATAGCAAGCCAGGCAAATTCAGCAAAAATCTTACTCAAGTGAACTTTTGAAACTTTTGGATTATTTTTTGACAAGCACACATAAATTTTTTGCCATTATTTTCATTGATAGACATATTGAACTAATTTATGATATTGATCATGCAGTGTATATTCAGTGAGCAGTAATACCTGATATTCTTCTTTTCAGTATTTTAAAAAAGCGAATATTAAGTACCTAGCTTTAAAAAAAAAATCCAAACCTGGCTTTCATTATTTACTGTGCTTGTATAGTATAAATTCACTCAGTTTTTTTAAAAATTAGAAGGTACGTAGTTCACTTCCAAAGGAGTCATCATGCCTATTTTAAATATATTGACAGATTTTTTTTTTTTCAGTTTATGTGTATGAATCCATAAGAGAACAATTTGGCTGCTGGCTCTCACCATTTATAAGGTTATTTTGGGGAAATTAAGTGAGTTGCAAGGAAAAAGTTTATTTTCCTTTTATGGTAAAACAGGCTATGTTTCCTTTTTTTTTTTTTTTTTTTTTTGCTTTTTAGGGGCACACCCACAGCATATGGCGGTTCGCAGGCTAGGGGTCTAATCGGAGCTAATAGCTGCCAGCCTATACCACAATTACAGCAATGCCAGATTGAGCCACGTCGGCAACCTACACCACAGCCCATGGCAACACCGGATTCTTAACCCACTGAGTGAGGCCAGGGATTTAACCCACAACCTTATGGTTCCTAGTCAGATTTGTTTCCTCTGTGCCACGACAGGAACTCCAGACTACGTTTCTTTTAATTCTCTTAGGAGAAAAGCTTTTATTCTCGGGCAAAGTGATTATATTTTCAGACAGATTTAAATATAACCTTTTTCATAATTCCAGAACTGTGAAGTAAATTTTCTGTATAAAAATAAGAGGTCTATGGAAGATGTTAGTGAAGCATTCTTTTTTTTTTTTTTGGTCTTTTTTGCCTTATCTAGGGCCGCATTTGCGGCATACGGAGGTTCCTAGGCTAGGGGTCTAACAGGAGCTGTAGCCGCCGGCCTACACCACAGCCACAGCAATGCGGGATCCGAGCCGCTTCTGCGACCTACACCACAGCTCACGGCAATGCTGGATCCTTAACCCACTGAGTGAGGCCAGGGATCGAACCTGCAACCTCATGGTTCCTAGTCAGATTCATTAACCACTGAGCCACGATGGGAACTCCAAGCATTCTTTATTCCGGAAAGAAGATTCTCAGACCACTGAATACCAGCTTTGAACACAATGCAAGCTGGCCTCTTCCTTGATCTTTATCTGTGGCCTTATTTTTCAGTCCCCAAACTGTAAAACCACCTCCCAATCTCTCCTAAGGGGGGGTACAGTGTTTGAGGCATTAAACTGCAGTGACCTTCCTTTGCCTGGCAAAGCAATAAAGCTATTTTTTTTCTCCTTTGCCCACCCCCCCCATATGAAGTCTAGAATTAACAAATAGCTTTAGTAAAACTTGTTAAAAAGTTCTAGCAAATTTTCTTCCTCAGGGATATAGGCATGAAGTTTGGTTTAAGCAGAACTGCACATTCCATGTTTACTGCAAATCTTAGTCAGTCAGGAGTTACCATATAAACTTTAATGAATACATTGAGATTTTTTTGTGCTGCTAAAGGTGCTTTCTGAGTTAAAAGTTATGCATCTCCCAGTCTGTTTCATATATATTCTGTGAGCTCTGCCACTTGATTAACTTGTCTGCTGAGTGAGAGGATGAAGGGTAAAAGGTGGAAAAGTTAAGGATGTGAAGACCTGCCATTACCTGATGGATATGGAGTGAAAAACAGCCCTCTCTGAATTGCCGCGTGCCCTTTGATTTCTCTTGGAGCTACTGTCATGGTGGCTTAGTCTGGTCTGCTTTATAGACACAAACTGCCCCCTTCCTTCAAGGGTATCTCCCTTTGGATGATGGAGTTAAGAATACCATGAAATAAACTTATGTCTTTTATTCTAAATCCATACTTACTATGTAACTTATTGGTTTTTATTATTGGGCAAAAGTCTAATTCTCTTAGTATTTCATGTCTTATTTTTTTTTTCTCCTGATTAAAAGATTTTTTTTCCTGGCCTCCCTCCCCATTTTGAAATTATAGTCACTGTCTATGTATGCTTCTCTCATTCCATCCTGCTTTCTCTTAGGGCTTTGCTCTCACATAGAAATGGCCTTATTTGGAGTAATGCATTGAATCACTCTTGCTCGTGTGACTATTTACTTTTCATCATTCTATGAGATCAGCCTCTCTAAACAACTTCAGGCTTATTCAGTTTACATATTGTACTTGAAACAATTTTAAATTTTCATCTTTGAAACTTATTGCTTTAAACCAAAGCAGTTTGTTTATAACTAAGAATAGAAAACACTTGGTGTGGTTCCCTGCTCTTAATAGTTAATGTCCCTGTTACAGGAAAACTGCCGAGTTTAAATTAGATTTTGCTAATTTTTTATTTCTTTGTCGTTAGAGTAATTGTCCAGTCTAAGATATATTGTAGGGTTTTTGTTGTTTATACTAGCCATTTCCCCAGTCAGCTGGCTTTACAATATTCCTGTCAAATTCTCTCCCAGTACAATTGCACAGAAGATAGTCTTAAGTCCATGCCAGTAGTGTTTTGGTAAATAGATTGTTCCTTTAAAAAAAAAAATTCTGTATTCTTGAAATTGATTCATTTCATTTAACTTTAAATCTAGATCCCTCTTATTTTTAGAGGTAGAAGAGCACTATTTTTTCCTCTTTTGTTCTCCCTTGATCTTATGTTTTAAGACACAACTTCTGGAACTGTTTTTATGGAAAGACAGACTATCTTCTATAGCAAGAATTGCTTTGAATAATTTTATTTTGCTGCAAAAAACAAATAATGTTGTGAAAGTCTGTATTATTAAAATAAGCACACTTTCAATCAGAGTCTCTTTTCTGAACATGGTCTCCTCACTTCCTGTGTAGTTCAAAAGCTCTCTTTCTACTATGTGAACCCCTGTTCTCAGAAGGGGTATAAATTGTTGGCTTGATGTTGAATGCTGATTGTTAATTTTATTTTTTGGTCTTTTTAGGGCAGTATTTGCGTCATATGGAGGTTCCCAGGCTAGGGGTTCAATCGGAGCTCTAGCTGCCAGCCTACGCCACAGTCACAGCAACACCAGATCCGAGCCACATCTGCGACCTACACCACAGCTCACAGCAATGCTGGATCCTTAACCCACTGAGCTAAGCCAGGGATCGAACCTACGTCCTCATGTCCTCATGGATGCTAGTCTGATTCGTTTCCACTGAGCCATGACAGACACTCCCGGATTGTTAATTTTCACTTTGATTTTATCTTGATGTTAATTCTAATCTCAGTTTATTAGCTGTATTTCCCTTTAACGGTTTTCTTTGTGACTTTAGCTCATTTTCATTTGTGATGTTTAGGACTGGGTCGGAGAAACCCTGATGTGAATTCTGACTAGGTCTCTCATTGGCAGGATGACTCTGGGTGGTATGATCTTTTAAATCTCAATTTCATCTTTTATAAAATGGGATGGTAGTACCTACTTCATAGGATTATTGTAAGAATTAAATGAGAACATGTTTACTAAGCTCTCTAAGTAATGCCTGGCACACAGAAATACATGCTAACTAGAAGGTAGAAAACTTTTGGAGGGGTGTGGGGCAGAGTTTGGAGAAGATGTTTAGTGGGGGCTTTCTTGTTGAAGTAATTTCTTTTCTTTTTATTCGCATATTCATGATAGTGAAAGCTAATTGATCTAACTTTATTGTTCCTGTTAAAGTAAAACGTTTCTTACAATCTAGGGATTGTCTAACTTAAATTATCAGTATGCATGCTACTTAAAAATTTTGATCTCGGAGTTCCCGCTGTGGCGCAGCAGAAACGAATCCGACTAGGAACCATGAGGTTGTGGATTTGATCCCTGGCCTTGCTCGGTGCCTTGAGGATCCGGCATTGCCATGAGCTGTGGTAAAGGTTGCAAACGCAGCTCGGATCTGGCATTGCTATGGCTCTGGCGTAGGCTGGCAGCTACAGCTCCAGTTAGACCCCTAGCCTGGGAACCTCCACATGCTGCGGGTGTGGCCCTAAAAGGACAAAAAGACAAAAAAAAATTGTTTTTTTTGGTCTCTAGAACATTGTTTTGATGCCCTAGTCATAACATCATTCTTTTTCTAAATGAAACCCGATTTTGAGATTTAGAAATATTCTCTGAGTAGGCAATTACAGCAGCAGATTCTGTAGTTCTTTTTATTCTTTTACTCCTCTAAGATCTCTAGGGAACTGACATCAGTATATGATAATCAGTGTTGTTTATCTTCTGCTTTCAGTTGTTTGTAGCTGTCATGTGAGGAAAGTGGCTTTTTAAGAATTTATTCTTGGAATTCCTGTTGTGGCGCAGCAGAAACAAATCCAACTAGGAACTATGAGGCTGCGGGTTCGATCCCTGGCCTTGCCTAGTGCGTTAATGATCCAGCATTGCCGTGAGCTGTGATGTAGGTCGCAGATGCAGTTTGAAAATGGCGTTGCTATGGCTGTGGTGTTCGCCGGCAGCTGTAGCTCTGGTTCGACCCCTAGCCTCAGGAACAGCCCTACAAAAAAAAGAAAACAAAACAAAAGAAAAAGAACCTATTCAAGTCTAGGCACACCTGTGCTCTATTTGAGCTTCTTTTGTTTGCATTGTTTTCATTTATTTTGTGCCACATAGTAATATAGATAGTACGTAATATATTTTTATCAACCTAAAAATAAAATTGGTTCTGTTCTATTCAGTCTTTGACAATATTTGACAGTTTTTCCAGTTCCACATATGTTTTCTGACTAAACAAAGTGCTCTGGTGGTGGTTCTCAGATGTTGTGAAACTTATACCCATCAGTTCTACTCCTTGGTAGCTTACCAGGCTTATTAAGCAACTGCTGTGTACATATCAGGCATTATTTTAGCTTTGGGGGATATAGAAATGAATAAGACAAAGATATCTTTGCCTTCATAGAATTTACATTCTCTTGAGGAGACAAAAACTAATAAACTGTCAGGTACTCATAAGTCCACTGAAGAAAAATGGAAGACTGTTAAGGCAAGAGAGAGTTACAAAAGTATTCTATGGGATTTGAACAGATTTGGGACTAAGCTGATTGAGTGAATTATACATGTGTCTGGGGAAGGGGCATGTGAGATGAAGAGAATCCAAGGCAGGTATGAAACTGGAGTTTTAGAACAATAAAAATGCCTTTTAACAAAATAAATAGGGAGTTCCCATTGTGGCTCAGCAGAAACAAATCTGACTGAAATCCATGAGGATGCATTTTCAATCCCTAGCCTCACTCAGTGAGTTAAGGATCCAGCGTTGCTGTGAGCTGTAGTGCCACAGACGTGGCTTGGATCTGGCATTGCTGTGACTGTGGCGCAAGCCGGCAACTAGAGCTCTGGTTCAACCCCTAGCCTGTGAACCTCTATATGCCATGGGTGCAGCCCTAAAAAGACAAAAGACAATAAATAAATACATACATACATACATACATACTCAGTAAATATTTTAGGCCTGGCAGGTTACATGGTCTCTGTTACAACTACCAGACACTGCCATTGTGGTAGTAAGCAGCCATGGATGATATGTAAGTGAGTGGACCTAGCTGTGTCCCTGTAAAACTTTATCTGGTAAATGCCAGGCTGGATTTGGCCATGTGGGGATATAGGTGGCTTTTAGACCTTGTAGGTCATGGTAAGGACTTCACATTTTGTTCTAAAAGTAAGAGGTTTTGAGTAATAAATTACTCCTAATGTGTGTTTATAATTTTTTAAAGAAGGTTGTACTTTGGAGAGTTCCCATTATGGCGCATCAGAAACAAATCCAATTAGAAACCTTGAGGTTGTAGGTTCGATCCCTGGCCTTCCTCAGTGGGTTAAAGATCTGGCGTTGCTGTTAGCTGTGGTGTAGGTTACAGATGTGGCTCGGATACCGAGTTGCTGTGGCTGTGGTGTAGGCCAGCAGCTGCAGCTCCAGTTAGACCCCTAGCCTGGGAACCTCCATATGCCAAGGGTGCAGCCCTAAAAAGCCAAAAAAAAAAAGGGAAGACGAAGAAGAAGGTGGTACTTTGATCTTCAGCATCCTAGAGAAAGATTGGAATGGCTTTCAGAACCTTTGCTTATACTATTTCATTATTTGCTCTGTTCATATAACAATCATTTGTGGAACCTGTATTATGTGTCACAATTGTGTTGAGAATTAAATTATTAATACGATACCTCCCTGCTTTCACTAGACCCTAAGTTCCTAGATTTATCATAATTGTCTTAGTAATTCATGAGGAGTACCTAGTACTATGTAAGTATATGAAAGAATAAGTATATTCTTCAAAGAGTTTATAGTATGTTGGGAAAGGTGGACATAAATCAGTAGTTGCGGTATAGCTAAATAGAGATATGAATGAAGAGCTATGGAAGAGGAAAGGAGAGATAGCAAATCCATCTTGGAGAAAGGAATAGATAAGAGAGAGAAGAGAGCTAGACCTGACATCAATACCTAGAAAGTGTTAAAATGTAGCAGGTAGTTAATGCTATTTTTTTGTTTGTTTTTTTGTTTTTTTCTTTTTGGGGCCACACCCATGGCATATGGAAGTTCCCAGGCTAGGGATCTAATCGGAACTACAGCTGCCAGCCTACACCACAACTATAGCAATGCCAGATCTGAGCCACATCTGCAACCTACACCACAGCGCATGGCAATGCCAGATCCCCAAACCAGTCAGCAAGGCCAGGAATCGAACCTGCATCCTCATGTATCCTAGTCGGATTCGTTAATCACTGAGCCATGAAGGGAACTCCCAGTTAATGCTATTTTTTAAAAAAAGGAATTTTAGGAGTTCCCATTGTAGCTCAGTGGGTTAAGGACCCGACATAGTCTCCATGAGAATGCAGGTTCGATCCGTGGCCATAAAAAGAAAATATATATATATATGTGTGTGTACGTATATACACAAGTGTGTGTGTGTGTGTGTGTGTGTGTGTGTATATATATATATATACATACACACACACACACTTTTTTTTTTTTTAGGAATTTTTGAGTTGTTCCCTGGTAGCACAGTGAATTAAGGATCCAAACATTGTTATGACACAGGTTTGATCCCTGGCCCCCTAACTTCCACGTGCTGTGAGTGCAGGCACAAAAAAAAAAAAAAAAGGATCTGTGAGGTCTTAAAGACTAAAGTTATTTTTTCCTTGCTTGGTAGAACTATAAAAATTTGTTTTCTACTTTGCCCCAGTACAGCCAGTGCTGCACTGGAATCTTCTTTCAAGCCTGTCTTTCCAGTGTGATATGCGGAAGAGGGGTTGTGGGGTCAAAGGTGCTTTCAACATTTGGAGAGTTCCTGCCAAATTGCTCTCTAAAAAAGCAAGTGATACTAATTTATACTTCCACCAAAAGAGCACAAGGTTATTCATTTACCCACCCCTCTCAGTGCTGAATGTTTGCCAGCCTGGTGGACAAACGATGCTATGGCACTGTGTTGTGGGTAGACCATGAATTTCTCATGTTCACTGGACATTAGCATTTCTTGGCCTCTGAATTTTATGTTCCTGTTCTTTGCCCTTTTTCCTCGTGTGTTTGATTTTTCTTAATCGTTTTTGGAAGGTCTCTATCTTTGTTTGCCTTCTCCACAGCCTTTTTCCCATTCCTTGTTTTATTTTTTCTGTAACTGCCATTCGATATACTATTTATTTCTTTATGACCTGTCCCACCCCCTACCATTAGAATGTAAGAACCAGGAGGGTAGGGATTTTGTCATTTGTTCATTCTAATGTTTCTAACATCTAGGACAGTATTTGGGCACTAATTACTCCTAATTAATTACTCAGTGAATAATAACTTTTTATTATGTGAATAATGGAGCGAATAATAACCTTTTATCTGTTGTTTTTCACATATTTTTCCGTGTTTGAACTTACCTTTTACCTTTGTTTATGGTGAATTAGATACAGGATGTTTGTATTTATCTATTTATTTATTTATTTATTTATTTATTTAGGGTGCACCTGTGGCATATGGAAGTTCCCAGGCTAGGGGTCGAATCAGAGCTACAGCTGCTGGCCTATGCCACAACCACAGCAACTCGGGATCCGAGCTGCATCTGCAAGCTACACCACAGCTCATGGTAGCGCCAGATCCTTAACCCACTGTACAAGGTCAGGGATCGAGCCCGCATTCTCATGGATAGTCAAATTCGTTTCTGCTGCGCCACAATGTGAACTCCCAGAATGTTTTAATTTAGATGAGGTGAAATCTCTCAGTTCTTTCACTCATGGCTTTTATGTTCTACTTTTTGCCTACCCCCTCTCTTCTTTTTTAAACCTTCTCTTGGAGTTCCCCTTCTGGCTCAGTGGTTGATGAATCCGAGTAGAAACCATGAGGTTGTGGGTTTGATCCCTGGCCTCGCTCAGTGGGTTAAGGATCCGGTGTTGCCGTGAGCTGTGGTGCAGGTTGCAGACATGGCTCAGATCCCGCGTTGCTGCGGCTGTGGCATAGGCCTGCGGCTACAGCTCTGATTAGATCCCTAGCCTGGGAACTTCCATATGCCACGGGTGCTGCCCTAGTAAAAGCCAAAGGAAAAAAAAAACCTTCTCTTCCCTTCATCCACTTCTCCCACCTCCCACTTCCCACCTCTGGTAACCACCAATCTATTCTCTGTATCTGTGAGCATGTTTTTTTTTTGTTGTTGTTGTTTATTTCTTATTTGTTTTAAAGATTCCGTATATAAAAGAGATCATATGGTATTTATCTTAACTGTGACTTGTTCACTTAGCACAGTGCTCTTGAAACCCATCCATATTGTCACAAATGGCAAGATTTCATTCTTTTTTATGGCTAAATGATATTCCATTGTATGTATGCACCAGTTTCTTTATCCATTCATCCATCTGTGAACACTTAGGTTTTTTCCCCTATCTTGGCTATTGTAAACAATGCTTCAGTGAACATAGGTGTGCATATATCTTCTCGAGTTAGTGTTGTTGTTTTCTTCAGATAAATAATCAGGAATAAAATTGCTGGATCATGTAGTAGTTCTATTTTTAACTTTTTGAGGGACCTCCATACTGTTTTCCGTAGTGGCTGCATCAGCTTATATTCCTATCAGCAATGTACCAGGGTTCCCTTTTCTCCACATTCTTGTTATTTCTTGTCTCCTTTTTTTTTTTTTTTTTTTTTTTGCATATGGAGCTTCCCAGGCCAGGGGTCCAGTTGGAGCCATAGCTGCCGGCCTACACCACAGCCACAACAATGCCAGATCCTTAACCCACTGAGCGAGGCCAGGGATCAAACCCACAACCTCATGGTTACTAGTCGGATTCGTTTCCACTGCACCACAACGGGAACTCACTTCTCTTGTCTTTTTGATAATAACTGTTCTAACAGGTGTGAAGTGATATCTCATTATGGTTTTGGCTTGCATTTCCCTGATGATTAGTGATATGTTAAGCATTGTTTCATGTGCTTGTTGGCCATCCACGTATCTTTGTTGAAAAAATACCTATTCATCTCTTCTGCCTATTTTTTAATAAGATTTTTTCTTTGCTATTGATTTATACACACATTTAGTTCACAATCAAAGGAAAGCCAGTGAAAGACTGAGAAGATAGGAATGCACAAGCATGTAAAAGAAGTAGAAATAAGTAGTATACTAGAAGTCAAAGGAAAAGGATTTTAAAAGGGAGGTAATAAGCCTTTGATTAAATATGGTGAATGGACCCATCATAGTAAAAGATTGTAAAAAATATAAGACCATAAGGACAAAGAGAATGAGGGTGGAGACTAATTTTAGAATTATAAACACATTTGAATGGTAGATTTTGGAAGGTGGGAGTTTTGTTTTGGGGTGATGAAAATGATGGAACTAGGTGGAGTTAGTTGGTGGCTGCATAATGTTGTGAATATACTAAATGCTACTGAATTGTTCACTTTTTAACCAGTATGTATGTGAATTTAACCTCAAAAAAAAAAGCCGTATGCTGACTATATACAATTTAAGAATACCAGCACCAGGGATAAAGAAAAGATTCTGAAAATTGCCAGGTGGAAACAAAGGATCTCATACTGTATTAATCATAATAAACTAAATTATCATATAGCAGTAAACCCTGAAATTTTAATGACTTATCAATGAACATTTAGTTTTTTCATTTGTGCTGCATGTCCTTGGTGAGGGAGAACACCCTGCTCCAAATTGTTTGTTACTCAGGAGTCTAGGCTGCTCTGAACACATGGTTTCTAGAGTGGGGTTAGAAAGAAGTGTAGAAAAGTCCTGCTGTCTTTTAAATGCTTTGACCCCGGCTAGAATTAGTCATATGGACCTTCCTTAGTGCCAGGGACAGTTTTCTGAAGTGTCCAGAAAGGACAGGTAAACCAGGTATTGCTGAGCGCAAGAAGTCTCTCCTGTGCATACTGAAGAGCAAGAGTCAGACTGGTATTAGACTCACCTTCCAATTTGAAGCTATAAGACAGTAGAACAATGTTTTTAAAATTCTGAAGGAATTTTGAAGGAAAATTTCTGAAGGAAAATTGTATCCTGTAGAATTATGTATCTGTCAGACGTGAAGGTAGAACACTGGCATTTTCAGAGGAACAAAGTTACAAAGCGTTTACCTTCCTTCTGTCTACCCCTTATCAGGAAATTATCAGAGAATATGTTACACTAAAACAAGGGAATAAAACAGGAAGAGGAAGATTTGGAATGTGGGGGCAAGGGATTTTGTACAGGATACAGCTCAGACTGGAACAGGAAGATTAAAGGGCTGGGAAAAGGAGAGACAGGTATAGATAATGTGTTAGATTTCCTGATATGTTTGAGAGTTTTATGGCTTTATAAGAATGTGGGCTGTGCTTGAGATATACTTTTTTTAATTAGCAAAGCAAAAGAAAACATTATAAGTTCCAAAAATACTGAATGATGTACAAGAAGAGAATTATGTTATATGACTCAGATATAAATAATAGTCATAATATAAATACTGATTGCAGATGGATAAAATGTAACTCTTATGAAGATGGTAGTAGGATATGAGAGCTTACTCATCTATGAGAGATTGTCAGTAAATTATGCCTAAAATGGAAAAATTAAGAAATAGCAGTATAGGAATTCCCATCAGGGCTCAGCGATAATGAAATTGACTGGTATCTATGAGGGCACAGGCTCAATCTCTGGTCTCACTGAGTGGGTTAAAAGATCTGGTGTAGGAGTTCTTGTCATGGCTCAATCGTTAACAAACCCAACTAGTATCCATGAGGACGTGAGTTCAGTCCCTGGCCTAGCTTAGTGGGTTAAGGATCTGGCATTGCTGTGAGCTGTGGTGTAGGTTTCAGACGCAGTTCAGACCTTGCATTGCTGTGGCTATGGTGTAGGCCAGCGGCTACAGCTCTGATTTGACCTCTAGCTTGGGAACTTCCATATGCCACCAGTGCAGCCCTAAAAATATATATTTTAAAATAAGCAATATATTATTTAGAAATGTAAATGTAAAGAGCCCAAGAAATGGCTAGAGGTTAAAAGTTGTTTTTAGGAAGTGATTTTCAAGAATGGAATGGAGTACGACAGCTTACATTATATATCTTGAAGGATTAATGCCCTTTAAAATTATCTGAATCTATTACTTTGACTTTTTTTTTCAAAGAGGTTCAGGCAAACAGTGCCATATACTGCAAAAAGCCAGTATGACATGAAAATCATGAAAAGGAACTGTGGGTATTGGCAGATAGGAGGTTATAGTGATCTTGGAGTGGTTTAGTGGTTGAATGATGGGTGTAGACCAAGTTGCAGTGGGCTGAAAGGTAGAAAAATAGAGATTATTTCACATAATGCAAAATTACACTGAAGGAAACCAACTGACATACAGGATCAAATAAGTGGAGTAGATATATTATCCTCCTGAGTGAAAGGCAGAATATAAAAATCTGACTTTAAAACTATAAAGAAGCTACATTATACATTTCTCCCATAATTTTTTTTAAATTTTGATTTCTTTAAATAACTAGCTGTTCTGAACTGATTCATTTTACTTAAACATGTTGTATATGCATCCCTCCTAAACTGTATCAATAGAGGAAAGTAAACTGTTGGTGTAACATTATTTTCTTTTTGTCTTTTTAGGGCCATATCCATGGCATATGGAAGTTCCTAGGCTAGGGGTCAAATCAAAGCTGTAGCTGTTGGCCTACATCACAGCCACAGCAACTCTGGATCTGAGCCACATCTGTGACCTACATCACAGCTCACTGTAACACTGGATCCTCAAGCCACTGAGCGAGGCCAGGGGTCAGACCTGCATCCTTATGGATGCTGGTCAACTTCATTACCACTGAACCGCAATGGGAACTCCTGTATTATTTCTTTTTCTAAATTAAATACCTTCTCAGAATTCATTTATTTCAACAAAATATCCTTGATTTAAAGGGGATTGCTTTGTTTGTTCTGAATCTTTTTTAAACATTCTAGGCTTTTAAAATAAGGTGAAAAATAATGAAAACTGAAAGCAAATTTTCCCTTACCCTCATATTTCTGCATTAACCTGATTGCTCTATTATAGCTCAAGTTCTCTTAGTTCACCTTCTAGGTTCAAGTTTTTGTTCAAGCCTAGTCATGGGAGTAATGTTATCATCTTTAAATTTGGTCATGGAATGTGTTATACTGCCCCGCTCAGGGAAATGCTTGCTGCTCAGTTTGGGCTTGGATAGTAACGTTTATTTTCTTTGGCAGAGAAGCTGATCGTCGAGGGGCATCTAACCAAAGTGGCAGAAGAAACAAAGCTTTCAAAAGGTTTGTTTTCTGTGAGTTTACTGTGGGATTTTTCAGTGGGTTTAACAACTCTTTTGGATAATGAAGGTTAGTGTACAAGGTCATGTATTTTAACATCAATTTATTTCTTATAGCTTACAAAATGGTAATCCAATAACAGTATCAGATAATAACATAAAATAAGAGTTCTCTTTTAAGAAGGATGTGTTCATCAGAAAGTTTCTTTTTAAATGGGAGTGTGTGTGTGTTTGTTTTAATGCTTGGAATAGGTTTCTTTTGGTATTATAGATTTGTTGCGATCTCTGTCTTGCTTCCAGCATTATTTTCAGCTTTTATCTCAAATTTTTAGTCAGATGCAATGTAAATCTTTTTTGAAACAGGTGAAAAATGCTTGCAGTTCTATTTTTGTGGTTTTTCTGCTTTAATATTCCTATGATATTTAATGTTATCTTAATTGTTAACATCTCAATTTTTTATTGAAACAAGTGATTATGGAACCTTCCTATATTTTGTAATGAATAGTCCTGTAATTGCCTGAAGTGGTTTATTCTGTTAATTCTTTTCTGTTATAATCGTCAGAGAAGAAAAGTGAGTTTTAAAGTTCTATTCTCAAGTCACTTTTATGTATGGGAAAATCAGGCAAATAAATTTAGTGGCATATGCTCATTGTCATTCTAAGACTTTCATCAGAAGAACATACCAGTATGAAATTTAAAACTAAATTCACATTTTGTTTAGTTAAAACAATGAGTGATAAAAGTTTGCCATACTTGTTTTCATTATGTTCTGTTTTATGAAGGTAACTGGATCCATTTGGCTTTTAAAAATATTTAAAAACATCGTGTTATTTCAATTATCTGGTGGCTTCCATTTGGAGTTTTGTGCACTGCAGATGCCATATTTGGAGAAAGAATGCATAAAATATGCTTCACTAATATTGTTCTGGCAGACAGGCATTGAATTTCAGAACAGTGAACTATTTTTAGTACATACGGCAATTTACTTCATCTTATTAAAGTGAGATGAGAACAGATTTTAAAATAGCTTTTACTTCACCACCTAAATACCTATTCAGATTAGTTGGTTGAATAGCCAATAATTTGACGTGCAAGTAGAGCCTTAGATAAAAGAACAGTGCTTCTTTTAATTAAGGAAAAGTATCTTGCTACCTTAGTGCTTCTATTTAACACATTCTGAATTAGAATGTATTTCCTTGAAAGTATGTGGTGTCATTATTAAAAAAGAAAATCTTATGATTTCCTTTTGAAATCTGGCTATACAGTAAATACTGAAAGGTTAAATAAAGTACATGCTATTTGACCTAGCAATTTCACTTCTGAGTTTTTATCTAAGGAACAAATTGGACAAATGTACAAGGGCATTTGTTTCAGTGTTGTTTTTTTAAAAAAGAAAAGAAAACAAGCATCCAGTGATAAGGGTATTTATTTAATAAATTATAGCAAGTAAGCCCATGAAAGTGAATAGAATACATCTCTTATGCATGATAATACAGATATAAGTTTTACATAGCCAGAGATTTTTCCATCAGCACTTAGTTAACATTTTACTTGTATTTCTCACAGCATGCAGAGGTACACTAATTCTTGTAACAAACTAGATGGCCGTAATAAGTTACATTTTAAATATTTTATATCTGGCTATAAAGTATTTTCTTTGGGGCTTGGCTGGATTTTTTTTTTTTTAAATGCTTTTGTTGGAGATTTTGTAACGGAATTTTCTGCCTTGAAAATATCAGTTGCTAGAGTTGCCAGTTACAAGCTGTTAAAAGTTTTGGTATTATTTCCTCCAGGTATTTTAGCTAATGCAAAATGTAATCATAAGTTGCATAAGCTTTTTCTTCAAGCTCGAACTCAACTTGCAGTCATTATATGTTTACAGTAGATTCAGGGGTGGAAGTAGAAAGAATATGGAGTAGGTCAAACAGCAGCATACAATTCCAGGTTCTACCAGTAGCTAGCTTTGTGCCCTCAGACAGCTTACTTAGCTCTTTAAACCTCAGTTTCCTCATTCGTAGAATGGGATTGACAGTATTGAACTTATAGGATTTCGTGGGAATTTAATGAAATATTACTTATAATACAGGAAGCACCATTGTGTTGTCCAACAAATGTTAGTTCTCCTTCCCTCCACCCCTTGATCCTTAACATTGTTTTCTTTGCAAGTAATGGTTGCAAGGGTGTAGGAAGTGACCCATGGCCAGATGTTTGTTTCTTCCATCTGTCATTATGTCTACTTGAAGATATGGTGAAAATAATCATTTTATTATAGACTTCCCAGTTTGGGAACAGTTTTGTTATTGATGTTGGTAGCTATTCTTCCATTTATTTCTTTATGCTGTTGGTATGTATAGTTACTGATTAAGTACTGCAGAAAAATCAACAAGTAATGACTTTTTTAATACTGGAGTGTTGGGTGCTGCTTCAAAGCTGAAGAGTAAATATTTCGAAAAGTATAGAGACTCTGGCACTCATTTGTTGTGTCCTATGATTTCATCTTGAATAGATTTGGTTTGCCTCCATAAGGAAGATTATCAGGACACAACAATGATGGACCATGACATGACTTACTAAAAATTTGCCTTCTTACTCAAAGTAGAATTGTGTCTTTACTCATCCCTTTGGAGCACTTACTATATATACTATGCATTGTTCTATGAAATGTGGGTATAGCAGTTAGCAAATCAGGCAAAAATTAGTGAGCATATATTCATGTAAGTTTTTTTTTTTTTTGTCTTTTTGTCTTTTTAGGGCCGCAGCTGCAATATGTGGAGGTTCCCAGGCTAGGGGTCGAATAGAAGCTGCAGCTGCTGGCCTTCGCCACAGCCACAGCAGCGCAGAGTCTGAGCCACATCTGCAACCTACACCACAGCTCACAGCAACGCCGGATTCTTAACCCACTGAGCGAGGCCAGGGATCAAACCCACAACCTCACGGTTCCTAGTCAGATTCGTTTCTGCTGTGCCATGGTGAGAACTCCTCTTGTAAGATCTTAATGGAGTATTTGGTCCCACCTTAAGGCAATTTTACCTTCTTTGCTATACTCTAAATATAATAAAAGTTCCTTCTAAGCCCGAGAGTACTTTTGAAAATACATTCCTCTTGGTTTACCTCAATATTTTGATCATAAAATTGCCAAGAATATTAAGATTAAGAAAGTCATTTTTGTCTTTTCCTTTTTGTTCCCACAGAGCAGTTTCTATTCTGTCTACATATAGATAAGATGTATTAATCTGCCTTATTTAAGACTGTAACTTGGTGATCAAAACTAGTACATTCAGAACTGTCTGACTGTAACACACCAGATGTCACAAATTAGATTCCCAGTGGTCAGTGACTTCACTTCTTATCTAAGCTCCCTGTCTCTTAGCAGTTGGCCTTAGACTAGAAATGGCAGTGAGAAAAGAAGCAAAAGGCTTCTTGTAATTCATGGCTCATTTCACAAGCTAAGCCATAAATTTTAGGGTATTCTTGTATGGAATAACCATAATAAGTTATATTTTAATATTAAACATTTTGACAGTGATGATTTTAGACATGTTTCTGATTACTTTCAAAATGGCAAATATCTCTTGATTTAGGTGATTATAAAAACAATGTGTGTTCACTCTAATTTTTCAAACAATTTATGACTCTGTGAAGTTAGAAAGTAAATGTGCACCCCTACCTCCAGAAATGACAGTTGGTATATATATCTGTTGTAGATCCTTCTAGACTTGAATAAAGATATAGAGTAAAAAATTCATAGCTAGGAGTTCCCATTTTAGCTCAGCAGTAATTAACCCGACTAGTGTCCATGAGAATGCAGATTCAATCCCTAGCCCCACTCAGTGGATTAAGACTCCGGCGTTGCCGTGAGCTGCAGTATAGGTCACAGATGCAGTTTGAATCTGGCATTGCTGTGGCTCTGATGTAGGCCGGCAGCTGCAGCTCCGATTCGACCCCTAGCCTGGAAACTTTCATATGCCGCAGGTGCAGCCCTAAAAAAAAAAAATCATAGCCAAATGTGTAGCTATTTTCAATCTAAATAGGGTCACACAGTTTAACAGACGTCATTTTTACTTAATAGTAGTAAATATATCTTGAACATCCTTATGTATATATATTATATATTGCCTAATTATTTCCTTAGGAAAAGTAATAGAAGTGGATATGCACATTTAATTTTTGATATGGATTACCAAAACAGTGTAGTCAAGTTCATAACATTAAAAAAAATAATCGGAGTACCCATTGTGACGCAGTGGTTAACGAATCCGACTAGGAACCATGAGGTTGTGGGTTCGATCCCTGGCCTTGCTCTGTGGGTTAAGGATGCGGCATTGACGTGAGCTCTGGGATATGTCACAGATGCAGCTCGGATTCCGTGTTGCTGTGGCTCTGGTGTAGGCCGGCAGCTATAGCTTCAATTAGACCCCTAGCCTGGGAATCTCCATATGCCGCGGGTGCAGCCCTAAATAACAATAATCATCATCATCATCATCATCATATGCTTAGTGAATTTATAATCTCACTAAGGGAATTAGATATATGTACACACAAAGGATGATAAAGAACATGACTAATTGCAAAAAATAGTCCCAGAGAAGATATAATAAAAAGGATCAAAATGCTGGAGAAATCAAGACTTCCTTAGAGGTAATGGGGCTTAGACGGCATCTTACAGAATGAATAGGCTAAGCAGAGAGAAATCCTTGAGTTCAGGGAGATAGTAACTCAAGCAAAGAGTTGCAGGCCATGATGAGCTGGAATGCCTCAGAGCTGTAAAGAGGCTGACTGGACTGAAACAGAGCTCATGTGAGAATTAATGCAGGACCAGATTATGGCTAAATTCTGAGGTGTAAAGCTTGGCTGAGGCCTTGTGATGGCCAAGGTCTGGTGGAGAATGGAGAGATGCTATAGGATAATGGCGAGAGAGGTGACCATCTCTCTAAGTGCTGTCCTAGTGCATGCCATAGTATATACAGATATGCCATTACAGATGAGGATCTAGGGCCTAATTCTAATTAACTGCCAGTCACCTTTAATAAATTGTTAGACTTTGAGGTTTTCTCTTGTGGTTCAGGTACAGTTGTATTTTCTTTAGATATAAATGGCTGTTAATTTTCTTGTTTTAAATGTTACTTTTATAGCAAATAATGGTGGTTTTTAAAAGAGTTTCTGTTATGAATGTAAAGGCAACCTAACTGGTGTTTTTATATAATAGAATCATTTCCTTTCATTGTCTTCATACGGTGTCCACATTGTCCAGGCAATTTTACTATATTTGTTGCAGTTCTCTGAATACTTTAGCATAGCTTGCTTCATTTTTGTTTCCAGTTGGCCAGTGGGACAGTCTTGAATAAAAGCCCCACCCCTCTGCACAGCAATCATGATCCACATTATTATTTTATATGAGCTTCGTGTAATAACCAGCATTCCATTTTGTTCTGGAGTGGTAAAGAAGTAAGAGATTCAGTGACCTCAGTTAATTTTAAAAGTATTTTGCATACCAGTAGATTTGGAGCACATATTGCCTAAAGCACTTTTATTGATACAAGCAATTTTAATTGTAATGAGATTCTGCTTTTATCTTTTTCCTAATTAGAAAACCAGGCAAGAGCAAAGGAATCTGATTTATCGGATACTCTGAGTCCAAGCAAGGAGAAAAGTAGTGACGACACCACGGGTGAGTTTTAACCTGATGTTTATAAATTTGCAGATATTTTTGTTACGTACCAAGCAGTTTAAGTACGAAGGTTAGTGTGGGTGGAGATTTCAAAGTTTGTGTTTGGGGTAGAAAGCAAATCACTCCCTTGAATCTTGGATAAGTTTTAAAAGTACTTTCAGTGTTCCAAATATTACAGATGTATAAATTTCAGTTTTTTATTTTGATAGTGAAAGCTTGCTGATACAGAGCTTACTGTTCATAATTATCTTTTCTCCCCTCCTTGTAGACGCCCAAATGGATGAGCAAGATCTAAATGAACCCCTTGCTAAAGTGTCCCTATTAAAAGGTACTTTATTAACATGTTTTTATGACATTTTAAATCAGGGCATTAGATTCACTCTTTGCCATAAAATCAACTCCATGTATTATGTGAAGTTTTAAGCTTTAGTTTAAGATTAAGATAGGTTCTCTAAAGTGGCAGGAACTAAAATTTAAAATGTTAACGTTGGTGCCAGTGCTTTAAAGAAAAACATTTAAATTGTAAACTAATTTCTATCAATTAAAGTTATATGAAGGGCAAAGCAAGAACTGATATAATATGAAATGCAGCTGTGGTTTTTTTCTGTTTACCTTGATGTCTCTGATAGAAACTTATTACCACTTTTAGTGTGAATTAGGAAGAGATAAAAATATTAACTTTCCTGAAAGAACCACCTGTTTGCTCTGTTATTATATGATAGCAGTTGTAAAATTCATTTGCTGGTGTGCCTCATCCTCCAATGAATACCTCCAAATTCTTAGGACTCTTCTGGAAATTTTGACTGGGTCTGAGATGAGCAGTGCATATAATAAACTCTTTCACTTGTCTCATTTCTCACTAAGTAAATATTTCTTGATATTTACTTGTTTAGAATGAAATGGGTAGGAATTAAATTAGTATAGTAAGTGCCTCGGCAGGGCTTATTGATGAACTTGCGATTGTCAGCTTTTGTTCTCTTTTATAATTGCCTTCTTGTACACAAGAAAAGTTCACATATAAATTCAGCTAAGTAGTTTAAGCATTTTAGTTACAGTGGACCAATACCAGGCAACTCTCTGAAATCTGTGGTAAAAGAAGCCTTTGGAGGTTTCTTTGTATAGTAATGCCTTTGCTTTTAGCTGGGCTGTTCAGGGATCTCCCAGTCCTGACTCTTTAAGTTTTGGATTACACAAGGAAGCCCTACATGGCCGTGCTGCTCGCCTAGTTATATAATGATTGGGATTAGAGGTGGTTAACAAAAGACTGCACAGATTCTCTTAGAGTTCCTTTGTCTGGGTATCATGACCTTCTCTTTTTCTCCTCTCTGGCTTCTGAAGCTCACATGGGTCTCTGAGCCACCTTTGATTGAATTCCCTTACCAAGGGAAGCCCTGCGGATTATTGACCCAGATAAACAATTGCCAACCTAATTTTTTTTTAATTTTTTTTTTCCTTTTTAGGGCCACCCTTGAGGCTTACGGAAGTTCCCAGGCTAGGGGCCGAATTGGAGCCACATCTGTGACTTATGCTGCAGCTTGCAGCAACGTGGAATCCTTAACCCACCGAGCGGGGCAAGGGATGGAACCCACATCCTCACAGACACTGTGTGGGGTTCTTAACCCACTGAGCCACAATGGGAACTCCCTGCCAACCTATTTTTAAGTATGATTGTAGCTTGTACCCAGTACTTTTACTGATCTGCACTCTTCTCAAGTGGACTTTGGTGTGGATGAAACATGCTTTTTTTCTTGTGTTTCAATAATAAAGATAAGTTAATGTTTGTACAGTCCAGAAATTTCATCTTGGAGCATTTCTGATTCTTCTCAGAAGTGTAATACTATTAATATATAAAATGTTAATGATACTGAAAAAATTTCAAAACCTTGGGCCTTTATGAAAACATAGAGAAACAAGAGGGAAGATTAATGAGTGATGAACATCTGTCGTTAAAAAAGTAGCTGTTCTTATGGCTTTTTCCTATAGAAATTGCCACAAAATCTTTTTTTAGGACAGCACCTGAAGCATATGGATGTTCCCAGGCTAGGGGTCAAATTGGAGCTGCAGCTGCTGGCCGACGCCACAGCCACAGCAATGCAGAATCTGAGCTGTGTGGGCAACCTAGACCACATTCTTAACCCACTGAACAAGGCCAGGAATTGAACAAGCATCCTCATGGATACTAGTCGGGTTTGTTACCACTGAGCCACAGCGGAACTCCTCCACGAAATCTTTTCAGCATCAAAATTCAGATTGATTTATAAGTAGTGTTTATGTTTGTGTTAGTTATATTCAACTATAATTAACAATAATTTGTCATTTTTTTGTGTGTCAGTCTGCTTTAGATTTTATTTTTATCCCCTTTCCTACCACGATGCCAGATGTTTGGTAAAACTCAGATAACTTAGTAATAGACCTCTTAAATCAAATTATAAAATCACAAGAGCATTAGGAAAGTGACACTGTTTAGCCAAGGAGCTCTGGATTCAATCCCAGCGCTGCCTTTTATTTGTAGTAAATACCTTGGGCAAATTGCTTAACCCCTTTGTGCTTCACGGTTTTTGTTGTTGTTGTTGTTGTTGTTAGTTTGGGGAAAAGAGACTTCATAGGATTATTATGAGGATTAAATGAATCAGTGCAAATAGATGACTTACTATGGTGTTGGGAACATAACATATTAAACCCCATAATGAAGATACTGGTAATAATGATGGTGATGGTGGCTGACAAAAGCAGAACTATCCATTAAAGGGTAACTTTTCATTAATTGAATAAGATTGTGGGATTAAAAAAAAATTCCTACCTTATCTTTTAAGGAAAAACAATTGTTGGTTGTGGATCTTTTCCAGTTAATAATATATTTATTTGTTTACTTTGCCAGATGTCAGGGGAAATTTTTCTTTTTTAATCCTTTGATACAACCAAGAGAGCCTAACTTGTATCTGTAAAAGTGCCCAAGATGTAGGCCAGGGAATCAGACTCAAGTAAGGAGATATAAAAGTGGAAGTTGTGGAGTTCCCCTTGTGGCCCAGTGGAAATGAATCCGACTAGGAACCAAGAGGTTGCAGGTTCAATCCCTGGCCTCGCTCAGTGGGTTAAGGATCCGGCGTTGCCGTGAGCTGTGGTGTAGGTTGCAGACATGACTCGGATCCCGCGTTGCTGTGGCTCTGGTGTCGGCTGACGGCTACAGCTCAGATTAGACCCCTAGCCTGGGAAACTCCATATGTCACAGGTGTGGCCCTAGAAAAAGGGGAAGAAAAAAAAAAGGAGAGGGGGAAGCTGTGGGAGAGAAAGAGATCAGAAAACACAAAGTGCATGTGGAAGAAGGGTGGGTATACAAATGCTGCTAGTAATTGCTTGGCGTGCTGTTGGCGAAAATGGGTTAGTTTCTCTAACTTTGCTTTTCATTAAGGTGACAAAAACAGAACCCCAAAACTTTCCTTACATTTCTATATGATTGCCAACTTTTGTTTTATTTGTTTGTTTTTATGGCCATACCTGCAGCGTATGGAAGTTCCCAGGCCAGTGATTGAATCTGAGCTGGAGCTGCAGCCTACACTGGATCCTTTTTAACCCACTGTATCAGGCCAGGGGTTGAACCTGTGCTTTCTCATCAACCCAAGCCGCTGCAGTTGGATTCTTAACCCACTGAGCCACAGCAGGAGTTTCCTTTTAAAAAAAAAAAAAATCTGGTCTTCATTTAGCAGTAAGTATAATGTGCTACCCTTCATGTTAGTCATCTAGGATTAGGAAAATAATCTAAAGTCGACTGAACATTTACCATGACATATAAATGAAATGATGACAGCAGTAGTAATTTTTCCTGAAATATTAATTGTGTCCAATGTATACCTCCTTTTTGTTTTTTTGTTTGTTTTTGTTTTTGTTTTTTTGGCTGTGTGTATGGCACACAAAAATTCCCAGGCTAGGGATCGAACACACGCCACAGCAGTGACAACACAACACTGGATTTTTAACAGCTAGGCTACCAAGGAAATCCTGTGCAACTTTGCAAGAGAAATAAAGCTGTGGTTTGATCCACAGGTTTATTTTAAATGCTTGAAACCATTTCCCAAAAAAAATATAGAAAACTGGAATTCAATCCAAGAAATATCTAAATGCAAGTTTGCTCTATTTAGGGAACTGTGCCAGAGACCTCAGTGGTTTCAAAGTCCGATAAGACTGTCCTTGGGGTGTGAGGAGTTTCTAATCAAATTGGTGATAGAAGAAACATGATAAGCTATTTCTTGGTGGTTGTTGCCATTAGGAGTCAAGGGAAAGAGAAAGAATGTCCAGATATAATTATATTTGTTCTTTTTGTTTATCTTAGAAGATGGGGAAGAAAGGCGCTTCATGGAAGAAGTATCATTTGAGATGACCCTGAAAGTGTGTCATACCACATATGACGTATTCTGTGACCAGAAACTGAACCTGGTCAAGATTCTCGATCCAACTGCCAATTTGCAGGATGTATAAAGAACTAGGGACACAGTCTAAATGATGTGGTGGAAAAACAATTTGATGTTTTTTTGTTTGGGTTTTTTTGTTTGTTTTTTGTTGTTGTTGTTGTTTTGTTTTTTTTTTTTTTTTTGGCTGTGCTTACGACATGTGGAAGTTCCCCAGCCAAGGACTGAACCTGTGCCACAGCAGCAACGTGAGCCACCACAGTGACAGCACTGGATCCTCAACCCACTAGGCCACCAGGGAACTCTACAATGTGATATTTATAGTTTGGCCCTTATTAATAACAAGGAGGGTTTTCTGTAGGTTCTGATTTGCCTGAAACCGTTAATACCCCTTATCCCAGAACAGCTATTAAAAGTTGTTTCCTGTCCAAAGGTATCCTAGTTTTCTATTGTCACCTAAGGAACCAGCAACACAGTTGAAAGTGTAAGACAGAAACTAGGACTAGAAAGCCATTTTCATTTATTCTGTGACATTTATTAACCCAAGAGATGCAAAGATAAGACCCATGAGGAGGCTACAGTCTTAAGGAGGAAGGAGATGCTGCTAGTGTAATAAATATAAATGAGTCTGGTGGAAACTTTGGAGAGCACAGCTGTTTTTCTGGCTAGGGCCAGGGCTAGGGCGGAGCAGTAATTAGGATGGGCTTCCCAAATAAGCTGGTTAAAGATCAGGGAGTTCCTGTTGTGGCGCAGCAGAAATGAATCTGACTAGTAACCGTGAGGTTGCGGGTTCAATCCCTGGCCTCACTAAGTGGGTTAAGGATCTGGCATTGCCATGAGCTGTGGTATAGGTCACAGACATGGCTTGGGTCCTGCGTTGCTGTGGCTGTGGCGTAGCTCAGAAGCTATAGTTCCGATTTTGATCCCTAGCCTGGGAACCTCCATATGCCGTGGGGTGCGGCCCTAAAAAAAAAAAAGGATCAGCTAGAGAACACCAAGAGGAAAAGGGGAGCCATGCATTTCTTTAAAATCATACTGACATTTACAAATAGAAATAATGTTTAAAGTTGGAATGAAAGGAAATTCCCTTGTGACACAGTGGATTGAGGATCCCATGTTGCCACAGCCATGGCACAGGTCAGAATTCTGGTGCGGGTTCATCCCCTGGCCCGAAAACGTCCACATGCCATGGGTGCACCCAGAAGAATAAAGTACGAATAACACCTATCAGCAGGAAAGCGTAGTGCAGCACAGGCTGTGTGGGGCAAATATGGAGAAAGATAATACTTGGTCAGAAAGAAGGCAATAACTAGGAATTCTCGACATTAGAATAGACTGTGATAGCAGGGGGTGTTGACAGAGAAAGAGAACAGTGGAAAGAACAAGGAGCCAACTCAAGATCTACTTGTCAAGAAGGAACCCAGCTGGTCAGACAGAATGGCAAAGGGCTGAGAACTGGTAGTTGCTGCAAAATTCATAGGCTGCCACCTAGGACTACCTCATGTGACAGCACATACTCACAACAAGGAAAGTAGTCTTCCTCCATTGTGAAGGTTCTCATCAACCAAGCCTGCAACTAAACTACCAAACTTTCTGAAGGAGGGGGTGATAGTAGTAGAAAGAGAATGGCACCTATCTGGCCAGCTGCCTCAGCCACATGACTTCTGTCACTTGATGAGGTTACAGATTTTATGGCTACACCAGCCTTCAGAAAACACGCATGTGCAAAATAGAATTTAGGAAGAAATGTTTTGATTTGGCCCTATACCAGGTGGTTTAGAGTATTTCACTCCCGTTTAGAGCAAAGGTCAGAATTTAAGTTAAATCTCTAAGCACTCTTCTGAAGAAATGTTAACACCAGATTCAATTGAGAGTATCATGTGTTCTGTATGCTGGGGCTGGTTCTTCAGTGGGTCTTATGTGGTAAAGACATCTTTGTAGAATTTAGCTATCCTCTGAGAAGAGCTGGTCCCTGGCCCAGACTATACACTAGGCCCTTCTAAAGACAACATTTGTGTAAAAGGGAAACCAGCTTCTATTAATTTTTTCATCTCATCATAGTTCCTAAAAAAGTTTATTTCCACTTGACTTGCACACTCAAATAAAATGGGTTTTTATTTAGCTCAGTAAAGCATTCATTTCTCTTCATCTAAACTCTTTCCACCAATACTCATCATGAGACACTTCCCAAGCATGTGAAGTAGGTTGATACAAAAAGGGCCTTTTTAATTTCCTGCTCCAGTTGTCCCATGTTTGAACAGTAGGAGTCCTGAATGTCTTTTTGACATGACCCAGCCATTCTTTCAGCCCTTTCTTTGTGACACGAAAGGATGTTCTATATTCATATTGTACTTTCCTGGCTTTAGCCATGAAATCAGCCATTTCTCCACAAAGCTCTAGTTTTTTTTAAATGGATAATGATATTTAGAAACCAAGATATATGGTGTGCTTATTGATTTTACACCTACTTAGTGAACAAAGTTAAGGAAGAAATGTATGTATGTACATACCCATGCATACATGTGTGTACATATTTACATATATATAGACACACATTGGTTCACATATTTGTATTTTGATATCTATATTTTTTATATATTCAAATCTATTAGAGTTTATCCACCAATATATACCTTATACCACAGAATTAATTCTGGCTTCCCTATTTCCATATCTGTAATTCTCTTCTCTAATAGTGAACTGGCTCCCTTTATTCACAATATATTTATTTTTAAATCATTTTTAGAATATACAGAAAGTAGTTACACAATTACTAGCCAATGCTTCTGTGGAAAAGAAGCCTATGTATAGATTTGTTTCTTCTTGTTTATCAGGTTAACATGGAATAGTAGTTCTTACCATGGGGCAGTTTTACACCCCCAGGGATACTGGGCAATATATGGAAACATTTTTGGTTGTTATAACTGAGCGTAAGTACTATCAGCATCTAGAGAGTAGAAACCTGTGAACCTGCTAAACACCCCACAATCCACAGGTCAGCCCCAAAACAAAGAATTACTTAGCCCAAATTGTTAAAAATGCTAAGGTTAAAATTGACGTAACATATAAGTAGGGAAATATCTACTGAAAGATTTTATGTAGATTTTTTTTGCCAAACGACTTGGAAAATAAGGTAAAGGCATCGTAGTAGTTCCTGCTTTAATACTTCTAAAAAGTAAGGACATCGTCCTACATAATGACAAATCCAGAGATGAGCAGCTCAGCCCATTGCATACTACAATGCGTGCTGTTGAAAAAAGTTTTGTGGTTGTTGTGACAGTACTTCTGTACATCACACACACACACACACACACACATACACACACACACACACACACACACACACACAGAGGAAGATTTGTGTGTGTGTGTATGTGTATGTTTCTCTCTGTCTGTCTCCATGCCTCCACCCTTACCAGGCCTGTTTCAAGGTAGAATTGATAGATTGACTAAAACAGATGAACCCAGAGTCAAAACTTTTTGTCATGGGAAAGTGAGATATGAGAATGAAAACATATATTAATAACATCTAAGACCTGCTGTGATTGCATTTTGAAAATTTATTCTTAGCTCTTTTTTGATGGATTGCAGTTGTTATACCTGAGCTGTTTGTAAACCAAAGTACTAGTTAGTCAAATAGAATGGACTAGAAGAACATGGACTGCCTGGTGATATATTTATTTTAGCACTGTTAAGTAGCAGAGAAAGTTTTAATACAATGAAAGATGAGTAGAGTGACTAGAGAGAAAAGAGCTCAGGGGAGGGGGCATATTTGAGATGTAATGCTGGCTTGGTTTTATTTTGGTTAGGTTGGGTTAGATTGTTTAATAATTAAGCAAATATTTATTTGTTATTCATGTAGTGTTGAGGCAACAGTGATGACAGAGTGAGCCAGTGGAGCTTTTGGTTAGTTTTTATTTTGTATTCCACAACTAGGGAAATCATGCTAAAAATTTTTTTTGAAGAAAAATTTCTCTTTTTCCATTTCCAGTTAATTTTCTGACTATCAAGAAATTTCAAAATTGATAAGTATAACATTAGGCCCATATTGGAGTTCCTGCTGTGACATGGTGTGTTAAGAATCCGACTGTAGTGGTTCAGGTCCCTGTGGAGGCGTGGGATCAATCCCCAGCCTGGCACAGTGGGTTAAAGGATCCGGCTTTGCCACAGCCACAGTGGTCACAGCTGCGGCTCAGATTCAGTCCCTCACTGGGGAACTTCCATATGCCACAGGTGTGGCCATAAAAACAAAACAAAACAAAACAAAACATTATGCCTTAAATTTCAGGCCTTGCATATTAATTAGTCTTATATAAATGAAAACATAATTTACTATATATTAATATATATTTCATAGTGCCACTGACATGATTTACTAATATATTTAATTGTATTTATATCCTTCTCTGGGGCAAAATGACTAAAATGCTTAATATAATTTACTTCTAAATTGTGTTAAACTTAGTTGTGCTATGTTGTTAACTATGCATGTCTAAACATGTAAGAGATTGCTAATCTTTGATTGTAGAGATTTTGGTGTGATACTAACTCTTGCTTTTAAAATAAACATATTTTTGTCAGATGACTTGCAGGGTGCTCAGTCAGAAATTGAGGCAAAACAAGAAATTCAGCATCTTCGCAAGGAATTGATTGAAGCCCAGGAACTAGCTAGAGCAAGTAAACAAAAATGCTTTGAACTTCAAGGTGAGATCAAGATTACTTTGATTCTTAAGGGGACGTGGAAGCAACAAGATAACTGAGTGGCCCCAAACTTGAAGTCCAGAGGCATGGTATCTTGTTCCAAATCCACAGCTTTATTAGATATGTGATCTTGGGACTTTACTTAACTTCTCTGAGGTTAACCTTATGTTTCAGATCAGTAAAGTGGGGAGAGTTATAGTTGCTCTACTCCTTTGTGAAGCTCATGAAAGACTCATGCCAGTGAAAGATCTTAATGGTTAATTATATATTAGGGACAACAAAAGGAAAGAAAATAATGTATATAAATTTCTAAGTTTTAGTTATATCTAATATTAGCTACTCATTGTAAGATAAGGGAGATTTATATTCCCTGCGAATTTATAGTGTGTTCTTCAGTAAGTAGGAAGAACCAGGCAAGGTTAAGGTATAGAATCTTCTGATGTCTCAATCACTTTCTTTTCTAAAGGCTCACGTATTTGTAGTGTCATAGGCGAGTTAGAGGCTGTGCTATTCCCTAGAGCTTATATTTCTATATTGTTCACAGGAACTGCCTAGTTGCAGTCAATTAGTAGCTTACAGAGTCTTAGAATAAGGAGAAAATTAATGGTGCAAGGAGTCCTCATGTTCTCTAAAAAGGCTTTTCTGACCAGGAGGAAGATTCACGTCCCACGGGGATCTGTGAGCTTCCTGGCAGTAAGTACTATGTGCTTGGCGGTGAACATGAGGATTTAAGTCTGTTTTTCAAGTGTAAGCTCAAAGTGCTGATTAACAGCTATCAAAAAATGCTTCTCAAGCAGAGAATAGCACGTATTTATCTTGGTGATACAAGATCTGGAAAACTCTACTACTCAATTGAATACATTTATTACTTACTACTGTTTTGTGCTCCTAAAAATCTTTAAACTATCTAACTGCTAATACTGATAATACTTACTGCCTAACCTTTCTTTCAGTGAACTTTAGAAGATAATTTCTTAGAAACTTCCAGCTGCTCAATTCTGAATACGTTAATTAAATCCCAAAATTAGATGTACTGTGCTTTATTTTTAGCTCTTTTGGAAGAAGAAAGAAAAGCCTACCGAAATCAAGTTGAGGAATCCAATAAACAAATACAGGTTCTTCAAGGTATGGAACACTCTGAGGCTATTTGGGATTGTTATTGTTTGTTTGTTTGTAGTGATTCAAAAGAAATGGAAATAAAGAATGCCAAGAGTTCCCATTTTTTCCTGGCTTTGACTCTTCCCTAGAATCTGAGACTATAACTGGGCTCTTGGCGGGCTTTTTTTTTTGTTTTAAAGGAAGATTCCCTAGTATTCCCAGTAGTAGACACTTGGAGTGGAAAGAGCGGGGTGAAGGTACAGATTTGGTAAGACTGACATTTTGTGGTTATATAGTGACTTACTATAGAGAAGGCCTTTATTTTCTTTTTTCTTTTTTCTTTTTTTTATTTTTATTTTTATTTTTTTTGCCTTTTGTCACTTTAGGGCCGCACCCGCGGCATGTGGAGGTTCCCAGGCTAGGGGCATGTGGAGGTTCCCAGGCTAGGGGTCTAATCGGAGCTGTAGCCACTGGCCTACACCGCAGCCACAGCAACACAGGATCCGAGCTGCGTCTGCGACCTACACCACAGCTCACAGCAACACCAGATCCTTAACCCACTGAGCAAGGCCAGGGATCGAACCTGCAACCTCATGGTTCCTAGTCGGACTCATTAACCACTGCGCCACGACGGGAACTCCCCTAGAGGAGGCCTTTAGACAAGCAATCAGTTTTGAGTAGGTCTGTGCATCTGCACTCAGCCTGTTGGTGGCATTATTTCTAATGCTCATAAACACGCTTGCATTGCAACAAAAATTATTTATCACATGGACTAGAACAACGGTCGCTGCACTGCCTTCATTGGTAAAGGCTGCTCTTTGTACCCACCATTTTGCTGTCTCTTTGTGTGGGCTGTCATAGGTTCATTACAGAAATGACCACGATGGAGTTCCCGTCATGGCTCAGTGGTTAACGAATCTGACTAGGAACCATGAGGTTGCAGGTTTGATCCCTGGCCTTGCTCAAGTGGGTTAAGGATCCAGCGTTGCTGTGAGCTGTGGTGTAGGTTGCAGACGCGGCTCAGATGCCACGTGGCTGTGGCTGTGGCGAAGGCCAGCGGCTACAGCTCCTGTTAGACCTCTAGCCTGGGAACCTCCATATGCTGCAGGTACGGCCCTAGATAAGGCAAAAAGACAAAAAAAAAAGAAAAAGAAATGACTGTGACACCCCTGCCTGTCAAGGATTTTCTTCAAACCGAAGCCCCTGGTACGTTGAGACTAATTGTGAGATACTCTGGCAGAGGTCTTTCCCATGCTGTTGTAAAATTCATAGAGTAAAATTAATTTGCCTTCATGGTCAAAGAAGAAACCCATGTAATTTTAAATTTTTAGTTTCAGAGGTAGGGTAGGAAGAAATTAAATAAACAGGTACTCCCTGTTAAGAAAAAATGGGAAGTCATTATGTGAGACCTATGATATTTACCCTAAAACATCCCAAAGAAAAGAACAGTCTTTCTTTTCTTGTTTTTGAGGGGACCATTTGAGTTATTTAAACATTTGATTGTATTTTCATCAAACAAGAATTTCCAGGGTAGGTTGTTTATCTTTTTAAATTGAAAGCTCTTTACCCTCTTATTATAGTTTAATGCCATTATCCATTAGTTTATGTAAATCTAGTTTGAATCTATATTCCATCATCTGCTGTGTATGGGCAATTTAGAGAAAGTTTCTATGACATAGTGCTTCCCCTTGGTCTTAAAGCTGTCTTATATAGAAATCATTGAGTGCCCCCTAGTGCCAGCATCTGTATTTCAGGGTTTTATCCACAGTCATGTTATCCCTGGGCTATTGTGTATTTTCAGATTTTTAACCTATTACCTCTTAATGCTTCCTACAGACTTAAAAGGTCTAATGTTTTCCTTAATGTTTATGAGGCAACCCCTTCCTCTTCTAGCCTTAAATCACCTCAATTAATTTTCTACTTATGATTTTTCTTGATTAGACAGTATTCATTAACGTCATTAATTCATTAACTCAACCAATAGTTCTTGATTGTTTACTCTTCTAGTATTGGAGATAGCATGCATAAGATGCACAGTCTAGTGGAAAAGGAAAAGGTGAACAATAAGCAAATGAATGTATAATGTGATGTCCAGTAAGGACAGAGTAAAGAGTTAGAAAATGACGGGGCTATTTTTAGATAAGCTATCAGAGAAGACATTTGAATAGAAAATTGAATCAAGAACCTCAGAGGTTTTACTAATGCATGCCATCTGACGAACCAATTCTGTGTCTAGGAATTCACCCTAAGGGGGGAAAAAAATCACAGTTGCATTATAAGGAGTATTGTCTATAGAAATTTAAAACCGAACAGTTTAAAAAGTTTAAAATAAAGAATTAATCACAAAAATTAAGAGTATTACTGGTTTTTTTGTTACCAAAAAGTATTTATCACAAGCAGAATATAGAACACTGTATACATTACAATCCCTCCATATTTTTGTTTTTATCTGTGTATAAATGCATAGAAAAAAATCTAGGAGAGTAAGTACCAAATGTTAGAAACAATTTTCTCTGTGTGGAAAAATAAAGATCATTTTGTGTTTTTTTTCTTCTCTTTGTATTCCTCTATTTTGACATTTTCTGCATTAAACATGAATTGCTTATATAGTTTAATCAAAAGCAACAAACAGCTCTGATAGCCTGGGCTGTGCAATAACTACTATCCCATATAGGCTGTTCTTTTATTCGTAATTACTGTGGACTAAGAAAATGATGGGTAAATATACTTTTGTAGCCCAACTGCAGAGGTTACACATCAATATTGAGAATCTCCGGGAGGAGAAGGATAGTGAAATTACAAGCACTCGAGATGAATTGCTTAGTGCCCGAGATGAAATTTTACTTCTTCACCAAGCAGCAAAAAAGGCTGCCTCTGAGCGGGACACTGACATTGCTTCTTTACAAGAAGAGCTTAAGAAGGTGCGAGCCGAGCTTGAGCGATGGCGGAAAGCAGCATCTGAGTATGAGAAAGAGATCACGAGTCTGCAAAATAGTTTTCAGCTTCGATGTCAACAATGTGAAGACCAGCAGAGAGAAGAAGCAACTAGGCTACAAGGTGAGAAATGTATTTTACCTAAAACTCTTACTTCTTGACAGCGATACTTTATTTCTTATACAAAATAACCATTCAGGCTAATTTTCTCTTTGATAATAATTGGTTGTATAAAGCAGTGTTCCTATATTGAGGCTAGAAACAATCTTCAGGTATATGATCTCTACAATAAGTTGAAAATGTTTACAATGTTACATTTTATTTAAATACCATTAAAAATTGTCTTATAAAAGTGTAGTGAGTGGATGGACCTAGAGTTAATCATACCAAGTGAAGAAAGAGAAAGGTGAATATCATATAGGTATCATTTATATGTGGAATCTAATAAAAAGTGATACAAAAGAACTTTTTTACAAAATAAAAACAGACTCACAGATTTCAAAATCAAACTTATGGTTACCAAAGAGGAAACATGAGGGGGAAGGATAAATTAGGAGTTTGGGATTAATATATATACACTACTATATATAAAATAGATAACTATTAATAGCTAACAAGGACCTACTAGTACAGAAGAAAATATACTCAATATTCTTAATAACCTATATGAGAAGAGTCTGAGAAAGTATAGATATATGTATAACTGATTGACTTTGCTGTACACTGAAAATGACACAACATTGTAAGTCAACTATACTCCAATAAAAATTTTTTTTAAAAAGTGAAGTGGTAAAAAAGATATTACTGAAGTTCAAGGTGTTGGGAATTTCCCTGAGGTATAACTGCAAAGTAACAGGAATCAAAAAATAGTCATAAAATATATGTTAAGGGGAAAAAAACAGTTATGTTCCTGTATTAACAAATGTGTTTTGGGACTACTTTAGGTGAACTAGAGAAGTTGAGAAAGGAATGGAATGTATTGGAAACCGAATGCCGTTCTCTAAGAAAGGAAAATGTTTTACTATCATCAGAACTGCAGCGGCAAGAAAAAGAATTGCACAAGTATGCAAGAACTCTTTTTTAGCTTCAGAATGTTTCTTTGTCTTAAATTTTCATCTAAATTAAATTTAATTTTGAAACCTAAATAAGTTTTTTGGGACAAAATATTCAGCCAGGCTATTTTTGGTTATTTGGCAGGTTAACTATGTTAAATGATTACATCAGCATTTTTTTCTGCCACCACCATCATCCTACATCCTTTCCTTTTGGTGTACTCATGGAATAGAGATTCATTAAATTCCCCTTCTTCTGCCATAAAGCCCTAAACAGACAAACAGCAAAGATCTATATTTAGTGATTGAATTTGCCCTTTAAACTAAATAATAATAAATTTCAAAAACAAGTTTGTCTTTCTTTCTTGCCATTGATCCCTTTGGTTTATGAGGGTGATCAGAAGATAGCTATGATAAAGAATTAATACTATCAAAAGATAAAATTCAACTTTTGAATTTCAGACAGTCATATAAAGAGTAATAATGTATAAGATCAAAAATTCTTTAAAGCCAGTTAAATGTTTCCAGTAGCCAGTACCATAAGGCAAACCAATGAATGCAGTAGATTTATTCTACCAAATTTAATAGAGTCCTGTTTTTATCAACATTTGTTGTATAGTTTAAAATTTATTTCTTCCTTAAAAATTTGATCCATTCCATGTTTTTTCTTTTTATTTATTTATTTATTTATTTTTGTCTTTTTGTCTTTTCAGGACTGCACCCATGGCATATGGAGGTTCCCAGGCTAGGGGTCTAATCGGAGCTGTAGCCGCCAGCTGACACCACAGGCACAGCAATGTGGGATCCAAGCCGTGTCTGTGACCTACACCACAGCTCACAGCAACGCCAGATCCTTAAGCCACTGAGCAATGCCAGGGTTTGAACCTGCAACCTCATGGTCCCTAGTCGGATTCGTTAAACACTGAGCCACGACGGGAACTCCATTCCATGTTTTTTAATTTAAACTTTATTTATATTCTAATCCAGAATTTGAAAGCATTACATGTTTATTATTAAATCTATTCTTTTTTTTTTTTTTTTTTTTTTGCTTTTAAGGGCCGCGCCCACAGCATATGGAGGTTCCCAGGCTAGGGGTCTAATCAGAGTTACAGCTGCTGGCCACAGCCACAGCAAAGCCAGATCCAAGCTGCGTCTGTGACCTATATCACAACTCATGGCAATGCCAGATCCTTAAGCCACTGAGCAAGGCCAGGTATCAAATCCACAACCTCATGGTTCCTAATTAGATTCGTTTCCACTGTGCCACTATGAGAACTCCAATTATTGAAGCTATTCTTAATTAATTCATCTCCCTCCCCACAGTACAACAAAAATGGGGTCATTACTCTCCTTAGGCTTGTGTTTACACTCCTAAAGAGCATTAAGGTTAGCAAAAACTCAGTAATCAAGGTCAGTTCCCCTAGAAAACAAGCTTTAGGGGAGAAAAGGTTTAAGCTTATCAGAAAATGATAATCCTTGTTATCTCTTATATAAGCAATGAGAATTGTAATATTAGTTATACATTTAAAAAACCAAGAACTAGTTGAAGGAACAAGATGTGCTGACTTATTCTCTAAAATTCCTTATTACAATACCATATGTGCTCAATATCAGTATTTTTCAAGCATTTTTTTTCTCTTCCAATGTCCTGTCTTTCCATAGTCTTTTCTGTGTGCATTACTTTTTGAATGTTTAGAAATCATTAATAATAAAGAATAAAACAAATGTATG
>PVHT021183699.1:40756494-40770570 GCA_004024745.2 Catagonus wagneri
CTTGCTCAGTGGGTTAACGATCCGGCGTTGCCGTGAGCTGTGGTGTAGGTTGCAGATGCGGCTCGGATCCTGCGTTGCTGTGGCTGCGGCGCAGGCCAGTGGCCACAGCTCCGATTAGACCCCTAGCCTGGGAACCTCCACATGCCGCGGGTGCGGCCATAAACCCGCGGCCATAAAATGACAAAAGGCAAAAAAAAAACAAAAAAAAACAAATGTATGTTTAAAGCAATATCAAAATATGAATAGGACAAACTAAATACCTGAAACATAAATAAGTAAATAAATAAATAAATATATGTGCTCACACAGGCATACACATACACATGTATGTTCTCAAGTTCTCCATATTTGGAATACATTTGGGTCCATTTAGTTCTGTATTTTATCAGGCCAGAAATACTGATGTTTGATTATCAGTATTCGATTATTGGTATTATCTTACATTATTCTTTTTTTGTTTTTGTGGCCACATCTATGGCCTGCAAAAGTTCCCAGGCCACAGATCAAACCCGAGCCACAGCAGTGACAGTGCCAGATCCTTAACCTATGATGCCCCCAGGAATTCCTCTTAAGTTACTCTTTTTCGGAATTTTTCATATTTTAGGGGTTCAAACTGGATCCCTTATTTTTGAGATATGATTAATTGGAATCTGGCGGGTTGTTGTGTTATTTTTTTAATTACTTCAAATTTTAAGTATATAAAATATTCCTTATAAGTTTAAATAATACGGTTTAAACATGTTAGGCCCCAGAAAGGTGAAATACATAGTTATCTATCTAAATTCACATGACTGTTTAAGACATATTAATTCTGTTTTTTAAACTTTTCTGGCTTAATAGTTCTTTAAATTTATTTGTGGAACACCCCCAGCATATAAGTAGTATTTAGAAGCTAGTCTTCCTTTATAGAGGTCTTAAATGTCATTTAATGCCTGACTGTACTGGCCTGATGACATCACACTAACACCCTAGGATCTGCCTAGCATCCAATCAGCATGGGATTTATACAATATAGTACTTAGGTTATAATTCTGAGATTGAGTCTTATGATCCATCCTAAGAGTATAAAACTGCCATCTAGATGGGAGCCAAATTCTTTAACATTGCTACACTGTACAGGTCTTTTGTTCTTTATTGTCTATGATGTAAAAGGAATTGAGGAGTTCTCGTTGTGGCTCAGTGGTTAACGAATCCAACTAGAAACCATGAGGTTGCAGGTTCGATCCCTGGCCTTGCTCAGTGGGTTAAGGATCCGGCGTTGCCGTGAGCTGTGGTGTAGGTCGCAGACGCAGCTTGGATCCCACGTTGCTGTGTCTGTGGTGAAGGCCGGCAGCTACAGCTCCTGTTAGACCCCTAGCCTGGGAACCTCCATATGCCGCGGGTGCGGCCCAAATAAGGCAAAAAGACAAAATAAAAATAAAAGGAATTGAACAAAGAATTTCTATTCATGCTTCTCAAGCTGTTTTCCTAGCATATAAATCAGATTTTTTTTATATCAAGTTGTAGAAGTAATCAGAGTTTACGCTGGAAAACAGGAGTTCCTTTGTAGCACAGTGGGTTAAAGATCGGTATTGTCACTGCTGTGGTGCAGCTTTGATCTCTGGCCAGAAAACTTCCATGTGCCGAGGGTGTGGCAAGAAAAAAGGAAAACAGTTTGAGTTCAAACCTCTTGTTTGACAGTGGAGGTCACTAAGACTCTCCTTGTATTATTTGTGTCTGTGCAAAATGGTGCCTAGCACATATCTAAGAGCTCAGGAAATATTTACTCAGGGAACGAAATGTGACCAGTTAAGCGACTTGCTCAGCATCTCACAACTAAATAGTGGCAGAGCTAGGGTCTAGAACCCAGGCTTCTGGTTCTTTGTCTCACACTGTCCCCCCAGTTTGATGTCTTCTCAGTTGAGTAGGTTTATCTTTACTAAAGTTGGAAGTAGCTCGCTCCTAAGCTTTAAGTTTCTACTGCTCATCCTGTTTGTCAAATATTTGAAGAAAATACCTGGAATACATGCCTTCTTTTCCTGTAGAAGGCTTACACTGAATCTTTTATGATAGTTAATATGGTGAAAGATAAAATATACAATTAGTCACCTCCTATTTCTATTTTCACAGTTTGTACTTTTGTGTGTATTTGATTATCTGAAAATAGGGTGCAGCTTTAAACATACTGCTTTAGTATTTAGTGCTTTTTACTTATTGAAAATATTATTTACAGTTTCCTGGTGGCCTAGTGGTTAAGGATCTGGTGTTGTCACTGTTGTGGTGCAGGTTTGATCCCTGGCCTGGGAACTCCCGCGTGCTGTGGGCATGGTCAGAAAGAAGAAAATATTGGAGCGCCCGTCGTGACTCAGTGTTAACGAATCCGACTAGGAACCATGAGGTTGCAGGTTCAATCCCTGGCCTCGCTCAGTGGGTTGGGGATCCGTCGTTGCCGTGAGCTGTGGTGTAGATTGCAGACACGGCTCGGATCCTGCGTTGCTGCGGCTGTGGTGTAGGCCGGCGGCTACAGCTCAGATTAGACCTCTAGCCTGGGAACCTCCATATGCCGCGAGTGTGGCCCTAGAAAAGGGAAAAAGACAAAAAAAAAGAAAAAAGAAAGAAAATATCATTCTTTTTTACACATTTCTTTCATTCTCTGAAATCCATTCTATCCCTTCTAGTTAAATGTATGAGAAATTAGACTTCCTGCTATGTCTAGTTTCTACACGAATAACTCTCAATATTTATGTTGCAGTTCTCAGAAGCAGAGTTTAGAGCTTACCAGTGATCTCAGCATCCTGCAGATGACTAGGAAAGAGCTTGAGAATCAAGTGGGATCCTTGAAAGAACAGCATCTTCGGGATTCAGCTGATTTAAAAACTCTTCTCAGTAAGGCTGAAAACCAAGCAAAGGATGTACAGAAAGAGGTAAAGCGAAAAGACATTATGAGCCCAATTATGGTTGGACTTAAAGCCAAAAGCAAATCAGATATTCATGCTAGTTAGAAATAAAGGGAAAGTCACAAAGTTGATACTGGGAGCATCTCTGCCTGGTGATTTCTAACTGTGTATTATTATGGTCCATATATAGAGAATTCATCAGTACGGTTTGGTCTCAAAAATACAAAACTTACAAAAATTACATTAAAATTTTTTCCTCTGCCAGTTAGTTCACCTGTATGAGAAGTCCTTTATACCAGATCACTCGATTCACTGTTTATCTCTCAAAGACAGTATCATATTTAATTTAGAGTACTTTTGGAAAGCAGACTGTGGCCACACCATAATGCTATCTAAACCCCTCAGGTGAAACTGGCCTGAAAAGTTGCTTATGAGAAAATTCACCTCGTACCCAGCCAGACACATTTTTTACTTTCTTTCCTCTGTCCTTTTTCCCCTTCTTCACAAATATGCATGCTCACTTTTCATGTCATCTTGCTTATTAAAACCTTGACTTTAATGGCTTTAAAAAAATTATGTTAAAAATTGTAATGGTTGACTTTGGAGCAGAGACCCACCCAACCTTTTCCTGAGCAAAGCCTTGAGTTTGACAGTGGGGCAGTAAGAGCTTTGATCCATCCTACTAACCTTATACTCCTCCGTGCATTGACTTCTGGCCAGCTTAGGGGATGGAGAAGGCTAATGATTTTGATCTACCCTGCAGGGCAAACCCCAATTGTAGACCCTATTAAATGAAAGATTCCTTAAAAACCGAAAGAAGTTGAAGACAGTTCTTTGTCTTTAGTGACAAAATTTCCCAAAATTGTTTTTAGAAGATCTGTTTAATCAATGCAGTTTTCCTTTTCACTTTTCTTTCCTTGTAGTACCCTGAACTTAGAAATGATTATTGTTCTTCTGTCTTCATGTTTGTTCCTAAAGAAAAAAAACTGTAACATTGTTTATTTACATGTGCATATTGATTTTGTAATATGTTTGTTTTTATCCTCTTGCTAAAGATATGTTTGGGGAGAAATCTCATTTTGTTTGGTTGGAACACAAATTTTGTGCCAAAGTAAATATCCTAGTATTTAATACTGTAAGCACTTTGTGTCCTTCCAGTCCACATGCCATAATTCTTTCAAAATCTGGGAAGAATGCTGTGGATGGAAGATAATTTTGTTGTACGTTACTCTGAATGCATTAGCCATTTTATTGCATTATTTGTTTGCCTGTTTTTGGTCACTGAGCAATCAGTGTGAAATGCTTTAACTGTTTCCACAAATGGCAGTGGCATGTTGTCACAGCATCTAAATTGTTGATAGCCTTTGGATTGCATTAAATGCAGCATATTTAAAAATATGTCTGACCTTGTCGATATGTTTCTTTTCTGTTTTCTTGTTCAGTGTTTTCCATTGTGAAATGATGTGTAGTCATCATGCTCCTTTGTAATGTAAAATTGCTTCTCTTTCCGTTTGTCCTGATGTCGGCTACTGGATACTAGTCTGTAACTAAAATGTGTTCTTGATGAGATTCTTAGTATCTGTGTAATCCACTGCAAATGAATTACCACCTTTTAGTAATGTACATGTATTTCCTTTCAACATTTTCCCCTTTTCTCCTTTCTCTCATGGAATCATACTTAATGTGCACAGTATCATGATTGTGTATCTTCAGCACTGTCACAGGCTAAAATATTACAAACTAAGCAAGCCCAGATATTTTTATATTTATGAAGAACCAAAGGTGTTGGGTAATATTGTGTGGTATTTCCCGTCTCATCAAAACTGAGTTCATTTCTCACCTCTGCGTTAGAAAGCAAGGTGGAGCAAAATGATATCCAAGGGAGGCATGAAACTAAGGCTGCGGAAGGTGACCTTTGTTCAGACAATTAAATTTTATATATGTGGCAGCTTTTATTTGAGTGCTTAACAAAGAAAAAAAAATGAGAATAGTAAAGTTTAATCCCCAGTATTAAGAGAAAAATGATAGTATACCCTCTTTAATTTTGATTTCAGAAAGCATCTATATATTTTGATTTAGTCAGAATGTCTATAATTTAAGAATTTGTGAAACATAGAGCACACAACTCCACCTTGCAAAGACTGATTTCAGGAAAGTTGTTTGGCTTCACCATCTTGCCCTGGGGCCGTGTCCTTCCCACCCCCGCTTACCAGCTGAAGGTAAACAGCAGGATCTTCCTGATTGAGCTGCCTTCCTGTCATTCTGCTCAACAGCTCCTGGAACGGAGAAATGATTAAGTGCTTTGGTATAAAGGGCATGCTGAATATAAGAATGGTGGAAAAGGAAAGTAAGGGAAAATTATGGTCAGCAAAGCACTTTTCAGTTATTCTTTATTAGTCACTGTTAAGAATCAGATCGTTGAGAACTGATTATGTTCTAAGAGACTTGGTGCAGAGACTTGTCTAGAGGTATACTGAATTTGCTTTGGCAGCCTGCCGGTAACCTTCTGCCTTCTGGAAGGAAGTCCACAGACCCCACGAAAAAAGCTGTCATGAAGTCCATGAATCTTACTCCTTAGTTCATTCTCTGGCATACTACTCAGACTTGTTCTGGGAACGTTGTTAGGTAACAGGGAGTTCCTTTCATATTTTACCTCCCTCTGCGTACTCGTGTCTTTCTTCTCACTTTCTGGTGAACTCACTGCTGACTCTAAACCTCTGCCTCCATCACTTCTGACTGATGCTTTAATACATTTGCATCCTTAATATTTACCTTTGGAATACAAAATGATAAGTGCCTGATTAATTACTCCAAGGTGTTTGCATTGTTCAGAAGCACCTTGTAAATTGTGTCCTTTATTGAGAAATCTCTAGGAACTGGAGACTTTCTAGCCTAGTGGGCTATATTTAGAGAAGAGGAGAAATAAGACCTGTGGTATTATTATTATACTCAGCCCTTGTCTTTCCTTCTAAAACCTTCAGAGATGGCAGAGTGAGGCAATGGAGGCCAAGACAAAGGCTCTGCCAGCAGCAGAACGGTCTTCGCTCTTTGACTGAGAGCCCAGCTTGCTTACATATGAAATATCTGGAAGTGGAACCAGTCTAGAATTTCTAGTTCCTGGGGTATTTAAAGTAGGGGCAAAACATACTACATTTCATATTGATCTCACCTGTGTTCAAGGGATAGTCTGTTTGAAAGTCAAATTAGATACAGTGAACTGTTTTCCAGAGCAGGAAATGTCATGTTTCGCTATGGAAAAATGTCCATCAGAAACAGATTTTTTAAAATTATTTTTAATTGGTGCTTATATATTTTAAGTAGAGAGATAGAAATGTCCTATTACTAGTGATTGGTACCTTAGATATCTTTGTTTGCTTCCTTTTCCTAGAAATTCCTTATCTAGGACGCTTTAATACCCAGTGATGCTGGGTAAAGGAAAGCTTAATGAGAGCCAGCACGTTTTACTTCAAGACTAAAATAGCTTCTCTGAACATGATTTGCCAGGCTATAAACTCAGACGTCCTAAAACCTTGCCATTTAATTGGGCTATGGAGTTTTTCTTCACTTGATTTTCTGTTGCTCACTTTAGAATTTAACTTTTCTCCTCCAACTCACTTAGTGGGAAAAGTGACCCCTTATATTAGAAACAGATGACACAGTGGTGACTTCTCATTTTTTTAACACCAGGGCCAGAAAATTCTTACAAAGAATCAGCTTAACATTAAAGACTTCTTATTAGTGCAAATGATTCTTATCCTCCTTATAATAGAAAGGCTTGACTGTGGTTTTGCAGGTGACTAAACAGGGCCTGGTATATAAGCCTGACTAGAAGCATAACTTCATACCCATTTTAAGTTGAGTCTGCACACTCTTTTTTCTTTGCCTTTAGTATGAAAAGACACAGACTGTACTCTCAGAACTGAAGTTGAAGTTTGAAATGACTGAGCAGGAAAAACAATCAATCACAGATGAGCTCAAACAATGTAAAGACAACCTGAAGCTGCTCCGAGAGAAAGGAAATAATGTAAGTCTTTGCACACTTGGCTTAGCTTTGATTGAGAGGCAGGTGAGAGCCTTGAAATTGATTTTTTTCAGAGGACTTTATTACTGATTTGAGAACTAAGGCTTGCAATATACATGAACTAGGCGTTTTATCACAAAATTCCATGATGGAATCGTGCTGAGAAATTTTTGAGTAAGAATTTGCCACTTTAACCTGTACCCATAGAAGAATCTAAGGAATACTTGGAGGAAGAGCCTTGTTTGCAAGAAAATAGTTTACCTAAGAACTGTCACCTTTTCCAAGATGAGCCTAAAGTTCTGTCTCTAAGTCATCATCTAGCTCTTTGTTTTTCCCCTTGCTGGGAAAAGAAGCACTATACCACCGGGGACCCACTAAAGAAGGAGTAATGCATGTTGACTCCTTAGCATTTGGCTGTATCAAAAAATAGAGACTTAACTGTGATACTCATTTTGTACTAATAATGTTCTCACTAAGACATATTCCTGAAAAGCTTATAGTGTCTTCTGGGCTTCCTTTACATATTAGGAAATATTTGGTGAGTTTCTGTAAGGGTGTGTGTGTGAGAGAGAAAATTTGGAACAGTTGTATATAAATTGAGTTTAATATTAATTTGTATTTCATTTGCTAAATACGCAGATGGTCTTTTAAAAGATGTTATACTAAGTAAATGTTGTGTTACACGTTTTAGTGATCATTGCCTTTGTGGGCCCTAACTGGTGGATGTTCAGTGTGGTTGATTGTGCTGTGACTTATTTCAAACCCTTGCCATGGCTTGGACACTGCAGTGGGCCTGAGCCACATACTTCCTATGGAGGAAGGCACTCTGCTTAACTTACAGCACAAGTACCAAAGAGTGATGTTGCATGGCCATCCAGTTACAGTCTCACTCTGAATGCTCATGCGTTGCGTCCAACTGTCCTTTGCTTAGAGAAAGTCTTAGTTTAAAAAAAAAAAAAAAAAACTTGTTGCTTAGGTGGAAGCCTTTCAGAAATTGATGAATTGCTTGTGGAGGCTTTGTGATAAGCAAAAAGGGACTGCATTTATTTTAAAAACATCGATCACAGGACTCTTCTGAAATCAGATCATAATGGTTTGGTCACTTCTCTCTTTTGTGTTAATTTATCTCTCTCTGATTATGGAATTTCAGCCCACCTTCTACTGAATTAACCTATGAAGACATCTAGCATAACCAGAATGGATCCCCCTGTATGATTTAGAACCTTTTTGAAAGTAACCTTGCTATTATTATTTATAGTTGTACAAATAATTTACTTTGGGGGAAATTTCCTATTTTTATGATATTAGACTTAAGATAATAAACTACTACTCTGTAATAACAGTCACTGTAGTAATTCCCTTCCGGTTTAAAAAAGTTACTTAATAGGAGTTCACATTGTGGCTGAACAGTAACAAACCCAACTAGAATCCATGAGGACACGGGTTCAATCCCTGGCCTTGCTCAGTAGGTTAAGGATCCAGCGTTGCTATGAGCTGTGGTGTAGCTTGCAGACACAGCTCGGATCTGGTGTTGCTGTGGCTGTGATGTGGGCCAGCAGCTATAATTTGAGTTCACACCCTAGCCTGGGAACTTCTATATGCCGTGGGTGTAGCCCTAAAAAAAGACCGAAAAAATTGTTTACATTCTAGTAACATAACAAAGCCCTGAGACTCAGCTGCTTGTCTTTATATACTAAATGTGTATCATACGTTGTGTCAGATCTTTTGCTTGATTTAGGAAGCATGCATCACAAGACATTTATTTTTAAACTTGCCTGCAGTACTATCTCAAGCAAAACAGTTTCAGTTTAAAAAAACAAAAAAGGTTTTGATAGAGGAATAAAATAACCTTAGCCATTTCCAAAGGAGTAACAGTGTCAAAGAATGGATTCCAAACATGGAACAAAAATTACGTACCATCAAGCAGAGCATCAGTTGGTGAGGTTTTATCATTGCTCTGTCTTAACCTGCTACCTTTCATTAGGGTGGGATTAAGGACACCCACATTGCCTCCAGCTATTCCTTTTAAACTGATAGCTTGCCAGTTTACACACCACAGTCCATCATTCTGGATTGTATTAGATGTCTTTAAAATGTCTTTTTATCTGCCCTTCTACCCCCCTGGGTTCTAAATCATCTTATCTGAATTTTTATGGCATAAAATGATTTTAATATCCCTTCCCTTCTTTAGCCTTCCATATTACAACCCGTCCCAGCCGTATTCATCGGCCTATTCCTGGCTTTCCTGTTTTGGTGTTTCGGTCCATTGTGGTAGAGAAAGGTACAAGCACAACTGTTGAGTCCTTGTCTGTTCGTTCCCGTCACCTGTTTGTGCCATATTTGTAATATAGTGCATGGCAAAACCACACAGGTATTTTGTTACCTGAAGCAAACCCTTCATTTAGTATGCCATGTATTGTGTCATACGAATGAACTGAGCAGTCAACTAATCACATAACATTTTGTCTTGTTTCCTCTGTAGTAATGCTAACCATGAATTAATTCCAACCTAACCAGATGTTAATATGCTGACATTAACTGAGTCTTTGTCTCTAGCAAACTGGAGTAAACTGTGAATTGCTGCAATTTCGTACCCCCTTCCCAATTATATGTTTATTCAGATTTGAATGAGAAATGAAGAGTTTGCCTCTGAAGTTTTCAGCGAGCTTTCTTCCCCCTCCTGCCTTCTCTCTTCTTTTCTATAGTGTAGAGTTTCATTGTTTCAATTCTTTGCCTATTTTTACCCTGTGGCTATGAAGATGAAGAAGGATGAGTAGCATAATTGATTGACAGTCTCAACGCCAACATGCATTTACTTGTGAGAGTATAAACCTATCCCATATCTCTCTGAGCCCTGATCTGCAGCATCACATTTCCTTAAAAAACCAGCTTTCTCGGTACAACTCAGAACACTAGTGAAAATATCAAACAAAAGAAATTGATATTATAAAGCCCTCTGATAGATAGTTAGCAGGTAATAGCCCATCCATGTTTGCCTCCAACAAGGATGCATGTTAGTAGAGCATATGAGACAGTCACATGGCATTATTACACTGGACATGGTCTTTACCAAATCATCAGTCAAGCAGGCTCCCTAATAGCACTTTCCCATCTAGAGCCCCTTCTGATTTTGTCTTCCATGGTTTTAGATTAGAGGATCAAAGCTTAGACCATTTTCTTTCTATCGCCTTATCCACCAGCTCCTGTATAAAACTATGCCAACATATGAGTCTGGTTTTTATCAAGGAGTAAACATTTTAGGCAGAAACATACTCCAGGCATTTATGTACATCCGTTAGTTGTAATATATGGATACCAGAGTAAATGAAACAGGCTGAGCCCAGAGGGTTTCTTAGAAAAGATACTACTAGGTTTCAGACAAAATTAAAAACTTCCCAAGACTTTCCTGAAATGTATTAGGCTTCCATACAACGGTCCTCTAAGAGTTCCTGCTGTTATGGCTCTCTTCACACCTGTACTCTACTTTTTTTTCTTTTTAAAATTTATTCTTGTGCAAAGATAAGGTTTTTCTAATATTTGTTAAATATTCAGGACTCTCTGGAACCAAGGGGTTAATAGGTATTAAAAAAAAGAGGGGAGAATGTGATATTGACTCTTGGTTTCTTTCCACACAGAAACCCTGGCCCTGGATGCCCATGTTGGCTGCCCTGGTTGCGGTGACAGCCATCGTGCTGTACGTGCCAGGTCTAGCCAGAGCTTCTCCATGAGAGCGTTTCTTGAGTCCGTACACCGTCCTCCCTCTAGAAGCTGGCACCACACTCATGCTGGGGATAAACAGAACCATTTCTTCCTTTTTACCTCTTAAAACAGCAGAAGTGCAAGAATACAGCTGTAGGGTCATTGCTTTAAATTATATAAAATGTATCTGTCTATAAAGAGGATATAAAATTGTGACTTTATTCTACTGTGAGCAATAATTTGCTTGCAATTTTTCATGTAATTTTTAAATTAGTATGTTGAAATTCTGAATATTATGGTGGCCTAAAGTAGGCTTCTTGGTACACCAAATTATTTATAACATTAAATTTATGGGTATTTTACTCTGAACTCTAATGGCCAGATAATTCATTTTTCTGATTCGATACCTACCCAAACCGAACAACTGATACATACATGGGAAGAGAGGCCCTGTGTGCTCAGTGCCTATGAGTTTGAAATATATACACATATATATATTTTTTACATATTTACGCCATTTTTACTTGTTATAAAACCACTGAGCTATTGGGAACAAGACTTAGAGACAACTATTTGCGTGGATTTTTTTTTTTTTTAAGGAGAAATACACTTGGAAAATATTCTGTTCTAGTGATAATTTGGGGAATATGTTCACGCTTGTTCAGCCTTAATGACTTGACGATGTGGAGGACATCAACTTTGAAAAACTTTCCATGAGAGTGTGTATTTTCTTGAGCAAAACTGAAGTATTTCTGGGAGCAAAAGTAATTATACAATTTCAGTGCAGTAAACCAAACTGTTGAGTCAATTGGAATGTAATTTATTAAACCTCATGTATTTAAAGAGATATTTTCTTTAAAAGCCAAGTTACTTTCTCATATACAGCATTTTAGGAAGCATGATTTTTTTTTTCTATCATTTCTTCCTCCAAGCATGTTTAATTGAAGAAAGAATTAATATCTCTTTAGATAAGCTTTTACTGACTTAATTTGGTTTGATATTTCAAAGCTAAATCATGTTTGAGGTGAGCTATTGACACCTACCAACAGATTTCCTGGTTGGGTATGCAAATGGTTATTTTTTTTTTATTGTTGTTAGTTGGGACGTTCTGTTAATGAGAAGCATTATTCCCAAGATTAGTAGTGTTCCATGCACAGTGAAGCACCTAAACACTGCTTGATGTTACAAATTTAAAACACGGAAGTGAAAGTTTAGCTATGGTTTTGTGCAGCACCACAGTTATGTCAATAAAGTTTATTTAGGTCACAGAATATCCTAAAGTATCACATAGTTAAATTTTTCAGTCAGTGAAGACTGGGAGGGAATGTCAGTGAACTGGCTTGAATGTTCTGTGACAATCCACAGGACTAGCCAAATATTGAAAGAGAAGTTTAGGATATAATTTACCTTGTGATGTTTGGAAGTCATTGTTTATACTTTAAAGGTTATATTTTAAGCTATTTGGGGTTTGCTTTGGAGAGGATCACTAGATTTATGGAGGAATTAGTCACAAATGACTTGTAGAGATTACTGTCATGTAGTTCATTTCATCATTTTCTGTTGCAGGAAGCCACTCCACCACAGAATGCTAATATGCCAGTGGTACCCAGTACCTCTTGTATATAGGTTATTGCAAATATTGTTCTGAAATGCTTACCTTCAGAATTACATTTTTTAAAGTAAATAATTGTTTTAAATCTATTTTGTAAAGATATAAAGTACAATAGAATTTCTGGAGTACAAATTAAACTATTTGCACTAACACACGTGATGTGCATGATTTAATAAAATAACTTTACTCTCCCTATGCATTTTTGAGTTGAATATCATTGGCATTCGTAGTGCTGCCTCTGTATTATAGTGTTAATAGTCTTTTCTTGAAATGACTCTTTATGCAACATAATATGTTTGTGTTCTTTAGGGCTTTAAAGAAAACACAGAGCTGTTTCTTCTAGGTTATTAACCTTTTATTTAACTTACTGATCTAATTTTTTTTCCTTTTACTATAGTTATTACTAAAATGTGACTCACCAGACAAGTCTCTTTAAGATGTAAAGTCTAGTATCAATATTTACTTTATTCAAATTGAATAAATGGGTTTTTGTAGTTACTGCCAGTTTTTCTTAAGAATATAAATAAGCCTATTCATAAGTAGTACCTCCATTTTTGTTCGGTTTACTTTCATGTTAAATAAAGAGTAGGATTATTCACTGGCAGTGATAGAATCATTAAGAAACTTTAATCCTAGCAGTTAAGAATTGAACAGCACTATAATACATGTAAAAATTATACTAAAGTGCTACATGACTGTGTCAGAAAATGAAAAGAACGTGGTATTTAAAGCTAAACAGATCCATATTGGCATCCTGGCTCTGCCTTTTATCATCTGTGTTACCTTGGGCAAATCATTTGTCTTCTCTGAATCTCTGCTTTCTCATTTATAAAATGGGAAGAATAACATCTATATTTTAATGATAGTATGAAAACTTAGAAGATAATATATGTGAAGTGTCATTTGAGTGGTAAGTAAGAGTTTATTAGAATGTCATACTAGGGAAAATACTGTAGATACTTGTTTTAGGTGAACCAGTACAGCTATTTAAAGTGAACTTATTGGTGTTCTCATTGTGGATCAGTGGTTAACAAATCCGACTAGGAACCATGAGTTTGCAGGTTCGATCACTGGCCTCACTCAGTGGGTTAAGAATCCGGCATTGCCGTGAGCTGTGGTGTAGGTTGCAGACATGGCTCAGATCCCACGTTGCTGTGGCTGTGGCGTAGGCCGGCGGCTACAGCTCCAATTAGACCCCTAGCCTGGGAACGTACATATGCCACGGGTGCAGCCCTAGAAAAAGAAAGACAAAAAAATAAAATAAAGTGAACTATTGAGTCAACTGTTGAAACTTTGTGTGTAAACGAGATGTAATGAATCCTAAGAAAGCATCCACTTCTGATCCTACTTTTCATGTATCTTTAAGAAGTAGTAAGCGTAGTTTGATAATGAGCCAATTAATTGCCTACAACAGTTTGGAATTCCTGTTGTGACTGCCTTCAAGGAGCAATTTTGTGTCACATATGAAAACCAGTCACATTACTGAGTAATCAAAGACTTTCAACCAAAAATAGTATTGTCTAGTTTGATCTCTAACTTTAATCACCAGACTTGACCCCCAGTGACTTTTGGCTGCTTCCAGTGATTATATCTACTACCAGAAGGATCAACTCTATTAAAAATGCACAGCCTTGCTCCCCCCTCCAAAATTCATGTCTAGAAGTTTTTACTGAGGGCCTAATTGTGTGTTCAGAATTTTAACTATGAGAACATTAGTGTAACATTTTTCTGTAACAGTGATGGGTAAACAACCTAAATATCCAACAGTGGTTCATTGGTTAAATAAATTAATATCACAGCCCTGCAGATTACTGTGTTTGCAAAGTATGTGAGAATATATTCATACTATTTAAAGTAAGAAAAAGAGG
>PVHT021183699.1:40770670-40800871 GCA_004024745.2 Catagonus wagneri
GGTCTTATCGGAGCTGTAGCCACTGGCCTACGCCGCGGCCACAGCAACGCAGGATCCGAGCCGCGTCTGCGACCTACACCACAGCTCACGGCAACGCCGGATCGTTAACCCACTGAGCAAGGGCAGGGACCGAACCCGCAACCTCATGGTTCCTAGTCGGATTCGTTAACCACTGCGCCACGACGGGAACTCCTGTAAGTTTTTTAAAAGCTATTTGGTTTTGCTTTAAACTAGAAACAAAGAATTCTGCAAAATTCTGAATTGCTTTTCATAACTGAATAAGTCACTTGTCAAAATATCAATGTTTAAAGGGATTAATGTTCATTTACACTTAGAAATTCTGGTGTGTTCGTTTAAAAATCAGTCTTATAATTTTAAACATGCCTTATATATATGTGCATAGAATTAGAATACTGGAAGAGGGAGTTCCCGTCAGCGGTTAAAGAATCTGACTGGCATCCATGAGGATGCAGGTTTGATCCCTGGCCTTGCTCAGGGATCTGGCCCCAGCGCTGCCGTGAGCTATGGTGTAGGCTGCAGACACGCCTCGGATCTGGTGTGGCTGTGGCTGTGGCATAGGCTGGTGGCTAGAGCTCTGATTAGACCCTTAGCCTGGGAACCTCCTATGTTGCAAGTGTGGCCCTAAAAAGCAAAAAAAAAAAAAAAATAGATAGATAGATAGATAGATAGGAAGAGATATTTGCAATCCATTCTTACCTTTTTGACTCTCAGGGAGAAAATCCAGAGAATTTTTGACTTACAGTCAGAATTATAGTGTTGAAAATGTAGATTATTTACTTTTTTGCTACTCCACATTATGTCTCCAGGCTTTGATAATTTGACATTTAATTCACTTAGCAAATACTTTGTGTGTGTGTTTTTAGAGCCCCACCTGTGGCATATGGAGGTTTCCAAGCTAGGGGTTGAATCACAGCTGTAGCCACCGGCCTACACCACAGCCACAGCAATGCAGGATCTGAGCCACATTCGTGACCTACACCACAGCTCAGGGCAGCGCCAGATCCTTAACCTACTGAGCGAGGCCAGTGTCTTCATGGATATTAGTTGGGTTTGTTACCGCTGAGCTATGACTGGAATTCCTTAGCAAGTGGTTTTTGAGTGTCTGATGTGAGGCATTGTGCCAGGTCCTGACAATACTCAGTTCCCATTGTCATAGAGCTTTTGGCATAGAGGGGAAATGGAGGCAAGAAAGCTGGTAATTACAATAGAGTGTGGGAGCCTGTGTAACCATAGAAGAGGGGTGCATTGCCTCTTTTTTCAACTACCCAACCATCCAGTGCAGAGCTCTCTGGTTCCAAAGCGAAAGGTGAGTTTCCCTTCTAGGTAGTCTTCTATATAATCTGGGGAATATGACTGGTTTCTCTCCAAGTACCTGGATTTGTAATCAATCTGGGATTGATTCTCTTAGAAATAAATTCTCTTAGAAATAGCATATCTAAGGATTTATGTACTGTCCTGGAGTTTTGCCCAGCTAAATGGTTTGTACTGTAGCTTGCAACTAGTGAAGGATTTTATATATGCCTTATTATATATTACATATTACATATGTATTCTATATATAAACATTTCAGATATACAGTATTATAATTTAACACTGCAAAGTGATCACTACAAGTATGGTTACCACCCCTGACCATGCAATTGACCTCTTTCACCCATTTTGCCTACCCACCAATACACTTACCCTCTGGTAACAACTGACCTGTTCTCTATCTATGAATTTGTTTTGTTTATTCATTGGTGTTTTGTTTTTTGTTGTTGTTTTTTTAGATTCTACATATGAGTGAAATCATACTTTCTATGTCTGACATTTCATTTAAGCATAATACCTTCAAGATCCATCCATGTATTTTGTAGCATCCATGCACTCCACATTGTAGCATTCATCCATTGATGGACAGTTAGTTTGTTTCTATGTCTTGGGTATTATTAGCAGTGAAACAGTGAACATAGAGGGGCATATGTGTTTTTGAATTACTGTTTTGTGTTTTTCAGATAGATTCGCAGAAGTGGAAAGCTGGATCATATGGTAGTTCTATTCTTAATTATTTGAAGAACCTTCATACTGTTTTTCATAGTGGCTGCACCAATTTACAGAACCACCAACAGTGTACAAAGGGGTCCCTTTTACCCATATTCTTTCCAGCATTTGTTCTTTCTCCTTTTTGATAATTAACCATTTTAACAGGTATGAGGTGGTATTTCATTGTGGTTTTGCTTTGCATAAGCCAGGGAAAAGTGCCTTAGCCAGACTGGTTCTTTGAAAGCAGTCTCCCATTAATGGGCTGGGGCATGGATTGAATGAAGTCAGTGTTCACATGAAGGCAAATATTCACCCCATCTTGTTGCATGTGTTTACAGTGCTGTTTATTTGGCAGATTAAGCAGCTAAGCAGCTATATATTTATTCCTAAAGGTTTCAGCCCAGATTTTATAATATATGGTGTGTTACCTTGTTATGCAAGGACACTAAGATAAAGCCTGTGAAAAAGACAAGAACACTAAAATTAAAAGCAAAAGAGACTGGGATTGAGGGTTGGAGGAGTAAAGGAACTTCTGGTTATGCTCCCACTGTCTACAGGTGTTCATTTCTTCTTTTCATTTTGACGTCTTGAATTAGCCAGAGTACATCTAGGCAGCTAGACTTCATTTAGCAAAGTTTCAAACTTCTATGAAATTACACCCTAAGGGTTTTTTTTAATCCTAAATTTTATGTATTTATATGTCAATCATTTTGTTCTACATAGAACTTGAAGCAGACATGTCTACTTGGACAGCATTTTTTTCCCTTCTGAAATGGCAGGGATCCGTTCCTGCTGCACTGAGAACCCTTCTTCATAGTGTACTCTTTAAGTAGATAAGGAAGGAGCACCAAAGGCACTTTAATAACCTCAACCATTTCCACTTCTTGAATCACAGGTGTCTGCTCTTAATTACTTCACTGTTCTTAAAATATTTGCATAGTTATGCCATTCTGGTTTTGGTTGAAAATGTGCTCTGAGATAATTAGCCTTTGCTTAATAAACTTACCCCATACCCTCCACCCATATTATAGTCCATAACTTTCAAAGAGTTAAGATGTTTTCGATATTTTTAACCAGATTTTTATTTCCTCAGTGTATATAGAACCAATCACATTTTCTTCTATAAACTAAATTTGTTACAGTTTTAAAGTTGGGCATTCTAATTTGTACTTTATGTAGCTAATGAATCAAACATATATGCAAATATCCATGAGAAGAGTTTATTAAGTAAAAAAAAAAATGCTTTGTATTTTAAATACTTAAGCCAAAAATTAGGTGGTGAATTATGTATGTTCTGTGTTTACATAAAGCCCCTTTTTATCCATGAGGATGAGTAAGTAATATGATAGTACCTGGAATAAATAGAACCTTTAACCTGCTCAAGTCATCTGTTTTTGGATACTTAAAATATATTTAGTTTTCTGGTTTCATTTTATAGCAAAGTCTTCAGAACTTGTTTTAGTTATCCATTTCTATATAACAAATTACCCCCAGATTTATCAGCTTAAAGTAGCAAATATTTATTATCTCACACAGTTTCTGAAGATCCAGGAGCAGCTTACCCGAGTGGTTCTAGACCAGGATCTCTCTTGAAATTGCAGTCAAGCTATTGGTTGGGGCTAGAGGATGCAGCTCCTTTGGATGGCTATTAGCCAGAGGCTTCATTCAGTTCCTCACTAAGGCAGCTGCTCCACAGGGCTGCTCCGACACATCAGTTGGCTTCCACCAGAGCAAGTGATGCAAGAGAGAGAAGAGCCTTGAATCTCTGAAGTGACACTCTGCCACATTTATTGGTCATACAAATTAACCAAGGTACAATTTGGGAGGGTAAACCAAGGGCATGGATACCAAGAGGCAGTAGAGATTTTGAGGAGCCAGGTTGGAGACTGGTTTCTCATGTAACTTTCCACTGGGAAACTTCTGAATTGTTGACAAACTTGATTTTATGAAATGTATCAAAATGAACAAAGTAAAGAGACGTGTAAGAATTACATTTTTCCCTTGTATAAGTGAAGTTATAACAAACAAGTTATATAAAGTCCAAAACAATAGAGTACTTAGGAAATGCTTTTTTTTTTTTTTTTTTTTTTTGCTTTTTAGGGCCACACCCTCGGCAAATGGAGGTTCCCAGGCTAAGGGTCCAACTGGAGCTGTAGCCGCTGGCCTTTGCCACAGCCCCAGCAACAACAGATCCCAGCCATGTCTACGACCTACACCACAGCTCACAGCAATGCTAGATCCTTAACCTACTGAGTGAGGCCAGGGATCAAAACTTGCATCCTCATGGATTCTAGTCAGATTTGTTTCCACTGAGCCACAGAATTCCCGGGATACTCCCCCCAAAAATTTGTTTTTAAGTGAGGATATAAAATTGAGCCAAGACTGAGTGGGAGAAAAACCTACTCTCTGCTACACTGCACCTAGGGCTCTGAGCTTTCTGATAACAAAACCAAAAATTCTGGTCAGTATCTATAAGATTAATAATAAATGATTGAGAAGTGTAAAGACTAAATAGGAATTCCTCTCAGGGCTTTTTAAAAATGTATGCTTTGTTCCACTCATTTTTGCTGCGAGCTTGAAATTAGTCTAAAAATAGTTTTTTTTCCTTAATGCATGGTCTTTGATATAGGGAGTCCTGAGTTATCTTCTTTTCAGAAATATTCAAAGTAGATGAAAAATATTAACATTACTTGTCAAAACTGGAAGGATAAATGGGAATTCACTATACTATTTGATCTACTTTTATATATGATTGAAATTTCCCACAGTAGTTTATTTAAATGTGTTTAAATGTACAGCAATCATCATTCTTAATAGGGTAACTTTAGTAGCATTTTATTGATGTCAGGAACTGGACGTAATACCTGTTCTTTCCCCAAATCATCAACATTATTGTACTAGCAAATGCTGTATGACATAAGAAATGTGATACAGGGGTTGGGAAGGAAGACACAATTTATCATTTTTGGATCTTGTAATCTATATGGAAAATCATAAAAGTTGAAAAAAATTTGCTCAGTATACGATCAACATACAAACATTAATAGTGTTTCTAAATACCAGTGACAACTGATTTAAAAATATAATAAAAATAAAAAGAGCCGATGTAAGATGTCAGCAGAAACTATGAAGTACCTGAAATAAAGTTTCAAATTCAGAGAGAAATACACCAAGATTCCCAAGAAGATGAACCCAAACAGACCTATACCAAGACATAATAAAAATGGCAAAAGTTCAAGATGAGGAGAGGATTCCAAAGGCAGCAGGAGGAAAACAAAGAGTACATTACAAGGGAATCCCATAAGGCTACTGGCTGATTTCTCTACAGAAACATTACAGGCCACAAAGGAGTGGCAAGATATATTCAAATTTCTAAAAGGGAAAAATTTGCAACCTAGAATAGTCTACCTAGCAAGATTATCATTTAAAATAGAAGGAGGAGAGTTCTGTTGTGGCTCTGTGGATTAAGAACCTGACAAGTATCCATGAGGATGTGGGTTCAATCCCTGGCCTTGCTCAGTAGGTTAAGGATCTGGCATCACTGTGAGCTGTGATCCAGGCCGCAGATTTGGCTTGGATCTGGCATTGCTGTAGCTGTGGTGTAGGCTGGCAGCTGCAGCTCCAGTTTGACCGCCTAGCCTGGGAACTTCCATATACTGTGGGTGTGGCCCTAAAAAAAAACACCAAAAAAAAATGAAATTTTAACTAAAGAAAAAATAGAAGTAATTTCTCAGATAAGCAAAAATTAAAGGAATATAGCAATACTAAACCTATCCTAAAAGAAAAACTAAAATGTCTCCTCTGAATAGGAAAGAAGTAAGAAGATAGAGGATGGAGGAAATCACAATTGAAAAACAAACACTTAAGTCAGTATATAGATCAAAAAGAAGAAAAAAATCACCTATTTGTGAAAGCAATGATAAACACAGGGAACAGGAAAAAGATAAACATGGAGATGTAAAAAAGGACATCAAAATCATAAAATGTGGGAAAGACAGTAAAGATCTAGACTTTTTAAATTTATTTATGTAGTTATTTTTTTATTTTTTAAGGGCCACACCCATGGCGTATGGAGGTTCCCAGGCCAGGGGTCAAATTGGAGCTATAGCTGCCAGACTAAGCCACAGCCACAGCAATGCCAGATCCTAGCAGCATCTGTGACTTACACCACAGCTCACGGCAATGCTGGATCCTTAATCCACTGAGTGAGGCCAGAAATCGAACCTGTGCCTTCAGAGATACTAGTCACATTCATTTCTGCTGAGCCATGACAGGAATTCCAGACCTTTTTTTTAAGAAGGTGTTTGAGCCTATATGACTGTCAGTCTAAAGCAAACAGCTATAGGAAGGGGTTAACATACAACGACAAATCAAAAATAATGGATTTACAAAAACCAGAAAGAAAACACAAAAATAAAAGGAAATCATCCAACCACAAAAAAGAAAAAGGAACAAAGGAGGAACATAGAATCAACTGGAAAACAAGATTTAAAATGGCTATAAATACATATTAATCAGTAATTATCTTAGTAGTTCTCTTTGTGGTACAGCAGAAACAAATCCAACTAGGAACCATGAGGTTGTGGGTTCAATCCCTGGCCTCACTCGGTGGGTTAAGGATCTAGCATTGCTGTAAGCTGTGGTGTAGACTACAGATGCAGTTCAGATCCTGTGTTGCTGTGGCTGTGGTGTAGGCCAGCAGCTGTAGCTCTGATTTGACCCCTAGCCTGGGAACGTTCATATGCCACGTATGCAGCCCTAAAAAGAAAAAAAAAATTACCTTAAATGTCAGTGGATTAAATGCTCCAATCAAAAGACAGAGTGGAGACTGGACCAAAAAAAGACAAGAGTGTACAATATGCTGCCTACAAGGAACCCACCTTAGGGCAAAGGACACACATAGACTGAAAGTGAGGTGATGGAAAAAGATACTGTATGCAATAGGAAATGACAAAGTGGGAGAGAATGCTGAGAACTATAAGACATTAATAAAGGAAATTAAAGAGGATTCTAAGAAATGGGAAGATATCCAGAAATGCTCCTGGGTTGGAAGAATTAATACCGTTAAAATGACCATACTACCAAAAGCAAGCTACAGATTTAATATGATCCCTATCAAATTACCCATGACATTTTTCACAGAACTAGAACAAATAATTCAAAGATTTACATGGAATCATAAAAGACCCATAATTGCCAAAGCAATCCTCAGGGGGAAAAAAAAAGCAGAAGGCATAATTCTCTCAGACTTAAAACAATATCACAATGCTACGGTTATCAAAACAGTGTGGTAGTGGTACAAAAACGGACATACAGGTCAGTGAAACAGAATAGAGAGCCCAAAAATAAACCCAGAGATTTATGGTCAATTAATCTTTTAACAAAGGAGTTAAGAATATAAATAGAAAAGATCTCCCAAGGCAGCAGAAATAGAAACAGAAACCAATGGGATGTAATTAAACTTACAAGTTTTTGCACAGCAAAGGAAACCATTAAAAAAAAAAAAAGACAACCCAGGGAATGGGACAAAATAGTTTCAAATGATGCAACTGACAAGGGCTTAATCTCTAACATAAACAAACAACTTACACAACTAAACAGCCAAAAAAAACAACCCAGTTGAAAAATGGGCAGAAGACCTGAATAGACATTTCTCCGTGGAAGATTTACAGATGGCCAACAGGCACATGAAAAAGTGCTCAACATCACTAATTATTAGAGAAATGCAAATCAAAACTACAATGAAGTACCACTTCACACCAGTCAGAATGGCCGTGATTAACAAGTCCAACAAATATCAAATGCTGGAGAGAGTGTAGAGAAAAGGGTACCCTCCTTTGCTGTTGGTAGGAATGTAACTTGGTACAACCACTATGGAAAACAGTATGGAGATACCTCAGAAAACTCAATATAGAACTACCAGGAGTTCCCATCGTGGCACAGCAGAAATGAATCCAACTAGGAACCATGAGGTTATGGGTTTGATCCCTGGCCTCACTCAGTGGGTTAAGGATCCTGCGTTGCCGTGAGCTGGGGTGTAAGTTGTAGGCACAGCTCTGATCTGGCATTGCTGTGGCTCCGGAGTAGGCCGGCAGTAACAGCTCCAATTGGACCCCTAGCCTGGGAACCTCCTTAAGCTACGGGTATGGCCCTAAAAAGACAAAAGACAAACAAAAAACAAAAAAACAGCAACTACCGTATGACCCAGCAATCCCACTCTGGGGCATATATCTGGACAAAACTTGCATTGGAAAAGATATATGGACCCCTATATTCATAGCAGCACTATTCACAATAGCCAAGACATGGAAACAATCTAAATCAGCATGGATGGAACCAGAGACTCTCAGACTAAGTGAAGTAAGATGGAAAGAGAAAGGCAAATACCATATGCTGTCATTATATCTGGAATCTAATAACAGTACAGATGAACCTTTCTATAGAACAGAAACAAACTTGTGGACTTGGAGAACAGACTTGTGGTTGCCGAGGGAGGGGAGGGAGTTGGATGAACTGGGAGTTTGGGGTTAGTTGATGCAAACTATTGCATTTGGAGTGAATAAGCAATGATATCTTGCTGTAATAACACAGGGAACTATATCTAGTCACTTGTGATGGAACATAATGTGAGAAAAAGAATGTGTGTGTGTATATATATATATATATATGCATGTATATGTATATGTATACATGTATACATGTATGTGAAGATGACTGTGTCACTTTGCTGTACAGCAGAAATTGACACAACATTGTAAACCAACTATAATAGAAAAAATTAAAATCCTATGAAAAAATAAAATGGGGAAGAGTCTCTTGAGCAAGTGGTACTGGGAAAATTGGACAGCTGCATGTAAATCAGTGAAACAAACCCTCACACCATGCACAAAAATAAACTCAAAATGGCTTAAAGACATGACACCATGAAACTCCCAGAAGAAAACAGTCAAAACATCCTCTGACATAAACCATACAAATATTAGGTTAGTCTCCCAAGTCAATAGAAATAAAAACAAAAATAAATAGGACCTAATGAAATTTATAAGCTTTTGTACAGCAAAAAAAAAATTTAAAAAAAAAGGACAGGAGTTCCCATTGTGTTGCAGTGGGTTAAGAATCTTACTACAGTGGGTTGGGTCTATGCCAAGGTATGGGTTCGATCCCTGGCCCGGTGCAATGAGTTGCAGCTGCAGCTCAGATTCAGTCTCTGTTCCAGGAACTTCCATATGTCTTGGGTGCAGTCATTAAAAAACAAACAACAGCAAGAATGAAAAGACAGCCTACAGAACAGAAGAAAATAGTTGCACGTGATTCAACCAAGGGCTTAAATCTCCAAAATATTCAAACAACCCATACAAGTCAACAACAAAAAAAACAACCCAATCCAAAAATTGGCAAGAGACCTAAATAGGCATTTCTCCAAAGAAGACATTCAGATAGCCAAAAGGCACATGAAAAAGTTGTCGGCATCACTCATTATTAGAGAAATGCAAATCAAAACTATGGTGAGGTACCAACTCATACCAGTCAGAATGGCCATCATTAGTAAGTCTACAAATAAATGTTGGAGAGAGTGTGGAGAAAGGGGAACCGTCTTATGCTATTGGTGGGAATATAAATTGGTATAGTCACTATGGAATATAGTATGGAGGTTCCTCAGAAAACTAAATATAAAACTACCATATGATCTAGCAGTCCCACTTCTGGGCATATATCCAGGCAAAATTATTGTTCAAAAACATATGCACCTCTGTGTTCATAGCAGTACTATTCACAATAGGCAAGACCTAGAAAGAATCTAAATGTCTGTCAATGGATGAGTGGATTGAAAAGATTTGATACGTACATATAATGGGAGTATTGCTTGGCCCTAAAAAGAAATGAAATAATGCCATTTGCAACAGCATGGATGTAACTAATGATTCTCATACTAAGTGAAGTAAGTCAGAAGGACAAATACCATATATCATTTATATGTAGAATCTAAAATTGGTACAAATGAACCTATCTACAAAACAGAAACAGATTTACAGACATGGAGAAGAGACTTATTATGGTTGCTAAGGGGGAGGGGAGTGGAGTGAAATAGACTAGGAATTTGGGGTTGATAGATGCAAACCATTACATTCAGAATAGATCTACAATACTACTGTATAGCACAGGGAGCTATATCCAGTCTCCTAGGACAGATCATGATGGAAAATAATATATTAAAAAGTAATATAACACCTCCTACAGCTCAATACCAAAAAAACAAACAACCCCTTCAAAAAATGGGCAGAAGATCTAAACAGACAATTCTCCAAAGAAGACATACAGATGGCCAAAAAACACATGAAAAGATGTTCATCACTCATTATTAGAGAAATGCAAATCAAAATCACTATGAGGTACCACCTTACACCAGGCATCGTAAAAAAGTCTACAAACAATAAGTGCTGGAGAGGGTATGGAGAAAAAGGAACCCTATTACACTGTTGGTGGGACTGTAAATTGGTGCAACCACTGTGGAAAACAGTATGGAAATTCCTTAGAAAACTAAAAATAGAATTACCATTTGATCCAGCATTCCCACTCCTGGGCATCTATCCAGAGAAAACAATGACTCTAAAAGACACATGTACTCCAGTGTTCATTGCAGCACGCTATACAATAGCCAAGTCATGGAAACAACCTAAATGCCCATCGACAGAGGAGTAGATAGGGAAGATATGGTAAATATACACAATGGAATATTACCCCACCATTAAAAGCAATGAAACAACAGCATTATAGCAACAGGGATGGACCTAGAAATTATCATGAGAAGTGAAGTCAGTCAGACAATGAGACACCAACACCCAATGCTACCACTTACATGTGGAATCTAAAAAAGAACACAATGAACTTCTTTGCAGAACAGACACTGACTCACAGACTTTGGAAAACTTATGGTTTTCAAATGAGACAAGTTGGGGGGTGGGGGGATGCATTGAGGATTTGGAATGGAAATGCTATAAAATTTGGTTGTGATGATTTTTGTACACCTATAAATGTAGTAAAATTCATTAAGATAGAAATAAAAAGTGATATCTATATTTAAAAAAATGTATTCACATGTAGGATTGGTTTACTTTGCTATACAGCAGAAACTGGCACAACATTGTAAATCAACTATACTTTAATTAAAAAATAGAGAAATGGTCTATGTTCATGAAGGGGATGGCTCAATATCATGAAGATGGCTCAGTGTCATGAAGATGCCAGTTCTTTCAAAATTAATCTATAAATTTAATTCCAATCAAAATTCCAAATATATGTTTATATTATAAAATAAGTGTATATTTGGAAATATATATTTTTTCAAATATATATATAATTGATATAGTTTTGAGGAAATTTAGTTTTCCAATAAAGCTAAAAAGGGAGTTCCTACGGTGGCACAACAGGATCAGCAGCATCTCGAGCACAGGGGTGCAGGTTCAATTCCTGGCCTGGCACAGTGGGTTAAGGATCCAGCATGATGCAACTGTAGTGTAGGTTGCAACTGCGACTGGCATCTGATCTCTGGCCCAGGAGCTCCATATGCTCCAGGGGGGCCAAAAAAAAAAAAAAAAAAAGCTAAAGTGATTTAGAGTATAGTGTTAGGGGAGAGCTAGACACATACATCCAAACCAAAGAACTCAGAAATCAATCCAAGCATGTATAGAATTTTGGTGCGTTATAATGGAGGTCATATTATATTATATGGTGAAAAAATAAATTATATTACATTATAAATCATGTAGAAATAATTCAGTAAACAGTTTGAGGACAGTGGGTTTCCATATGGAAAAAATTAAAGCCACTCTATACCTTGCACAAAAATAAATGCCAAGTGAATTAAAGACATTAAACTACTAGAAAAAAAAAGGAGGGAGGAACAAATAACTTTGTGATCTTGACGCTGGGTCAAAATAATGATGGTAAAAATAAATTCAACTATATTGAGATTAAAAACTTTTGTACAATGAAAAATAATAAGTTAGAAGACAGACTGGGAGATGATATTTGCAACATATATAACAAAGGATCAGTATCCCAAATGTACAAGTAACTGCAATCTGGTAAAGAAAATCCAAAAGAAAAAATAATGAAAAGATAGGAACTAGCAAGTCTCAGAAAAAAAAAAACAACTCAGATGGCCAATGAAATATTTTAAAGGATCAGGGAAGGAGTTCCCATTGTGGTGCAGGGGAAACAAATTCGACTAGCAACCATGAGGTTTTGGGTTTGATACCTGGCCTCATTCAGGGCCATGGTTGTGAGCTGTGGTGTAGGTCGCAGATGCGACTCGGAACCTGCGCTGCTGTGGCTGTGGTGAAGGCCAGCAGCTGTAGCTCCAATTCAACCCCTAGCCTGGGAACCTCCGTATGCAGCAGATGTGACCCTAAAAAGCAAAATAAATAAATAAATAAATAAGGGAAATGCAAACTAAAACACCAATGAAATCCAAAAGTCACAATCTTTATTTTGCTTTTTATTGTGGTTTATTTTAGATTATTTTAACTGTATCTTCATAATGAAAAAATTGAAGTCTAGCAATGCTAAATTTTAACAAAAGTATAGAAAAGCAGGGATTATTCAATTCAAGTGCTACTGTAACTTGATATGGCTACATGGGAGCGCAATTAAACAATGTATAAGACTTTGACCCTCACCCCTCTTCTAATTACATATATTAAAAAAACTCAGATATACATACACAAGGCAGTATATACAAGGGTCCTTGTTCATGGACTCATTCTATTTAATAGCAAAAACTTAGAAACAACCTAAATGTCCCTTGATAAGGATAGAGGTGAATTGTGACTGTGATCGACTATACAGTAAAGATTAATGGAGTGGATTTACATATAGCAATTCTGCTAGAGATCAAACAATGTTGAATGAAAAACAACACTGTTGGAGTTCCCATCGTGGCTCAGTGGTTAACGAAGAAGGATCCGGCGTTCACGTGAGCTGTGGTGTAGATTGCAAATACGACTCGGATCCCACATTGCTGTGGCTGTGGCATGGGCCAGCAGCTGTAGCTCCAATTAGACCCCTAGCCTGGGAACCTCCACATACCACGGGTGTGGCCCTAAAAGGACAAAAAAAAAAAAAAAAAAAAAAAGACAAAAAACAACACTGTTTTCTATGTAGGAAAAGTACAACTATTGACAGTAGAAATACTAACTTTTTTTTTTTGCATAATGAATTTTATTTCAATTATAGGTGTACAAAAATCATCACAAGTCAATTTGATAGCATTTGCATCCCAAACCCTCAGTGTAGAAATACTAACTTTGTACTGCATTTTCTTCAGGGATGATAATGGAAGGAAAATGAGATTTATAGAAGTGAAGGAGAAACAGAGAAGGGACATCAGCTTTAACTGACATGAATGCTTTCTTTTCTTTTTTGTTTTTTGTTTTTTTGTTTTTTGTTTTTGTTTAATGGCCACACCTGCAACATATGGAAGTTCCCAGGCCAGAAATTGAATCTGACCTGCAACTGTGACCTACACCACAACTATGGCAACACCAGATCGTTAATCCAATGTGCAGGATTTAACACTTGTTCATTTGAGATGATGTATACATGGGTGTTTCCTATATTGCTTCCCATGCTTTGTATTTGAAGAAAAGAGTTCTGATTAAATAGACCATCTCAGAATTCCTGTTGTGGCTTAGTGGGTTAAGAATCTGACTAGTATTCACGAGAATGCGGGTTTGATCCCTTGCCTTTCTCAGTGGGTTAAAGGATCTGGTGTTGCCATGAGCTGCAGTGTAGGTTGAGAATGCGGCTCGGATCCCACATTGCTGTAACTGTGGTGTAAGTTGGTAGCTACAGCTCTGATTCGACCCCTACCCTGGGAACTTCCATATGTCGCAATTACAGCCCTAAAAGGCAAAAAGTAAAATAATGAAATAAATAAATAGACCATCTCTAGGAGTTCCCATTGTGGCTCCGAGGTAATGAACCTGACTAGTATCCATGAGTATGCCACTTTGATCCCTGCCCTCACTCAGTGGGTTAAGGATCCAACGTTGCTCTGATCTGTGGCGTAGGCCAGCAGCTGCAGCTCCAATTCAACCCCTAGTCTGGGAACTTCCAGATGCTGCACGTGCAGCCCTAAAAAGTAAAAATAAAAAATGAAAAAATAGACCATCTCTGTAAGAGCTGCATATTTTACTTATACAAGTTCCAGTATGATCAAAGTGTTGGCTCACGTTTAACAAGTGTCAGCTGAATAACCAGAAATCACAATCTTAATTTTTTTTTTTTTTGCCTTTTGCCTTTTGCCTTTTGTCATTTTAGGGCCACACCCATGGCATGTGGAGGTTCCCAGGCTAGGGGTCTAATAGGAGCTGTAGCCACTGGCCTACGCCGCAGCCACAACAACGCAGGATCCGAGCCGCGTCTGCGACCTACACCACAGCTCACGGCAACACCGGATCGTTGACCCACTGAGCAAGGCCAGGGATCGAACCCGCAACCTCATGGTTCCTAGTCGGATTCGTTAACCACTGCGCCACGACGGGAACTCCCACAATCTTTATTTTGATTTGTATTGTGCCTTTCTTAAAAAGAGATGTTTTAAATTCATTATACTGTCTTTTGAAATGTTGTCATTCTTGTGGTCAAAAGACCATACTACACACAGGCTTTTAGCAGCTGGGCCTCAGGCAGGCTGACAATATTCCTGATAATTGCAGCTTTGGCAGGAGTTGCTGTGAAAGTGAGAGGAAATTCCTAATCAAGCGAGTTCTTTTGTGTTATCAGCTAAGGAGCTCATAGTCGAGCAAGTTGTTCTTGGCCTCCTAGCCTCCTAGAACCCTCTACTCCAGGCCTTCCCTAAAGCAGCAGCCTCCTGGTTTTGTGGAGGTATTGGCTAGGGCAGTTCCTATATGTAGCTGGTGACCAACAGTCTTAATGCAGGAAATGCAGTTTCTTCTTGTCTTTCTGATCAGTGACAGTGAAGCAAACTGGGTGTTCAGTCTGCAGAGAGGGGTTGGCTAGAAAACAGAGGAGATCACCTGCCTCCTGGCTCCAGCTGATTGTATGCTATGCAAGACTGTTGTCAACACCTGAATTTTCAAGAGAAACTGGACTTGATGTTCACGTTCCAGATTAAAGAGGAGGGGAGAATGCACTGTGTGAAGCAAACAGTAAACCTCTGCAGGCTGCCTGGCCAGTGGAACTACTAGCTGGAAACCTCTGTTCTAATCAAGCCTAGTTTTGTAAAGCACCAGAGGTGGTTTATGCCAGGGTTGGACTTAAAACAATAAAATGTTCCAGAAATTTTGGAGCTAGACAAGTTTTTATTTTGCCAAACAATAACATTATAAATTTTTATTAAAAACAAAACAAGCCACAGGTAACGATTTACTTTCACCTTAAAAAATAGGATGCACCTAATAGTTTCCACAGTTCCTTATGAAACCCTGGAAGCCATATCTGTTTTGGAATTGAAAGTTTTTACATTTTGAAATGTACTGTGTATATACTTCATAATAACATGTAAAATTTCTGCAGTGAACCATATGAATATTCAACTAAGTGGAATAAGCGAAAGCTATAAATAACCATATGTCAGTTCAGGACAGGATTATCTGCCAAATGAGTTTTGGTGCCAAACCAAAGACTTGGTTTTCAGAGCTTTTCGGATTCTGGACTTGTATCAAAAAAGGAGCAGTCCTTTAAATGGACTAGCTTTATGAAGCCCTCAGCAGGCTGCCCTTATTTTTCCAGGTCACCCTAGACCACTGGAGACTGCCCTGAGGGTTAGACATTTGGGAGCTGCTGATGTGGGCCAAGATAAATCTTTATATGCTTCCCCACTTTCACTTGGCTCCCTCTTGCAACAGGGAGCACACAACCACATGAGGCAGCATTTCATAACAGAAAGTGTTCCTGGCCATTGGAGTCCCAAGTCCTTGTATCTTCTAACTGCACTGTTCTTAGTGCGGATCTCTGCCACCCAGAATTCAACTCCTCCTTTCATGGCTGTTCTTCAGCTAGGGAATACACCTGTGCAAACCAGCCTATGGCCCAGTGAGTTGGCTCCTTCAGCTGCCCCTGTCATGTGACAAGGCTGCCCCCCCATGCTGAGTGCCTTCTGGAGCAACAGCAGTGCTTTGTCGGGATTTTCAAAGTGACCTGCAAAGAGTGTGGTGGGATCGGTCAGTTCAAAATAGCTTCCCATCCAAGCATCCTGAGGAAGCCTTAAATGTTTGAATTGCTAAGTCATACTGACACTTCTCTTTTCAGAGTCAAATGACTTCTCTGGGAAACATCTTGAGAAATAGGTAAAGGGCAAGACTGCAGATAGGCCTCGAAGGGCAGGGAAAATTTGAGCTTATTGGGGATATTGAAGGCATTGCAAGGAGAAGGCAGGGAAGTGTCAAATGTGTGGGTGGTTTCATGAACTTTGGTGCTAGGCCTGGAGGAAGAGCTGGGTTTAGGAGGACACCAGGAAGGGGGCGTTTCAGGTGGAAGAAATGGTTGGGACAGAGGGAGCTGGGTATACAAAGGCTGCCCCACTTCAGGAATTCACGCTGTGGGTTGTGCAGAGCCAGCAGGCTGGCTTCATCAGAAAGGGAATTTAGGGAGTTCCCGTCGTGGCTCAGTGGTTAACAAATCCTATTAGGAACCATGAGGTTGCAGGTTCGATCCCTGGCCTGACTCTGGGTTAAGGATCCGGCGTTGCTGTGAGCTGTGGTGTAGGTGGCAGACGCAGCTCAGATCCCGCGTTGCTGTGGCTGTGGCTGTGGCCGGCAGTTGGTAACTCCGATTAGACCCCTAGCCTGGGAACCTCTACATGCCACGGGTGTGGCCCCAAAATTACAAAAGCCAAAAAAAAAAAAATTATCATGAGGCTACATGATATGCAGGACACTTATCTCTCTGTCTCTCCCTATCTCCTTCAAAAATACCCCAACCAGCCTTCCTGCCCTCAGGTGCTTGAGGATTTTTCTGTGACCCTCCTCCTCCCCTGAGCACTTCCTACCCCAAGGTCCCCTGTGTGTAGCTTCAGCCCCCTATTAAACTGTGAGCTCCTAATGGCAAGACTGTGTCCCATTCATCTTTGCCGCCCTCCAGTGCCCCCACACTCTGCCCTGTGAGTTTTCAGATTTTCTCCAAGTTGACCCTGCCTTGGCCTCCCCATGGGGAGGTACCAAGTTTCCCTTTACATCTCCTGCAGTCCCTTCCAAAGATTCCAGTCTCAGGCTCTGGGCATTTATTGCATTTTTATGATCAAAGCTCTTGTCCAAGCAGGATGTTTTCCATACCAGGAAGCTTACGAGGGTCCAGAGTGACTGATGAGAAGAGGAATGAGATGATTACAGTTTTCTCCAGTTCCTGGGTAAGTTTAGCACAGGAAAAAGGATTGGACCCTTAGTTCAGCTTCTCTGAACACTAAGCTGAGCACATGAATACTTCCTTTTCTTTTTAACTTTTTATTCTGATGTGATTTCAAGCTCATAGAAACATGGCAAGAGTAGCCCAAGGAACTCACATTTACTGTTCACCCAGACTCACTGTTTACACTTTGCCCTATTTGCTTTATCACTCTCTATGTATGTACACACACACACACACGCACGCACACCTTTTTTTTTTTTTTCCCCTGAATTGCTTGAGAATATCAGTGCTTCCCTCGTCTTCCTTTTCTTTAGTGTGTATTTCCTAAGAATGGGACATGCTCTTGGCTTTTCACTTTTTACTGGAAGTTCTGGTTTCTTGGCCCTAGAGTGGTGACAATTGGAGGATTTAGCTACAGAGTTGTCACAGCATCCCTCTCCTCCTGACTACACCCTATAAGGACAGAAACCCACACCAAAGTGTGGAGCTGGGTTATCTTCTTTGAAAAGTTGACCTGTTGGTTCTGGGTGAAAATGCAAGCCTTGTCACAGGTTCAAAGCCAAGCACAATTTGGGGAAGTTGGCATAGATTAAGCTGGTATCAAACCTGGAAGCATTTTATCTGTCCATGTGCTGCCAGAATCCAAGAAGGAAAAGAAATCACATGGTTGCACTTGTAGAGGATACTTTCTCTTCCTTCTTACCCCTGCTGCTTCTGGAAACAGTTGCAATCCTCATAGCAGACATGAAGGTTGTCTTGCTGTCACCATCATCTGTGCAGAGGTTTGTTTTTTTTTTTTTGCTTTTTTTGCTTTTTTTTTCTTTTTGTCTTTTTAGGGCTTCATCCATGGCATTTGGATGTCCCCACACTAGGCATCAAATCGGAGCTGTAGCCGCCAGCCAAAGCCACAGCCACAGCAGCACCAGATCAGAGCTGTATCTGTGACTTGTACCACAACTCACAGCAACACCGGATCCTTAACCCACTGAGTGGGGCCAGGGATTGAACCTGCAACCTCATGGATGCTAGTTAGATTCGTTTCCACTGAGTCATGACGGGAACTCTGAGCCTCCCGCTCTTAACCAGGTTCCCAGAGATTCTGGAATGCAGAGGCTCCCAAAAGAGCCATGGGCAACCTTCCTCTTTAGGGTCCCCCACTTTGTAGTTAAACCTGATGGACAGATGGACAGCAGGTCAACCTTCTTCTTTCTCTGATTATAAAACTAATGCTTACTGGGAAAAAAATCACAAATTTAGAAAAACATGTAGGTATTCCCTGGAGGCTCAGCAGATTAAGGATCCGGTGTTGTCACTGATTGCTGCTGTGACACAGTTTCAATCCCTGGCCCAGGAATTTTTGTATGCCACAGGCACAGCCAAAAATAAAAAATACAAATAAAATAGAAAAATATAACGAAGGGATACAGATCACCTGTAAGCCTACTGTAGTTCTTGTGTTTATCTTTTCAGGCTCTTGGTGCATCAGGAATGAGTGTCATATAGCTGGGAATAAACACTCTGAGGTCATCAGAGTTCTGGCTTTGCCATTACTACGTGAGTAAAGAAACCAATCTTTGAAATACAGTTTTCTCCTCTACAAAATGAGATAATAGTAGTATTTGGTTAAACGAGCTAATGCATGTCAAGGGCTTAGTCCAATGCCTGGCATAAAGCATTTGCCAACAAATGTGAGTTCTAGGCAACCAAAAAGGACTCATGCTATACCACTGTATGAAAGCCTGCTGTTTTCTCCTAACAGTGGATTTTTCATTTCAACAAATATCTCTTGAATGCCCATCACATGCTGGGCATAGTGCTAAGCACTGGCAAGTTAACCAAACAAAATCCTTATCTTCATGGAACTTCGATTCTAGTGGAGAGAGAGATAACAAACATATATCTGATAAAATGTGTCATGATCTCATAAATGATCTGCAGGAAAATTCAGCATGATATGGCAGATAGGAACACCATTAGCAGGTTGCTATTCAAGGTGGTCAAAGAAGGCCTCTTGGAAGACATTTGAGAAGTCTGAAGGAAATCAGGCAGCTGTTAGAACATCTGAGGGAAAGAATATAATCTGGCAGAGGGAACTGCTTGTGCAGGAGCCCTGAGGCAGGAGCATGCTTGCCATGCTGAGGACGCACAAGCAGACCAGTGCCAGGCGGGCACAGGGAGTGAGGAGGAGAGCAATTAGAGGGGAAGTCAGAATGGTAGTGGGACCCAAGCCCGGTAGGCCATTGAAAGGACTGAAACACTTCCTCTGAGTGAGATAAGGACCCAGGGGAGGGTTGAGGAAGAGGAGTGATGTAATCTGGTCCTCATTAGTTCTCAATACTTGTCTGTCGTTTTGTTTTGCTTTGTTTTTTCATTTTAGTAAAAAACTGCACAGTTTAGTGAAAAGCTGGATTGTTGCCAACCAGCGCTTCCAACCTTGTGACCTTGCCCCTCCTGGAGCATCCCTCAGTCCACAGCCCGCCCCACATGCTGCTCCTCTCCAGACACTGCCCCCCTCACCACCACATCTGGGTGGGATTTACGTCCCAGAGACCTACCCAGAAGCTTCCAGGCTAGGCCATACCCCTAGCCTTATGGTCAACCTCTCACTAACTGAAACAGCCAGTGGCCAGCCAGCATCGACTGAGGTCTTACAATAAGGCCAGGCCCCCACCCCAGGAGCTTTTTCATTCCTCACAACCACCCTGCCAGGCAGCCACTCCAATTCACCTTCACACAGCTGGCTTCACACAGCTGGCTTCACACAGCCGGCTTCACACAGCCGGCTTCACACAGCCGGCTTCACACAGCCGGCTTCACACAGCCGGCTTCACACAGCTGGCTTCATGACCCATTAACTCCCACAAGGTCTTGAAGCCAGCAGGCATGAAAGCCAGGACCCCAGCCCAGCCTGCCAAACTCCCAAAGATGGGGACAGTGATGGACAAAGCAATGTACCCACAGTGCCTGATGCACCACGGCCACCCAGATAGCGAGAGAAGGCTGAAGGCATTGATGCTCTTTGTCCCTCCCCGAGATCTTGCTCTGTTAAGAAAAGGCCTGAGAAAGCATTTGCAAGTTTGTGTAAACGATTACACAAATATAAGCGCAATTATGAAGAGGATTAGAGGCTAAAATCCCAGGTTCTTGTTTGGCTCCCAATTTTTCTGATAGTTTCCTCCTCCCGGGCACTGGCATCTTAACCCCAAACACCTGAACTCCCCCAAATCTCAGCATATTCCCCAGCTTCTCCTTTGCTTTGCATGAAACAAAGCGGGTCTTTTATAAAGTGAGGTGGGGGTGGGGTGTGTGGTGGCCTTGCTTTGGGGAACACACTCTCACCTCCTTGCAGTTCATTGTTTTCATACAAAATTCCAGACGCACAGGGCAGGCAAACAGAAGTCTCATTCATGGCCAGCGGGCCCCCAGGCTGATGTGTTCCCCTCCTCCCGCTCTGTGCTTCTTTTTTCAGTCTTCTGTTGAAGTCGTGATCCACAGAAGGCCATGGAGGGAGATGGGGGCAGGGCAGAGCAGATTTTGTACACAGCTGATGGGAGCAGAGGCCGTGTGGCACGGTGCGAAAAGCCCCAGATTTGCTTGGACTGAATTCAATTCCGCTATGGTTCTGCTGATCACTAGTGAAATGACCTTAGACAAGTCACTTTTCCCTTCTCCTCTGAAAAGTTTGGTTCTCAGAATCTTTCACAGTCCAGCGCTCCTGACAACCACTACCTGTCCATAAATTTGACACAGGCTTATTATGAAACTGTGTGCCTCCTTCTTCCCAGTTTGGTTAAGTTGGCACAGAGCTGAGCGTGAGGGCTCCTGGTGGTTCTGCAAAGTCATATCATGGGTTAAAAAGCCTGTCCTTGCCTAAAACATGCATTTCTGATTTCCTACCACTTTCTGTCCAGACCAGGCCCCACATCTCTCTGTTTTTGTCACTTACAGCTGGTAAAACTACAGACTGCACTGCACATACATTTTTTTAAAAGTCTTAAGTCATTGACTCCCTCAATCCCACACCTTCTGCGTCAGCAAAGGGCATTGAGCCTCAGACTCTGGGCAGCAGGAGAGGCGCCATCCCCATGGGGTGGGGGTAGGGAAGGTGTCTGATCACAAAATCCAAATATGTAACATGTTGCCCTCTTTAGGAGAGCATTAATTTGGCTCTGGTGCATGGAGGAGGTGTGGTTGACTAGTCTGCGGAGATTTGCTGGGCAATTAAAGAGAACAAAAATAGAACTTTAATACAAAGTGAGCTGTTTTCAGGGTGGCAGTGGTCTCTGAAGAACGGAATCTAAGGAACCTTTGTTATGTATGCTTCAGTGTGCCTAAACTTTATGCAATGAGCATGTATCAATTTTAGACCACATTTCATAAGTCTAAGATGCCATTGCTTGCAAGACAATTATTTTATATACTATCATGAAGAAAAACTGCCACCAAACTACAACATGTCACCAGTTAGTAAGATACCTCTGAGTTTTTGAGATGTTAAAATCTGGAGGTGGAGTGTGGGGAGAGGGGAGGAATGTGCATCTAAGAATTATAGAATGCAGTAATTTTTTTTTATTAAAAGATTTTTTCCATTTTTGGAAAAAAATTACTAAAGCTGCTTTCACCTCCCACCCTCCTTGCTCAGAGTGATTTCCTGAGCAAAAAGCCAAGGGAGTTGCATTTGAGGATGACTTAATTTTCTTCTTAGCATTGATGTGCTCTTTTTACGCCAGGCCCCGGACTAGGTGCTTCCCTGGACCTATCAAGGCTTCCTGGGAACTAGTGGGAAAAGTGGTCATTTTCCAGATAAGGAAGTTGATGGTCAGATTCTTGTTCCTGATCACACTGCGTAAAAGAATGAGATGTCGTTCAAACCCAGCCCAGTCCACTGCCTCACTCACATCTCACCACCTGCCTCAGCCTGAAGGTGTCCTGAGAAAGGAGACAGGCTTTGATCAGCCCCAGGAGGAAGGAGGAAGCACCCCGCTCCCATGCGCACCCTGTGTACCCTGCTTGTTTCTGGTTCAGAGGAGCTGGCTTCTTCCTTGCACTCTCTGCCAGTCGCAGTGAGTCAGCCTCCAAATGACCTCACTGTCCTCAGTGGGCCATTTGACCGTCTGCTTTGTGTCACAGAGCCCCGGCCCCCCACACCTCCAGCATGGGGTTATTCTCTGCCCTGCTCATCAGATGTGGCTAAGGAGGAAAAGTCACTCTTCCCCCGCCCTCCACCTTGCAGCTTCCTCTTGCCAGGCTGACTCTATCCGCCAGCTGCTGACAAAGTCCAAGACTGAGTCGGCTGTTTTCCTGCCGCCACCATCTGGGTGCACGGTCATCCATGGGGGAGCTGGGGGCTCAGCCTGAACTATCCCAGTACCTGGACAGAGGACTGGGCAGTGGGGGCATGTTGCTTAGCAGACCATGGGCAGAGGGAACTGAAGGCACAGTTCGGGGTGTATGCCCTGGCAAAGTGTAATCTTCAAAAAAAAAAAAATGTAGTGCATATAACCATGAGGTGACCACATGTCAAAGACTTATTTAATTCATCAGTGAGGGAACCAGCAAAATGACAGAGCTAGTTGAAGAACTTTGAGAAGGTGACTGTATTAGTTTGCTGGGGTCACCATAACAAACCATCACCAGCTGGCTGGTTTAAAGCAATAGAAATTTATTCTGTCACAGCTGACAAGGCCAAAAGTCCGAAATCCAGGTGCAGGCAGGGTCAGTTGCTTCGGGAGGCTCTGAGGGAGTATCTGCCCCATGCCTCTCCCAGCTGCTGTAGGTGCCGCCACACCTTGGCATTCCTTGGCTTGTAGACACATCCCTCCGGTCTCCACCTCTGTTCATACATGGCCTCCTCCTCCTTCTCGTATGAATGTGTATCTGGGGTTCCCACATCTCCCTCTCCTTATAAGGACCCAGTCATTGGATTTAGAGCCATCCTAATCCAGTATGACCTCTTTGTAACTTATGCAGAGTAAGTATTTCCAATTAAGGTCATATTCACAGGTATTAGCGGTTGGGACTTAAAAACATCTCCTTGAGGGAACACAGTTCAACTTGTAACAACTACCTTACACAGCTCATTTCTCCCTACTCACATCACAGAGCCCTGGTTCATGGAGGCAGTCTGGGGTGCCAGAAAGAGCAGAGGCGTGGGTAATATTGGTGTCAGCTCTGGTGAGTCTCTGGTATTCTACTTTATTTTTGCTCTTTAGGGCCGCACTTGTGGCACATGGAGGTTCCCAGGCTAGGGATCTAATTGGAGCTACAGCTGCTGGCCTACACCACAGCCACAGCAATGCGGGATCCAAGCTGTGTCTGTGACCTACACCACAGCTCACGGCAACACCAGATCGTTAACTCACTGAGTGAGGCCAGGGATCAAACCTGCAACCTCATCGTTCCTAGTTGGATTTGTTTCCGCTGCGCAGTGATGAGAACTCCGTCTCTGGTATTCTAGACTTGAGTGTAGGCCTGTTAACAGCCTCAGCTGAAAGCAAGGCATGTCCATGGCAGAGGTCAGTACTGCACGGGGCATAAATGGAGCTAACTTCCAGGCCTCCCCACTGTGTGTAGCTCTGAACCTTCTTTACCTTTCTGGCCCTTAGTTTTCTCATCTGTGAAATGGGGGTGATAATGGTACCTGCTCTCTAAGTTAGTACTTAGAACAGCCCATATGAAGCTCTGAGCAAAAATTCACTGTTGTAGCGTCCTTGTTGTGGCGCAGCGGAAACAAATCCGACTAGTATCCATGAGGATGCCAGTTCGGTCCCTGGCCTTGCTCATTGAGTTAAGGATCCGGCATTGCTGTGAGCTGTGGTGTAGGTCACAGACGCTGCTCGGAGCCCGCATTGCTGTGGCTGTGGCATAGGCTGGCACAATAGCTCCGATTCACCCCCTAACCTGGGAACCTCCATATGCTGTGGGTGCGGCCCTAAAAAGCAAAAAAAAAAAGAGTTCACTGTTGTTATTATTCTAGTCACTCCCACTCGTAGACTCACAGCTTTGCTCCTTTTGGGGTGGGAAAGGCTGTCCTACTGAATACACTGGAAGGTTCCCCTTCCCTCCTAGGCCTGGTCATTGCAGAAAAAAAAGAAAGTTATAGTCTGCCTCCAGGAGTTCCCATCGTGGCTCAGTGGTTAACAAATCTGACTAGGAACCATGAGGTTATGGGTTCGACCCCTGGCCTCGCTCATTGGGTTAAGGATTCGGCATTGCTGTGAGCTGTGGTGTAGGTCACAGACGCGGCTCGGATCTGGCATTGCTGTTGCTGTGGCCTAGGCTGGCGGCTACAGCTCCGATTAGACCCCTTGTCTGGGAACCTCCATATGCCACGAGTGCGGCCCTAGAAAAGACAAAAAGACAAAAAAATAAAATTAAATAAAAATTAAAAAAAATAAAAAGTAATCTGCCTCCAGCCTCCAGAAAGCACAGCATGTTCCTCACTAGGATGAAGGCGGTCTCTCTGAGTTTCACCTGCCCAGGTGATTTGTAAGGAAAGGCCCAGCCCCAGCCTTGCTCCCAAACTTGCCCTGCACTTGTGAATGTGCTCTTCTCTGGTTGGTTGCTCAGGCTTTTGTTTGGAAAGTGCTTTTAAGTTGGTGCAGCTGGCGATTTTCTTTTCAGACACTGGTAACCCATGGTGAGTTTGGCACGGCAATGTGGTTTGGGGCCCAGGGGCAAAGACGGGAGGTAAGAACATTTCCGGCTAGAACTAGAACTGACCAGGCCTGAGAGAACAGTGAGAACCCTCAGCTGACACCAGACCTGGCCTTTGCTATTCAAGCTGGATCCACATTTAGTGAGTGGCTCACACCCTGGTTCCTGGGAAGTGAGCAACTCCTGCCCACTGCCCTCAGACCCAGCCTCTCTTCTCAGGTGGTTCAAGGGGTACCCAGCACATGGCCAGGCCAGGACCCGAGTAGCAGCCATCGCTGCTGCTTCTTTGTTTATTGACAGTGAAATGCAGGTTCTTATTTAATGTCGTAGAGGTTGAGCGTCACTGCAGCAGAAGCAGAGCAGAGTGTACATGGTAATTTGCTGGGTTTGTATGTACCTTGAAGCTAAATGTATATGAGTAGTTTGCCATGAGATAACACTGTAAACAGAGCAGGACCGCAAAGCCCCCTCCCCACCCAGGCCTCTCTGACCCCAAGTTCGCCTAGGAGTTCTCTCCTGGAGTTGAATCAGAAGGATCAGGCCCTGTACTCTCTAGGTCCCCTTGCAGACACACTTCTTTGCCTACAGAGTGTTCCTTTTTTCAGTCCTGGGAAAGAGCTTTTAACCTTTTTTTTTTTTTTAAGAGGGTGGGGATTTCTAAAAAAGACCACACTGTAGATTACAGAGACTGAAAGCAGACCAGTAATTAGCTGTGGCTGGGAGTGGAATTGACTGCAGATGAGCAAATAGGGTAATGGAAGTGTTTGAAAACTGGTTTGTGTTGGTCTTTGAACTGCTATGTGTATTTACTCATCAAACAGTATACTTCCTGTGGGTGAATTGTATGGCATATAAATTACTCTTCGATAAAGCTGTTTAAAATGTGTATATGTATAAAGTGAACGTCAGTTGATGAGGGATTACCCTCTTCTAGGTAATGATAGAATGTCCTCAGTCAATGACTGTGAACTTGAAAAAGTGGAGGGGCAGAAATGGAAGCCGCAGTCTTTCTGTGATCTAGGACATAGGTCCACACTCTGTCCAGGCCTCAGTCTCCTCCTCTGTGACATCCTGCTAGAGAAGGTGAGTGGCGCTGGCTGACAGAGCCTCTGCTCTGACTCCCTTGCCCAGCCCTCTGGGTGCTGCAGACCCTTCGATCATACCAGGTGCTGTTGTGAGCTTTGCCTTTGCCACAGAGCATTTCTGCCTTCCTGTCTTTGTGCAGAGAATTTCCTCCCTCCAGTTCTGAGGAGCAAACACACAGCCAGGAACAATTGGAAAATCCAGGTTGGCCTGGCCTTGTTTCCCCCCAAGCCTGGCCCCTTTCCCTTGACCTGGACCAGAGAAGAAACCTAGAGAAAACCCTCTCACAGATTGAATGGCTTAAACACCTAGTGGGCATTTATACACTGCAGGCTTCTATCCTGACAGATAGCCTCATAGGAAATCAGAGATAGAGAGACACTTGTCTAAGATGACGCAGCTGCTAAGTGCTAAACTTCCTGCTCTTTCCACTAGAAGACACCCCTTGGAAAGAGTCCAGGCTGCCTGCTCAAGTGGAAACTGAGTGAATTGGCATTGCCGGCTTCTATACTAATCACCTGCCTCCCTCTCCTCTGTCTCCCTATCATTCTTGTCAGAATACCACCTCCTCCAGGAAGCCTTCCTTCAAGCCTCCACCTACTCAGAAAGTCATGATACCCACGTCCTCTGGGTGTGGCAGCAAAGACCCAGAAGCACGAGAAGTTCCTTTCGGAACTGTGAGTAGCTCCATCTGGAGCATGGCAGGAGTGAGGCCTGGGGAGTCAGAAGAAAACCTGGCCTGTCCCTAAAGGGCAGTGGGGAGCTCCAGCAGGGTTCAGAGCTGGGGTGGGACAAGCAGATGTGGCTTAAAAGAGGGTAGTTCTAGCTGCTGAGTGGATGATAATTGATTAGAGTGGGGTTGGATGAGAGGCTGGGGGCCACTGAGGAGGCTACAGCATAATCCCTCCCCGGGAGTGCTCCAGTGCGGAGCGTGGCCCCACCCCTCCCTTCATGTTTTTCCTCTTTCTTCATCCTATTCTTATTCCCTGTCCCCAGGAGAGCCTGCTTATCGGATATATTCCCCAGAGTACTCCTACCAGAGAATTTTTAGCTGCGTCCTTCTGGCAATGATGCCGGAGGGTCGACTGGTGGACAGGCAGTACAGGGGGACTGTGGAGGAGAAGGGGAAGCAAGAGGCCCTAAGCTCCCAGGTTGGGCTGGGAACAGGCCCAAGGCCAAGGGAGAGTCATGAAGCAGCTACTCCTGGCTGACTCAGGCACTCCTGCCCCTCTTATCAGCCCTGAGGAGCGATAAGCGGCAGGTTCCTGGACTGTGGGTTCTAGGCCTTTGTTTGGGGCAGCCAGGAAGTGACTTTGGGTTTTCCTGTGCTTTAAGGAGTGGGGCTGACTCACCGGGTGGGAGTCAGGGTGTGTTGGGTCCAGAGGGTGTGTGTGTGGCGGGGGCGGGGGGAAGGGGGGGCTGCACCTCCAACTACCAACTGCCTAGGGAGGGAGGTCCCAGGTGGGAGTGGGCCCGGCCTCCACACCCACCTCCTGACAGCTGATCAGACAGGAGGAGTCCTTGCCCTGCTAGCTTTGGATGGGAGGGGTGGCCCAGGGCGTCTCCTCTATTTTTCAAACAGAAAATATTTCCAGAATATTATTATTCCCCCAAAGTGTTGACTATTTGCTAAGTGCCAGACACTAGACTGAGGGCTTTGCCTGTACTGTTTACTTTCATCTTTACTCTGACAACAACCCTGGGAGGTTGGTATTATCACTTTGCCGATGAGAAAATTAAGGCTCAAAGAGAGGAAGTGAATTGCTCAGATTTATGCAGCCAAGAAGCAGTAGATTCAGGGTTCAAGCCCAGTCCAAAACCCATAGACAACACTCTTAAAAAACCAAAATAGTCAGGGCAGGGAGTTCCCATCGTGGCTCAGTGGAAATGAACCCGACTAGTATCCATGAGGATGCGGGTTCGATCCCTGGCCTCTCCAGTGGGTTAAGGATCCAGCATTGCCGCGAGCTGTGATGTAGGTTGCAGATGCAGCTCGGATCCCTCATTGCTGTGGCTGTGGCATAGGCCGGCAGCTGCAGCTCCAATTTGACCCCTAGCCTGGGAACTTTCATAGGCTGTGGGTGCGGCCCTAGAAAGAAAAAAAAAAGGAAAATCAAACAAACAAAAATAGGCAGGGCAGTGGATGGGTGGCAGGAATTTTTTGAACCCAGGAGCCATCCATATCTTACATCCTGTCCTCAGAAGAATTACAAAAGACCGACCACTGCCCCCAGGGGATCCTAGCGTAGTAGATAAGGGTTCTTTCCCAGCCCAGTCTTTTCTTTTGTGTACTGGGCTGAGAGAGACTGGGTCAGGTGTTCCCCACAGGCTAGACAGGAGGTGAGCAACCACAGGTTGCAAAGGAGCAGTTGGGTGACTGTTCTGCGGGCAGGCTCCTCCTCCCGGCTCTTAGAAGGGGGAGGAGGTGGAGTGCTTGCAGATGAGATAAAAAAACAGGAAATTCCCAACCCAGTGGGAGAGACTAGGCCCTATTAGTCAAGATAGAAAAGCAATTCCAAAAAAGGGAATGTTCTGATGGGTGTCACTGAACCATCTATTTGTCATCAGGCCTCTGCCCCCTCAGCATTTCTGTCAGATCTGTCTTTGATCTCTACTTGCCTCCTGGTGCCCCAGGCTCCTGTCCTGCCAGTTTGCCGGCCCTATGGAAGGGCAAATTCTGTCCCAGAGCAAATTCTGACTCTCATCTTGAGTCACAAGCCTCCCTGAATAAATCCCCATGGTCTAGGGAAGGGGTTTTCTGATTGACCAAGCCTTATCTCACATGCCCACCCTTGCCCTGGATCTTGTTGTGGGGCCAGGACAGCAGCAGAACCACACGGAGTGGGTGGGAAGTAGAAGGGCTGAAGAGATGGAGGCAGGCAAAGACAGGGGACCCCGGGGGCTAGCTCCCCGCCCGCGTAGCCTTTCCACACCTGAGCTCTGCTGGGCACGCCTGTCCAGCCAAGGGGGCTAGAGGGTTTTCAGCAGGGAGAGGCCACACATTGTCTTAACTCAGTCAGAGATGTTCAACCAGCACTATTGACCTTTGGGGCAAGACAGTGCTTTTTTGTTGGGGACTGCTCTGTACGTTGCTGAATGTTCAACAGCATCTCTGCCTTCTAGAAGCCAGAGCATCTTTCCCCTCTGCCATTTAGACTAATCAGAAATGTCTTGTGACCTTGCTGAATGTCTCTGGGGGCAAAATCGCCCCTGACTGAGAACTGCTGGTTTAGATGATCCCAGAAGGAGATCTTGAGGGGAGGGTCTCAGGAAGCAGGGAGGTGGACAGGGAGGAGAAAACCACTGATACTGAGTGTGTTAATGAGCAGATTATCACTGTAGGCAACTGGTACTCATCCTGAAACCCAGGCCCCTAAAACAGAGTTCCTCTGCTGAGTTTGTGATTGGCATCTCTATCCAAATCTTTATTCTTGGAGTTCCTGTTGTGGCTCAGTGGAAGCAAATCTGACTAATAACCATGAGGATGCAGGTTCAATCCCTGACCTCACTCAGTTGGTTAAGGATCCGGCATTGCCATGAACTGTGGTGTAGGTCACAGATGTGGCTCAGATCCCATGTTGCTGTGGCTGTGGCACAGCTCGGATTAGACCCTGGGAACCTCCATATGCTGAGGGTGTGGCCCTAAAAAGATAAATAAACAAAGCTCTTTCTCTTTTTTGTCCTGCCCCATTCCCCTCATAATTGAGGCATATCAAAGAAAAGAGGGGATTGAAACCAAGTAGGACCCTGTGGGGTTTTCCCAGATTCAAAAGCACCTCCATGTCCTCTGTTTCTTGTTTATGGAAAAAGCTTTAGTCTCTAGGTCTTCCCTGGGTTCCAAAGGGCAGGCATGGAAGTTAACAATTACGGAAGTGAAGAATTTAGAAACAAAGGGAAAACAGCCCGTCAAGAAAAGTAATGCGGAGTTCCTGCTGTGGCACAGTGGATTAAGAATCCCAACGGGTAGCAGCTCAGGTTGCTGCAGAGGCATGGGTTCAATCCCTGGCCCAGCACAGTGGGTTAAAGAATTCAGTCTTGCCACAGATGCA
>PVHT021183699.1:40810982-40821747 GCA_004024745.2 Catagonus wagneri
TTTGTGGTGTGATGGGGGTGGTGTGGTGGCAGGAGGGGCTGGTGTGGGACCAGCTCAGCCTGACCTCATCACATTCTTGGAGCTGGGGAGGGGGTGGGCCGTTCTTCCGTCCTCCCAAAGTCTGCTGCTATAATGTGTGGGCTGGCTTCCAGACAGGAGAGCCCAGTGGGCCCCAAGGAGCTGCTGTCTGCTTCCATTTAGGGAGGAGAGCAGCACAAACCTGAGTTCAAGTGCCCTCTTGGCCACATCCCCCTGTGTGACCCTTAGCAAGTTATCTAAGCTGTCTGAGCTCAGCTGCCACCTATGAAACAGAGATAACGGGAGTTCCTGTCGTGGCTCAGTAGAAACGAATCCAACTAGCATCCATGAGGATGTGGGTTCAATCCCTGGCCTCCCTTAGTGGGTTGGGGATCTGGCGTTGCCATGAGCTGTGGTATAGGTCACAGACACAGTTCGGATCTGGTATGGCTGTGGCGTAGGCTGGCAGCAGTAGCTCTGATTTGACCCCTAGCCTGGGAACCTCTATATGCTGTGTGTGTGGCGCTAAAAAGCAAAAAAAAAGAGAAATGGAGATAACAGTCATACCAAACTCCTAGGGTTGCTTTGAAGATTAAATGAGATACTTTAATCTTTTGCATAGTTCCCGGGGCATTCTTTTTGCTCAGTAAATATTAGCTCCCTGGAAAGCTAAAGTATTTCAAGATAAGGGGTCTTTTCCTTAGACGGTGGGGGGATCCCGGGCCAGGTCAGAAGAGGCTGATGGTGGCCCAGTCCAGGCTCTGGGGGCAGGGGGCAGAGTGGTGATGGCCGAGGGTGGAGTTGGTGGCTGAGGGTACAGGCTTTGTCACCAGACTGGATTCAGATCCCACCTCCACCTGTTGCTAACTGTCCTGGTGGGCAAACCACTTAGCAACCTCTGTGGATCTCAGTTTCCCCCTCTGTAAAATGGGAGAAGTAATAATACTGGCCCCATAGGTTATCCTGAGGATTAAATGACTCCTAACATAAAGCACTTAGAACACTGCCTGGAACACGTTAGTCTGACTGGCTATTACCGTATTATTTGAGTCCATCCAGAGTCCTCCTCATCCACCTTGTCATAACAATAACAACAATAATAACCTCAACAGCCGCAGTTAGCTGTCCTCTCACTTAGCCATTCTCCCCACAAACCCATGACATTCTCCTCATCATATAAGTAGGGAAACTGAGACTCAGGAAGGCCGGATAAGATGCCCAAGATCCCACTGGAAGAGACAGGATTTGAACTCAGGTCTCTGACTCCAGAGTCCCTACACCTGGCCATTTACTAAGCTTCACTTTTCTGGGGACTGCATGGAAGGTGGACACCCAATACGTAAACCCTGGTAAGATAAACAGACCTTGAGACAGTGGCCCTGCGAGCAGACTGAACTATAGCCAGGTGCTGCAAGTGTTCAGAGAGAGGGTGTGGATGGAGCCTGAGAAGCTAGAAGGGCCTTATGGAGGAGGAGGTGACCTGCCCTTGGCCTTGGGACCGGGTAGGGATTGAGCTGGAGCAGTGAGAGAGCTGTGACTTCAGGTGGGGGCCAAGGTGTGGAGGTGGGGCTGGGCTGGGCACAGGTGGGGCCACAGCGAGAGGCATGGCTGGGGATAAAGTCAGGCACAGGGCAGGGGGCTGGCCAGCCTCCAAGTGGAATTCAGGCACAAAGCAAAAGGCTGAAGCTCAGGGCAGGACTGCGATCCCTTTTCTTCCTGTTCACCAGCTTTCTTGACCCTGGGGACCCACAGCACTTGAGCCACAACTAGAAACTACTGTCCCTGCCTCTCAAAATCCCAGAATCAGAGACCCAGGACCATAACAGATCTCCTGCTTGGACTCAGCCGAGAATAGGGACCAGGGAGAGCAGCCAGGGCCCCTGAGCCCTGCTTTATTGTTCTGTTCTCCTCTCAGGGTGCACACACCCTTCATGGCAGCTGGCATCCAGGGCACACCCGCCTCCCGGCCTTCCACCCAGGCAGGTGGCAGAGTGGGACCTAGTCCTGACACAGACCCACTTTCCCTCCAAAACCAAATCTGACCCACCATTTGCAATGAAAATTTTATTGGTGTTTTTTTTTTTTAGAAATTTAAAGGGCAGGTTTCCTAGTAGAGCGAGACTTCCTGAAAATCCTACATCGCATTCCAGCCCCTTCCCTGGGAGCTGATTCCTGGGGCCACAGCTTCAGGCCTTCTTGCCAACTCCAGCCGCTGCTCTCCTTGCCCTCAGGATCCCAGGCAGCCTGCAGCCCTCAAACACAGACACTCTGAGCTCCATTAGCAGGACAGGCTACAAGTTTGCAGGGCTTTTATTTTTAAAAGGAAAATGTAGGGAGAGGCCCTGGTTCCGAGGGTGTGGAGGACTTCAGGATGGTGACAGCAGAGCATTAAATTAAGGGCAGGGCCCTTCCAGGGACAGAGCCCAGTTACCTGCACGGCAGCACATCCTGGTTCTTAGTGCACACGCTGCATGGACTAGAACGTTGAGTTTTCATGAATTTTAAGGCTAAAATCTGAGATCCCTTCTCCCCACCACCCAAAAAGTATATTTTGAAGGTGGCTGCTCTGGGCTATACCCACCCTTACCCTCAACTCCATCTGCCCACTTTCCATGCTGCCCTTAGTACCACAATAGAAAAAGCTTGATCTCTCATATTTGAACTAATCATACCTTTTCTTTTCCTCTCTCTTTTTAGGACTGCACCTGCCACATATGAAGTTCCTGGACTAAGGGTGGAATCAGAACTGCAGCTGCCAGCCTACACCACAGCCATAGTAATGCCAGTTCTGAGCCATGTCTGCTCACTGTAACACCGGATCTTTAACCCACTGAGCAAGGCCAGGGATCAAACTCGCATCCTCATGGACACTGTGTTGGGTTCTTAACCCACAGAACCACAACGGGAACTCCTGATCACACCTTTTGCAAAGTGCTTTTATGTGTTCTTTATGAGAGAGAAGTTATCATCCCATTTTATAGTTAAGCAAGCTGAGATTCAGAAACTCCCCACCAGAGCTGGCACGTTGCTGGCCTGTAGCATAGGTGGCACCCAAAGTCTGGCCTCCAGACTCCTCAGCATGAAGCTATTTCCACCAAAGAAGACACCTGGTCGCCATCTAAAGTGAATAAACAAATGCAAAATGCAAACTAAGGGAATCAATTTTATTTACATTGTAACAGCAATTTCTCCTATTGAGAAAAACCTCACCCAAACCGAGACAAACAGCAGGCCTGAATCAGGTATCCATCGGCAGAACTCCTGATGGAAATTCAGGAACTGTCCCCATCCATCCCCAAATGTCTCACCCAGGGCTCCTGAGACTGCAGACCAAAGAAGAAACAAAGAGACCCAAACTTCTACTCCAAAAGGTTCATAGTAGGGCTACTTGTTTTCTCTTATTCCCCATTAAAACTTAGGAAACCCTTATTTTTTTAAGTGAAATTTTTACTTTGGAATCATTTTAGATTTACAGAAAAGGTGTAAGGATAATAGAGTTCTCTCACCTAGTCTCCCCCATTTTTATTTATTTATTTATTTATTTTGCTTTTTAGGGCTGCACCCTTTGCATATGGCAGTTCCCAGGCTAGGGGTCCTATCGGAGCTGCAGCCGCCAGCCTACGCCACAGCCACAGCAACAATGGATCTGAGCCTCGTCTGCAACCTACACCACAGCTCACAGCAATGCTGGATCCTTAACCCACTGAGCAAGGCCAAGGATGGAACCCGCATCCTCATGGATCCTAGTTGGGTTCATTAATCGCTGAGCCAAGAAGGGGACTTCCACCCCCATTATTAATTTTTCTATTACCATAGTGTATTTGTCACAGTCAAGAAACTGGCACTGGAACATGGCTATTAGCTAAACTCCAGACTTGGTTTGGGTTTCGCTTGTGTTTTTCCAGTAATGTCTTTGTGTTCCAGGGAAGCACATGACATTTACTTGACACATGTTCCCCCCAGTTGTGACTGTTTCTCCTTGTTTTTCAAGACCTGGACAATCTTGAGAAAGACTGGCAGGTATCCTGCAGGGCACCTATCTGTCTGTGTACTTTTCTCCCCCTTAGACTGGAGCTACTGGATTTTAGAGAGAACACCACAGGGGTGAAGTGCCCTTCGCGTCACATGCTATCAGGGGTCAGGGCACCCATGTGATACCACCTTGGGATTCACCTTGAACTTGTCATTAAGGTAGTATCTGTTTCACTGCAGTAGTAATTTTTACTCACTGTTAAGTTACTATTTTTCACTTTCCAAACTCTTTTCTTGGAATTGAATCCCTAAGTCTAAGCCACCCTCAAGCAGGAGAGGGCAGGAAACCTTGATTTTTTTTTAATTTTTTAATTTTTTTTTTTTTTAAATGTTAGCTTAGGAGTTCCTGTCATGGCACAGCAGAAAACGAATCCTACTAGTATACATGAGGTTGCGGCCTCACTCAGTGAGTTAAGGATCTGGCATTGCCATGAACTGTGGTGTAGGTCACAGATGCAGCTTGGATCTGTCGTTGCTGTGGCTGTGCTGTAGGCCAGCAGCTGTAGCTTTGATTCAGCCACTAGCCCGGGAACCTCCATATGCTGCGGGTGCAGCCCTGATAAGCAAAATAAATAAATAAATGTTAGTTTACTTATCATTTTTAAAAAAATCCTGGTTTCAAGTGCAGAAGATACCAAAGGCTACAAAGCAAAAATTTTATCCTCATCTCTTTCCCTGATAGTAGCAATGTAACCATTTTCTTATGAATCATTCCAGAGGTATTTTGTGCACAGTCGGGTAAATATATACTCACTGCTCCACCTTTTTTACACAAAAGTAGCGCTCTGGCCACACTATTTGGCACCCAACCATAGTGAGACCCTATAAACCACACAAGCTGTCTGACATGATGGATGATTAAGTAAATGACATTACTGTATAGTAAGGGCCTGGCTATAGCCACCAGCACTCACACAAGTAAATAGTATCTGGTGTCAGGAAAAGGTAATATGTCAAACGAGAATGAAATCAAGTGCAGAGTACATATGATTTCTCTGGGTGGATGCTATCTTTCAGGAGGATAAAGTTCAGTAGAGGTCACAGGAAACTGTAAATGCCTGACATAAAATGGAAGAGTGTAACGTTTTGCTACACATGAAGGGAAAATAAAAAGATGGGGCTGTAAGCTTTGGGGCACACAAACTCAAGGATCCTGAAGCTAACCACTGGTGGATGGCAAGACTCTGTCACTCTTCCTGGTCAGGGAGGGAAGAGGTGTTTGACTTTCTGAAATCTCTCTCCCTGAACGGAGGGTGTTTTCAGCTAACTGCATTGTGGAAATAAAGAGTAGAGCAAACACCCCACCCAGGGCAGGGACAGGATGTAGATTCTTCAGGCCTGAACTGTCAGGCTCGAGGCCACACATCTGTGGATGCCCCACACCCCAGGACTACCTATAGCCTGACATGCTGCCTGTCAAACCGGCACCTCTTCACCCATCCATCCATTCATTCATCCATTCATCCATTTACCCATTCATCTATTTATCCATCCACCCATCCATCCATTTATTCATTCATCCATTTCCTCCAACTATCATCCACCTATCCATTCCTTCATCCATCTGTTTTTTCATTCATCCATCACTCCAACTATCCATCCAACTATCCATTCACACATCCCATCTATTTTTCCGTTCATCACTCACCTTTCCATTCATTTGTTTCCTTTATTCACTCATCATTTATTATATGGCTGGTCATGTGCCAGGCATAGGGATACAGTTGTGGCTGAGAAGGAACCAGACCGCTCCTCATGGAGGGTACAGTTTGGTACAGAACTAACTTGGTGGAGGGAGCACATCACAGTCTTGGGCATTTCAGGAGCATGGAAGAGCAGCCAGGGAGCAAGGCTGCTTTTATGGAGGAGGTGACAGCCAAGTCCAGTGGGAATTAGCCAGCCTAAGGAGACTGAAGGGAGAAAAGGGACATTTCAGGTAAAGGGGACAAGAAAAGGTCCACACGCCAGTACCAGCCCCCAGTAATAACCAAGCCCTTGCCCCAGTCTGGGCCCTGTGCCAGGCTCTTGGCAGTCAAAAGCTCATTTGACCCCATAGGGGCTCTGTGAGGGAGGTAGTATGGTCTCCATTTTTTTTCCAGCTTTATCAAAGTATTATTGACATGTAAGTTTAAGGTATACAGTACAATGATTTGATACATATTTACATTGTGAAAAGATTACTATAATAAGGTTAGTTAACACCTCCATTCTCTTGCAGTTATAACTGTAAGATCTTCTCTCTTTAGCTTTCAAGTATCTAATACAATTTTTTTTTTTGCTTTTTTGCTTTTTTAGGGCCTCGCCCACAGCATATGGAGGTTCCCAGGCTAAGGGTCAAATCTAAGCTGCAGCTGCTGGCCTTCACCACCACCACAGCAATGCAGGATCTGAGCCATATCTGTGACCTACACCACAGCTCAGGGCAACACTGGATCCTTAACCCCCTGAGCAAGGCCAGGGATCCAACCCGCATCCTCATGGATACTAGTCAGATTCATTTCCACTGCGCCACAACGGGAACTCCCTAATACAATATTGTTAATGACAGCCACCATGCTACAGCTTAGATGCCCAGAACCTGTTCGTCATATGACTGCATGTGTGCATCCTTTGGCCCACATTCCCCATTTCCCCCAGTCCCCAGTCCAGCAACTACCAGTCTACTTTTGCTTCTATGAATTCAGCGTTTTTACATTCCATGTATAAATGAGAACATACAGTTTTGTTTTTTGTTTTTGTTTTTTTTTTTTTGCTTTTTAGGGCCACACCTGTGGCATATGGAGGTTCCTAGGCTAGGGGTCTAGTCGGAGCTACAGCTGCCAGCCTATGCCAGAGCTACATCAACGCCAGATCCAAGCCACTTCTGTGACCTACACCACAGCTCACAGCAATGCCAGATCCTTAACCCACTGAGCAAGGCCAGGGATTGAAATCTCAACCTCATGGTTCCTGGTTGGATCTGTTTCCACTGTGCCACGATGGGAACTCTGAGAACATACAGTATTTGTCTTTGACTTATTTCACTTAATATAATGCCTTCAAGATTCATCTGTGTTATCACAAAAGATGGGATTTACTTCTCTTCTACAGCTGAGTAATATCTTTATCCAGTTACCCACTGATGGCAATTTGGTGGTTTCCAAGTCTTGGTTATTGTGAATAATGCTGCAGGGAACATGTGAGTACAGATGTCATTTCGAGACGCATTTTATTTCCTTAGGGGATATATTCAGAAGTGGGATTGCTGGATCATATGGTAGTTCTATTTTTAATTTTTTGAGGAACCTCCAAACTGTTTTCCACAGTGGCTCCACCAATTTACATTTCCACCAGCAGTGCACAGGGGTTCTCTTTTCTCCACATCTTTGTCAGCACTTGCTATTTCTTGTCTTTTTGATGATATCCTTTTTTGGGGGGGGGTCTTTTTGTCTTTTTAGGGCCACACCCACAGCATATGGAAGTTCCCAGGCTAGGGGTCCAATCGGAGCTGTAGCCGCCAGCCTATGCCAGAGCCACAGCAATGTGGGATCCAAGCCACGTCTTAGACTTACACCACAGCTCACGGCAACGCCGGATCCTTAACCTCCTGAGCAAGGCCAGGGATCGAACCTGCGTCCTCATGGATGCCAGTCTGGGTCACTAACCGCTGAGCCACGATGGGAACTCCGATGACAGCCTTTCTAATAGGTGCGAGAGGATAGCTCATTGTGGGTTTTTTTTCCTTTTTGCCTTATCTAGGGCCACACCCGCAGCATGTGGAGGTTCCCAGGCTAGGGGTCTAACAGGAGCTGTAGCTGCCGGCCTTCGCCACAGCCACAGCAACGCGGGATCCGAGCCGCATCTGCAACCTACACCACAGCTCACAGCAACGCCAGATCCTTAACCCACTGAGGAAGGCCAGGGATCGAACCTGAAACCTCATGGTTCTTAGTCGGATTTGCTAACCACTGAGCCACGACGGGAACTCCTCATTGTGATTTTGATATGTGTTTCCTTCATAATTAGTGCTGGTGAGCATCTTTTCATGTACCTGTTGGCCATTTGGATATCTTTTTTTGAAAAATGTATGCTCTTCTTTTTTTCTTCTTGTTACAGCTGCACCCGTGACCTATGGAAGTTCCCAGGCTTGGGGTCAAATCAGAGCTGTAGCCACAGGCCTAGGCCACAGCCACAACAACATGGGATCCCAGCCACATCTGCGACCTACACTACAGCTCAAGGCAATGCCAGATCCTTAACCCACAGAGTGAGGCCAGGGGTCGAACCTGCATCCTCATGCTTACTAGTCAGATTAGTTTCCACTAAGCCACAACTGCAACTCCCTATGTTCTTCTATTTAAAGATGATTCTGAGGACAGGGCTGAAGCTTACCTGCTTTTCTGTATCTCTCTCTGGTGCCCAGCCCAAACCCTTGCATACAAAATGTGCTGAAGAATTGCAGATGGAGGAGCTCCCGTTGTGGCTCAGCAGGTTAAGAACCTGACCAGCAACAATGAAGATTCAGATTGGATCCCTGGCCTCAGTCAGTGGGTAAGGATTCAGCGTTGCTGAAAGCTGTGGTGTAGGTCACAGATATGGCTCAGATCCTGCATTGCTATGGCTGTGGTATAGGCTGGCAGCTACAGCTATGATTAGACCCCTAGCCCAGGAACTTCCATGTACTGCGGGTGTGGCCCTAGAAAGAAAGAAAAAAAAAGAAATTGCAGATGGAACAGAATGGCATGGGCTGGACTCTGTATACTGGTTGCCTCCATTTCTACAGAACCATGAATATGTCCCTACAATGCTCCACCCATAGCTTCTGGTCTGTAAAGCAGGGATACTTTCAAAATCAACATTTTCTAGAGCACTTATGTGCTCTGCTGGGAAAAACAGCAAATAATGCAGAGTTTCTGGCTCAGGAAACTCTAGGGAAGAATCTGAAGAATTAGCAGGAAGTTATAATCCACCTCAGAAGATGATTTGCTCTGAGGGGGGCAGATAGGGCGTTGCATGCCCACAGTTTGGGTGACCATCGGAATTAGTGAGATAACACACACTAGCTAGAGAAGCTGATGGTTTCCTCTGTGCTAGGCACTGTGCGGAGTGTTTTACATGAACTAACTTGTGTGGGTTTTGATGTTGGTTTTTTTTAGTTTAGTTTTCGTTTGTTTGTTTTCCAGCTGTGCCCATGGCATGCAGAAGTCCCTGAGTCAGGCATTGAACCTGAGTCACAGCAGTGACCTGAGCCATTGCAGTGACAGCTATATCTTTAACCACTAGGCTACCAGGGAACTCCTGAACTAACTGATTTAGTTATCACAATTCTACAATTATGATCAACCCGTGTACTGATAGGAAGGTAGTGGAGGCTCAGAGAGTTTAGGTAACTTGCTAATTACCTAAACTAGCCAGCTGGTGAATGGCAGAGCTAGAATCAGAGTCCAGACTGTCTGGTCCTTGACAGCAGGCTCTCCAGGTTCACGGAGATTAACAGCTAACACTGAATGTTCCTCTTCTGCCTCTCAGAAGACAGATGAGGTCATATCGACAGGTCATGGAGCCAGGGGAATCCCAGGCTGGACTAGTACTTCAAAAAAGGCCTCCTTTTGGAAACTCACATGAGGTCAAGGCCTGTCCTGAATCCCCGGTTCTGAGCAGCTGGCCACATTCTGTCTGCTGGACTTCTCCAGGGTTTAGAGCAGAGAGGACTGGGAAGATACTGGGGTCTAGTGTCCCAGAGCTCTGGCCTGATATGCAAACCAAACTTGTTCCTTGGGCCTCAGTCCTGAAACTGGAAACAAGCTCAGTCCCTCACCGCTGCAGGGGCATGTCTTTGAGGCCTCAAGCTGCGGCGACTGTAGAGCAACTGGCTTTTCCCCATCTCCTGGGACTTCTCCCCACTTTGCTTTCTGCATCCACCCCTGCAACCCCAGTGTTATTCATGCCTGAAATATCTCAGAAAGCCACAACAGCCCTGCCCTCCTCTCAAAACCATACAGCCTGATGGACAGTGTTGTTTAAAAGGTCACCTTCCTCCCTGCCCTTACTGATGGACCGCTCACACCTGGACACGCCACAGCCTCCTGTCTCCCTGCATAAAGCAGGGACTCTACTGGCATTCTGACTTCTAGGCCCCCACCAGGAATTTGCCCACATACACCACCTTCCTCTCGATCTCTGGGGCCCTGGGCTGCCGAGCCGAGCTTTTGGGCACCTGCAGTCAAGCCCTGTGGGGATCCCACCAGCTAAACACTGCCACTTTAGCCTGTCCTGGACAACACCTACATTTTGGAGAAAGTAAATCACATTGGGGAAGAGCCTTTCCCACCTGCTTGAGGGGCCCAGAAGGCTCAGGCCTCAGTCCTAGCTGGCACTGCCCATTTCCAGGATAGGGGAGCCACACTCTTTGAGGGGTGCCACTGTGTGTGGGGTCCCAAGGGTCAAGGCTCCAGGCAGGGATGGCCTCTGTGATGACAGGAGCACACGCTCCATGCGCACCCAGACCTCATCAGTCTCACCGTTTACTTCCAGCTGCTAGCAGCCAAGTCCTTCTGCCCAGTGACTTTTTGGCCATCTGCTCATTAGGTTGAGTGCCTTTCATAAATTCATTTCAGTCATCATAAGTCTCCGCTCTGCCTGCACTTGGTAGGCCAGAAGGGCTTCGGTCGAACAGCCCCTCCTCTCCAAGAAGCCCTCAACCAGGAACAGATGGTAACTGCCCCCTCCCTCCCCC
>PVHT021183699.1:40822747-40914605 GCA_004024745.2 Catagonus wagneri
CAGTGCTTCCTGGGATCCCTTTCAAGTAAATGTCTTACATTTGAATCCCAGGCTTGGGTCTGCTTGCGAGGAAACCCCAACTAAGACAACATCTAGTTTCCAACATTTATCGAGTCCTTTGTGCCAAGCACCGAGCTCAGGACATCACACATCTTGATTCATTTAATCCTACAACCGCCAGGGCTCTGAGGTAGGGACCGTTACCCTCTCTGTTTCGCAGATGCAGAAACTGACTCAGAGCCGGGGCTTGAAGCCAAGAGACTCCTCCCATGACCCAGTCCTCTAGCCAGCCTGATTGCTTTCAGTTCCCAAACCGCTCTGCGCACTCACCTCCTGCCCTCTGTCCTCTGAGACACAGGGAGGTTAAATCACTTGGTCACACAGCAAGTTAGAGGCTGAATCACATTGAGGAGCAGAACTCCAGGCTGGGAGCCCTCACAATTCACCCCTGTGGTCAGGGAACAACAGCCCCTTGAGAAGTCCATGTTCAGAACCTGTGACTTTCCTTCTATGGCAAAAGAGACGATATGATTAAGTGAAGGAGCTCGGGATGAGCAGATGATCCTGGATTATCCAAATGGGCTCGATGTCGTAACAACAGACCTTATAAGAGGGTGTCCTCCACCCGTCTCTTTCTTTCTTTCTTTTTTTTTTTTTAGGGCCACACCCACAGCCATATGGAGGTTCCCAGGCCAGGAGTCGAATTGGAGCTACAGCTGCTAGCCTATGTCACAGCCACAGCAACACCAGATTCGAGCTGCATCTGCGAACTACACCACAGCTCACGGAAACGCCGGATCATTAACCCACTGAGCAAGGCCAGGGATCAAACCCACAACCTCATGGTTTCTAGTCGGATTTGTTAACCACTGCACCATGATGGGAACTCCCACCTGTCTCTTTCAGACAGAAGATTATGTGATGACAAAGCAGAGGAACAGAAGGAAATGTGAGGCTGCTAAACTGATGGCTTTGAAGATGGAAGACAGGGTGGTGAGCCAAGAGATGCAGGTGGCCTCTGGACGCTGGAAAAGGCAAGGCAACAGATTCTCCCCTGGAGCCTCCAAAAGGAACCTGCAAATAAGTGAAACTGACTTTCGACTTCTGGCCACCATAACTGAAAGAGAATATGTTTGTGTTGATTTAAGCATCTACATTTATGTTGATTTTTCACAGCAGCCACAGTAAATGAATCCAAATACTGAACTCAGCTGCAGCATGGTTCCTATGAGAGCTGGCACCTGGTAGTACATCATCAAGCAGCGGGCACCTGTACCCCATTGCAAGGATTCTGGGGCCAGGGGTGCAGAGAAGGGAACACCTGGTCTGAAGGGTCAGGGAAGAACTTTCTTCAGCCCAGGAAAGGGAAAGGGAGGATGCTGAACAGAGGGGCACTGCGTGCAAAGGCTGGGGAGTGAGAGAAATCTCAGTCATTTAAGGGACTGAAGTGAGTCGGTGTGGCAATTTGAAAGGAAAATAGTAGATGCTGTATAGTATAATGGGTAGGAGGGTGGGCTCCATGAGTGCTTGGATGTGAGGCCTGGCCTTGCTGTCTCCCAGCTATGGACTTGGAGCAAGTAACTTGACCTCTCTGTGCCCAGTTTCCTCACCTGCTTGATGTTTTTTGTTTTTGTTTTTGTTTTTGTTTTTTATGGCTGAACCTGCAGCATATGGAAGTTCCCAGACTAGGGGTTGAAACAGAGCTGCAGCTGCTGGCCTACACCACGGCCACAGCCATGCGAAATCCGAGCCTCATCTGTGACCTACACCACAGCTTGAAATGCTGGATCCATAACCCACTGAGCCAGGCCAGGGATCAAACCTGCATCCTCATGGATGCTAGTCAGATTCGTTTCTGCTCAGCCATGATGGGGACTCTTTTTTTTTTTTTTTCCCTTTGGCCCTGCCCATGACACACAGAAGTTCCCAGAACCCACACCATAGCAGAGACCCAAGCTGCTGCAGTGACAACACTGGATCCTTAACCCACTGTGCTGCAGGAGAACTCCATGCCTGATGGTATTTTGTGGGTATGTTCCTATTTCTTTTTTTTTTTTTTTTGTCTTTTTGCCTTTATCTAGAGCCACACCCGTGGCATATGGAGGTTCCCAGGCTAGGGGTCTAACAGGAGCTGTAGCTGCCGGCCTTCACCACAGCCACAGCAACGTGGGATCCGAGCCACGTCTGCAACCTACACCACAGCTCACGGCAACGCCGGATCCTTAACCCACTGAGCAAGGCCAGGGATCGAACCCACAACCTCATGGTTCTTAGTTGGATTTGTTAACCACTGAGCCACGATGGGAACTCCCATGTTCCTATTTCTTTATCTTTATTTATTTAAAAAAAATATTAAGGTTACTTTCCATTTGTATTTACTATAGAATATTGGCTCTACTCCCCCTGTTGTACAATACATCCTTGAACCTGTTTTATAAGCAGTGGTTTGCACCCCCCCATGTCGCCCCACCCTCCCCTTGCCTGATGGTATTTATCTCACAGGGTTCTGTGAGGTCTAAATACCTCTACAGCACTTGGAACGGTGTCTGGCACAGAGTAAGGGCTCAGTAAATCTGGCTTTGATGCCTCTCCATATCAGCAGTGAGGTGGCTGGCTGTACCCCTCAGGAGGAGTGAGCATACAATCCAGGGCCACCCAAGGGGAGGCCCACATCATCTGACTGTGGGAGCACGTCAGGGTCACCAGAGCATCAGTCCTGCACTTTTGCTGGAAGTTCTGGGAAAGAGGAGCTCTCTTCCAGGTGAGACTGCCGAGGAGGTCAGTCTGGGGCAACTGGAGGGCATCTTTATGGCCATGTGGGAAGAACCTGCCTGAGAAGGAAGCCAGTGGGGTTGGGGTGGAGCCCTGAGGCAACGAGGCAGGTCTAGAAGGTGTCACCCAGGCCTCTGGTTCCAGACATGCCTCAACCACCCCCTTGGACTATCTGGTTACAGAGAAAATCATTTCCCTTTTTGCTTTCAGAGTTTCAGCTGGGTTTTGGTCCCAGCAACCAGGAGAGTCCTGATAGATAGCTATGTGCTCAGGAAACATGCATGGACTGGAGTTCCCTTATAATGCAGCCTGTTAAGGATCCGGCATTGTCACTGCAGTGCCTTGGATCTGATATCCCTGGCCTGCGAACTTACACATGCTGCGGGTGTGGCAAAAAAAAAAAATCCTTGCATGGACTGAGGGACTGAGTGAACCCTTTGAGTTTGGGGGGATTGCCTAGGAGGGCCTCACTGCCCCATGGGACCATAAGGACTTGCAGAGATTCTGCACTTAGCCTGCCTGGGAAAGCACCTTCTCCATTCTCCCATTTGCAGGGCCTGACATCCAGATCTAGGTTCCTTCCAAAGAGAGATGAGGCTCCACTCGGGACAGGTGTGCAGCTGACTGAATCCTTGTTTTCCTCTCCTTGAACCAAACCTCCTCCAGCAGGCAAGGTCTCAGGTCCTGCTTGGAGCCGGGAAAATGAGAAAAGAGGCTGAGGGCTAAAGTCCTGGGAAGAGCCCCAAGGGTAAGACAAATGCCTTAATCAGTCCCATTTCACAAATGAAGACACTGAGGCCGAGAGGTAAGGTAACCTGTCCTCAAAGCTGGGGCCCATCAAACAGAACTCGGAACCCTTCTCTTGACCCCAAATATTGCTTCCTTGTCCTTAGCCATTTTCTTTCTGGTGTCTGTAAATTTTGTCTGGCTTTCTTGCCCTCTCAAGTCTGGATACTCTGATTCCCTTTTTTTTTCTTTTTTTTTTGTCTTTTTAGGGTCACACCAACAGCATATGGAAGTTCCCAGACTAGAGATCGAATCAGAGCTGTAGCTGCTGGCCTATGCCAACAGCAACGCAGGGTCCAAGCTGCATCTGTGACCTAAACCACAGCTCACAGCAACACTGGATCCTTAACCCACTGAGCAAGGCCAGGAATCAAACCTACATCCTCATAGATACTAGTCAGATTTGTTTCCACTGAGCCATGATGGGAAAACCCTCTGATTCCTTTTAATTATTCATTCATTGCTCTTAGGTCACAAAGAAGAATGTCTGGGCAGACCTCAGCCTGTGTCTCTGCTCCATGCTGTACAGCTATGTGTGTCTTTGGGTCAGTGTCTTCACCTCTCTGGGCCTTGATTCCTCCAACCATGGCAGCAGAGATGGCAAAACCTGCTCTTAGCCTTTTTATGAGGACTAAGTGAGTTAATACACATAAAATGCTTAAAACAGTGAGTCCTTTTGAAGTGTTCAATAGGTGGCAGCTTTTATCATTCATTTCCTTCAGAAACTATATCGTGTCATATTTCTTGGAATGGAGTAGAGGGAAATGGGTCCCCAAATAAACCATTAACACTACTTGGAAAACAACAACTTAACCTCTCTTTTCTCCTTTTGCTTTTTTAATTTTGAAGTCTTTATCTCTGTTGGCGGATGAGCAGCAGCAAGAAGGTGGGGTGTGGGGAGGGCTGGTGCGTCTTGCTTGCTAGGATGGGGTCACCCCTCCCGTCTTTCCCCCTCAAAGAGTGTACTGACTGGGGAAGCTGAGAGGCTGAGAAGCTGCCAGAACTGTGGTGTCTCAAGGTCTGGGGGAACAAAAATTGGAGTGAGGGCTCACCCCAGGTGGTAGTTCCGTGATAAAACCCCTGGGCTTGAGGGGGAACTCCAATAACTGTGATTGATGTGTTTGGGAAATCAGATAAGAATTTTAGGAGAATACTGAAAACTATAAAAAATAATTAAATGGAAGTGCCAGAACTGGAAAACACGCTATTGGCAATAAGATTCGCAACTATTAGATCACAGGCTCTGAGCCACTGCCCGGGTTTTGGTCCCAGCCCCAGCCTTTACTATTTACAATGTCAGTCCTTGTTTCTCTTTTATTGAGGTGAAATTCACACAGCATACAACGAGCCAATTTAAAGAGCACAATTCAGTGGTATTCAGTGTCTTTACAATGTTCTACGAAACCCAGCTCCCTCTAGTTTTAATTTTTTTTTTTTTTGCTCTTTAGGGCCGCACCCATGGCATATGGAGGTTCCCAGGCTAGGGGTCCACTCGGAGCTACAGCTGCTGGCCTACGCCACAGCCACAGCTACAGCCACAGCAACACGGGATCTGAGCCACGTCTGTGACCTACACCACAGCTCATGGCAACGCCAGATCCTTAACCCAATGAGCGAAGCCAGGTATCAAACCCACAACCTCATGGTTCCTAGTCAGATTCATTTCTGCTGCGCCACGACGGGAACTCCTTAAATATTTTCATCACATCTCAAAACACGCTATACCCATTAAGTAGTCATTCCCCATTTTCTTCAGCCCTCCCCTGATAATCTCTAATCTATTTTCCATCTCTATGGACTTGCCTATTATGGTTATATCATATAAAATAAAACACATGGTATGGAATTTCTAGCTTCTTTCACTTTACATGTTTTCAAGATTCATTCAAGTTGCAGCATGCATCAGTATTTTGTTCCTTTTTAAGGCCAAATAATCTTCTTTTTTTTTTTTTTTAGTCTTTTTCGGGCCACAACCGTGACATATGGAAGTTCCCATGCTAGGGGTCAAATCGGAGCTGTAGCCACAGGCCTACAGCATAGCGACAGCAATACCAGATCTGAGCAACCTCTTTGACCTGCATCACAGCTCAGGGCGACGCCAGATCCTTAACCCACTGAGCAAGGCCAGAGATCAATCCTGTGTCCTCATGGATACTAGTCAGATTCGTTTCTGCTGAGCCACGATGGGAACTACCCAAATACTATTCTGTTGCACAGCTGTACCACATTTTTTTATCCATCAATGGACATTTGAGTTGTTTCTGTCTTTGGCTAGTATAAATAATGTTGCATAAATACTTGTGTACAAGTTTCTGTGTGCATGGATGTTTTCATTTCTCTTGGGTGTATGCTTAGGTCCTGATAAGTTCCTCTTCTTTAACTTCTTGCTGCAGTTTCCTTGTCTATAAAATTAAGCTGGTGGTGGTAACTAATGGATAGTGTTATATGAGACAGTTAATACAAAGTAGTTGCTATAGATCAGAGCTGTGGCCCAATTAGGAAAGTGTATGTTGACATGTCTGTCTGTCCAGTGAGGTCACAGACTCCTGGAAGGCCAGGTCTGCCTGATATGTGTCTGCACCCCCAGTGCCTGGCATTCTGCTGGCATGAAGCAGATACTGAATAACTGTTTCTGGAGTGTTTGGAGGTGATTCTTTCTCGTGCATGGCCTTGCTCTTCCCTTAGGCTCTGCCAGTGCCACAAGAAGCATGGATATTATTAAGCTTTTTCAACCACTACGGGACATGAGGCTCCTGGAAACTGAATAACTTAATTAATGTTATTAGACTAAAGAGGAGCAGAAATTGAAGTTCAGTCTAGCACCTCAAGCAAGGGTTTATTCATTCATTCAAACATCAAATATTGACTGAGCACCTGCTCTACACCAGGCGTATTCTAGGCAGTGGTATCCTCCTGAATTATTTAAGACAATATAAACACGTTATATTGTGTATCTAGGTGGTACACTATCCACTCAAAGATGGTATGTGCCAAGGAGACAAGGCAGGCAAGGAGGATATGGAGTCACAAGGGAGGGGTGAGAGAGTTGCAACTTACTCAGGGTGGCCAGTGTAGGCCTCACAGCCAGCGGGACTTTTGAGTATAGATGTGAGGATGTGAGCGAGTGAACCATGTGAATGTCTTTTACTGTGACTCAGGATCCAGTTAGAAGCAGCTTTGGAGGAAGATCTTCTGGACACTGATGATGATGATGATGATAGCAATGACCATGATGACGATGATGATAGCTCCCACTTCCTGATCCCCCTCTGTGCTCAGCCCTCATTACCCATGTGATTTCACAAGAATGAGGTAGGTGTTACTATTATTCCTACATGACTCATCAATGCAGAACAAGGATTCGAACCTGGATCTGAGTCCAGAATCTCTGTGAGGCCTGGACTTCCCGTGGTTTCCTGGGAAGCAGGCTTAGAGTGTGGGGTCTGGAGTCAGACCTATTAACAGGATGCTTGGTTAATGTCGTGGGCCTCAGTGCCTACTTCATGGAGCTGTGTGAGGATTAAAGGTGGCAACAGATGTGTGCTTAGCACATGGGTAGCTGTCGTGATTATCGTGGTTGCTGCTAAAGAAGTTTTGCATTCTGGAAAGCCATCTGGTCCAGAGGATTCTCTCTAGGCCTAACCAGCTTGGGATCACATATAGGCCAATAGAGGAGCAGACCTCTTATGCTTGGAGAATGTGGGAGCCTCAGAGACCTGGTTAAACTTGGCCAACCATGTTCTAATTGCTCACTGGTTACTTCTCAGTAAGCTTCTGTAGGCAACAACTTTCCCAATTAGGCTCCAGGAATACTAAGGAGAATGCTCTGGCTACCACCAACCCCTCTCCCTCCCCTCACTATTAAAGATCTGCGCTGAGCTTTTGGAGAAGACCAACCTCCAGCTATTTTGGAAGGCCCTGTCTTCTATCCCGGCTGATTTTGGTCTGAGCTGAGAGTGTATTTACTGGCCCAAGCCTGCTCCAAAGTAAACATGTCATCACATTCCTCGCAGCCTTTAACCTCCATGGGGAGAAGCTGGGGGCCATCGTGGAGTGAGGAAACCTTATCTGACTCCATTTCAGCGGGGTTCTACTTAGCTTGCCTTTGGTGGGGGACATGGGGGAGAGAAAGGAATGAGCTGAATGCAAGAGCACATATGATGCATTTTCTGCAGTGCTAGGTGGAGGAGACTAGGAGATTTAGAAGCGAAAGAGCACACACTTTAATGGGGGTGTGCCTTTGAATTTATCCTTATTGTTTTTTTCTGCCCGTAAACATAGAACACATTTGTTTTCTTTTCTTTCCTATCTTCCTTCCTTCCTCTATTCTTCCCTCCCTTCCTTCCTGTCCTTCCTCCCTCCCTGTCTTTTCTCTCTTCTCTTCTTCATTATGATATATTTATAGTAGACTGCACATATTTAAAGTGTATAATTTAATGTTTTTACACACCCACCTATACACACACACACACACACACACACACACACATTCATGAAACCATTACATTAATCAGAAAGGGGAACATATCCATCACTCGGAAAAGTTTCCACATATTTTTTGTGATCTCAGCCTCCCATCTCTCCCCACTCACCCCTACATCCCCAGGCACACACTGATCTGCTTTCTGTCACTAGAAATAGCTTGCATTTTCTAGAGTTTTACATACACGACATCACAGTGTACATATTCTTTTTCTTTTTCACTGAGCATAATTATTTTGAGATCCATCTGTATTGTGTGTGTGTCAGCAGGTCCTTGCTTTTTATTGCCAAGTTCATTGTACAGTTCATTGTACAGATGCGCCACAACGTGCTCATCCATTCACCTGCAAATGGGCATTCAGGTTGCTCCCAGTTTTGGGCAGTGACAAATAAAGCTGGTACAGACATCCAAGTACAAGTCTTTTTATAGACACATGCTTTTATTTCCCTTGGGTAATTACCTAGGAGTGGACTGGCTGGATCATATGTTTAACTTTTTAAGAAACCACTTTCCAAAATGCGTTTACCATTTTACATTCCCACCAACAGTGCATGTTTCAAAACATGACAGAAACATTAAAGTTAGAAATCAAGTCCTTAAGGTAGAAAATAAAACTTATAATTCCACCTCCTACTGATTGGGCTGCTTAACTGTTTCCTATAAATCCTTCCAAGGTTTCTTTGTTTTTTTTTATGCACAGGTAGAACTAGACTGAAACACAGGTTCACTGTGCAGGCTAATTTAGCATCCCCTCAACTTGATATTTTAAAAACAGTTGTTCAAAATTTACTTAGGCAGCATATGGAGAAAATGATTTTCTGTTAATAAAATAGATCATTCCTCTTTCTTTTCAAAACAAAGAATTTATTACATACACAGAATGAAATCTGACCTTTTAACTTAACTTGGAATTGTCCTGCAATTGTAATTGTCCAAGAAGTCAGTTTTTTGGGGCTCTTATTAAAGGGCATAAATTCAGGTGATTCTCTAACAAATCATCAGGTCTTGGGCCAGCACCCAGCTCTGACCAAGGACTAAGCTGACAAACCAAGGACCTGAGAGAATATTGTCATTATTTTTATTTTAAAAATGTGTCCACAAGTTAGATAATACAAATTCATATTGATTTGTAACTTGCTTTTCTTTTGCCCTACCTAACAATACATTCTGAAATCTTTTCACCTCAGCCTACGTAGATCCATCACGTTCTTTTATAAAAAGTGCCAAAGGAGTCCACCAGATGAGTGCCCTGTAATGCAGATCTTACCAACTTTCATGAGCCCATGAATTGCCCCGGGGATCATGTTAAACTGCAGCTTCCAATTCAGGAGGTCCAGGGTGGCACCTGAGAATCTGCACACTCACAGTTGCTCCCCAAGCTGCTGGGACCACACGCTGAGAAACAAGGCCTCAGTGCATGTGAGGGGCCCACTGACTAGGGGCACTTGGCTGTTAGAAATAGCCAAATAAATATCCTTGAACATCCAAAAGAGCACTAAGGAGTTCCCTGGTGGCCCAGGGGTTAAGAACGCAGCATTGCCACTGCTGTGGCTCAGGTTCAGTTCCCTGCCCTGGGAACTTCCATATGCCTTAAACAAACCAATCAACTAACAAAAAAACAAAAACCAAAAGAAGCACTAGAGAACAGGCCTTATTTTTTTTAATTTTTTTTTTTTTTTTGTCTTGTCTTTTTAGGGCCACACCTGCAGCATATGGAGGTTTCCAGGCTAGGAGTCTAATCAGAGCTGTTGCTGCCGGCCTACACCAGAGCCAGAGCAACACCAGATCCAAGCTGCGTCTGCAGCCTACACCGTAGCTCACGGCAGCGCTGGATCCTTAACCCACTGAGTTAGGCCAGGGATCGAACCCGCAACCTAGTGGTTCTTAGTCTGATTCGTTTCTAACAGGAACTCCGAGAACAGACTTTAGAGTCAGAAGACACACCTTTAAGCTCTGACCCTGACACTAACCATGTGACCTTGAGCAGGTCACGACCTTTCCGAACTGCCATTGAGTCGTCCTTCCTCCGCCGGCAAGGCAATTCAGTGAGTGGTCCCAAACACCTCCTTGCTTAGACCCTCGGGATAATGATAAACAGCCCTGTCCTTGAGTACTCTGAGAGTAATACTACTAATCCCGGCCAGCAGAGCGCCGGGGGAGGAGGGATGGGTGCGATAAGGATGGAAAAGGGCTTTGTCAGCTGGACAGCCCTCCACAAAGGGGCAGTTCTGTTCCAGTTAAGGCAGACCGGCTTTGCCAGGTGAGCAGGGGCTAGACAGCCTTTTCTTTAGCAGAAATGTGCTCTGTGGCATTTGTCTGCACTTTGAAAAAACAAACCAGACCCACACATAAATCTTTCAAAGAAGCCAAAGCCAGACTGGGTGGAGGAAGAAAGCCCAATTATTTGCAAACTTTTTTTTTTTTGGTGATTCCAGCAAGACTGGGGTGGGGTGTGGGGCAGAAAGTTCCACCTTGGGCTGGGAAGGGAAGGCCCTCAGGAGACCCTGTCTGCTGCGCCTGCTGAATGAACTACACACAAAGTGGTTAGTAGCCGCGGCATCATTCCTTTGCCATTGCTGGGCAGACGGTACTTCTGGCTGTTGGGGCCTGCTGAGCTTAGAGCCTTAGAATTAGCCTCTGGAATTGGTTCAACCAGGGTCTGAATGCAGACTCGGACACCTAATACCAAGGGGACTCTGAGCAAGTGCCCTAATTTTTTTACAGCCTCAGTTTCCCTTCTTGTAATATGGGGATAATAATAATAGCATCAGGCTCACAATACCCTTGAGAAGATTTTTTTTCTTTTGGCTGCTCCCATGGCATATGGAAGTTCCTGTGGCTGGGGATTGAACCTGCACCTCCACACAGACAAGCTGGATCATTACCCCACTATGCCACATCCATCCATGTGATCCATCCATGACATGGATATGATGCTTAACTCAGTACCTGGCACTAGGAAGTGGCCAATTACTACAGTTGTAGGATCAAAGGAGAAAACAGAAACTCACAATCAGGTAGCCTGTTGTGTGAATCCAGTGAAGAATGGCATTCGTGAACACTGCTCTGCCCATTCTGATCCCCACCTTAGCCGGTGGGTAAGTGGAAGAGTTGGGGTGAAGGTCTATGACTTCTCCTAGCAGTGTGCTTACCAGCCGCCCCCCTTAACTCAGGGCAGGGCTGGCTGGTGGGGCCCCTGGACCTGCAAAATGCCACTGCCTTTTGCCACCCCTTTTGGGGAAGGCCAGCTCTCCTAGCACCCCTTCCCACTCCCCTGCCAGCGTGGGCTTCCTCCCAGCACCCCAGCCACAGAGACCCGGGACCTGTGCAGTTAGGGTTGGCGGTGGAGAGCGAACCCTCCTGCTTCTCCAGGCAACTGCTGAGAGAACCAGCTCCTCTTCCTCTACGGGGGTGGAGACAGAGCAAATATTCTCATTTATATTTTGCTTTTCTTTCTTGCTGGCAGGGTGTGGACACTGGTGTAAAATTACAACTGAGAAGGCTCCCGCCCTGGGGGAAAGCTGCATCTGGGAAGGACATAAATTCACTTTGCAAGTGTGGTTCTTCTTCTCTGTTCCCTTTGGAAAGCGGGCTTCTAAACCTGGAACTTCGGGTCTTCGCTCCTTGTTCTCCACTCAGGTCATCATCAGCCGTCTTGGCAGAAAGGTACATGCTAAGCACTATACACATAGCTTCTTATTTGTCAAAACTCCTAAGAGGTATATTGTTAATGTAGGTTTCAGGTAAGGAAACAAAGTCAGGGGCAGCCCCAGGCCCTGCTCTTAATCGTGACTGTTGTCTTTCTTAGCCCTTCCTTAGTAGCCAGTGTCTCTCACTTTGTGATCTTACGTCTTTGACTACTCTTCCCTACCTCAGTTTCGTTAGCTGTAAAATGGGAATAATAACAACACCTGCTGGATTTGTTGTGATGATTAGAGAAGAATGACAGTACTCTAGAAGCAGAAGTTTCTATTATTATTATTATTTCTACTATTTCTACAGTTATGAGTATCTTGACATGCTACCCTAGCTGTGGACTCCAGGATGTTCAGAAACCACAGGAAGCCGGTTCACCTGGGACCCCTCTCACAGGGCTGGGGTTCCTGAAGTGTGGAGGCAGGTTTCACAAGAGGGCAGTGGTTCCCAAGGTCAGGATCCTGGGGAGAGCATTATGGGTTTCCAGCCATTAACAGGTTTATTTCTACATCAAGCATATCTCTATACCTGCACTGCCCAGTATGACTGCCACCAGCAGCCAAAGGCAGCTCCTGAGCTCAGGCAATGTGCCAGGTGTGATTTGAGATACACTCTAAGTATAAAATTCACATCATATTTTGAAGACAATACCCCTCAAGAGGAAATATAAAAAGACATTTAAAAATAGGGATTGTAGGTTGAAATTATAACTTTTTGGATATATTGGGGAGGCTGGTCAACTTGTTCTGGTTTGCCAGAGACTTTCCTACTTTTAGCAATGAAAGGCCTGCATATTAGGAAATTCTTTAATCTTGGACAAACCAGTATAGTTGGTCACTCTAACTTTGGTTAAAATTTATAATTAATTTCACCTGTTTCCTTTTCCTCACACCCCCCCCCTCCCTTTTGGCCATGCCCATGGCATATGGAAGTTCCACAGGCCAGGGATCACACCTGTGCCACAGCAGTGACAATGCTGGATCCTTAACCCACTGAGCCACCAGAGACCTCCAAGATTTTGTTTTTTTTTCTAAGATTTTAATTTTTTCCATTATAATTGATTTATAATGTTCTGTCAATTTCTACTGTACAGCAAAGTGACCCAGTTATACATATATATATGTAAAAATCTTTTTTTTTTTTTTTTTGTCTTTAGGGCCGTATCCGTGGCATACGGAAGTTCCCAGGCTAGGGGTCTAATCGGAGCTGTAGCCACCAGCCTACACCAGAGCCACAGCAACGCCAGATCTGAGCCAAGTCTGTGACCTACACCACAGCTCATGGCAACACCGGATCCTTAACCCACTGAGCTAGGCCAGGGATCGAACCCACAACCTCATGGTTCCTAGTCAGATTCATTGCTGCTGGGCCATGACAGGAATTCCCTGTAATTATATTTCTCACATTATCCTCCATCATCCCATCATAAGTGACTAGATATAGTTCCCTGTGCTATACAGCAGGATCTCATTGCTTATCCATTCCAAATGCAAGAGTTTGCATCTATTAACCCTAAACTCCCAGTCCATCCCATGGCCTCCCCCTCCCTCTACTCCTTGGCAACCACAAGTCTGTTCTCCAAGTCCATGAGTTTCTTTTCTGTAGAAAGTTTCATTTGTGCCATATATTAGATTCCAGATATGTGATATCATATGGTATCTGTCTTTCTCTTTCTGACTTCACTTAGTATGAGAGTCTCTAGTTCTGTCTGTGTTGCTGCAAATGGCATTTTTTTATGGCAAATGGTTCTTTTTTATGGCTGAATAGTATTCCATTGTGTATATGTACCACATCTTCTTAATACATTCATCTGTCAATGGACATTTAGGTTGTTTCCATGTCTTGGCTATGGTGAAGATTTTGTATTTATTAAGTCTTTGTCAGGCAAAACTGTAGAATGCAGTTAAAATGCTCCCTGCAGAAATGCATGCCTTGAGTTTTTGGCCCTCATCCTTTTTTTTTTTTTTTTTGTCTTTTTACCTTTTCTGGGGCCGCACTCGTGGCATATGGAGGTTCCCAGGCTAGGGGTCTGTAGCCGCTGGCCTATTCCACAGTCACAGCCATGTGGGATCTGAGCTGCATCTGCAGCCTACACCACAGCTCACGGCAATGCTGGATCCTTAACCCAGTGAGCGAGGCCAGGGATCGAACCCACAACCTCATGGTTCCTAGTCAGATTCGTTAACTGCTGAGCCACGATGGGAACTCCTGGCCCTCATCTTTTATCAAATATTGATAAAGAGCCATTTGAAGACCTTGTCACCAAGGCCACCCTCCTCCATCATGCTCCATCATGGTTGCTGAGTTCTCGTCACTCCCCATAAACTGCTTCCTAGTGAACTCTTAAGTGTCTTCTAATTGGATGGAGAGATTCACCACACTCATCCTAAGACAACGATGTCTAGCTCAGAGTGAAGTGGACTGGATATTTATTTACATGCAGAACTTAAATTTAGTTATTTGTGTCAAGGCCCAGTGAACACAGAAATATCTCATAAGAAGGGAGAACTTTAGGAGTTCCTGTAGTGGCTTAGCGGTTAACAAACCCAACTAAAATCCATGAGGACTTGGGTTCGATCCCTGGCCTTGCCCAGTGGGTTAAGGCTTTGGCATTGCCATGAGCTGTGGTGTAGGTCACAGACACAGCTTGGATCCCTAGGTGCTGTGCTGTGGCGTAGGCCAGTGGCTACAGCTTCAATTCGACTCCTAGCCTGGGAACCTCTATATGACGCGGGTGCAGCCCTTTAAAAAAAAAAAAAAAAAAAGAACTTTAGCACATTATCAGCTGCTGAGTGAGCTGAGGTGATCACATTAGTCCCCATCTCACCTAATAGCAGAGAGGACAGAGAGGATGTCCCTTTGGGAGTGAGGCACTGGCTGATAATTTTTGAAATTTTTGATGGGTGCCTTTGGGTGGAGGAAAGCATGAGGAACAAGAAGCTTGGGCATGAGGTAGGCAACATTACCAACACTGCCTCTTGGTGAATCTTCTACTCAGATTGTGTGGACAAAGGCAAGGCCCAAGCTGGGAACAGCATGGGGGCTTTTAGGTGTAGTACATACTTTAAGTTAGACCTAAGTTCAAGTTCAGCTTTATCTATCTAGTCCTTACCAACTGACCTCCAGCAAATCTCTTCACTTAATCACTCAAGAGAGGAATGAGCCTTCAAAAAGGTATTGATCCCAACAATGGGCCAGGATCAGGGCCAGGTAATTATACTTTCTCTCCCTCAAGGCTGTTTTGAGCATTTCCAGTGAGTGAGGCAATGTGTCAGAAGAAAGCACTTTACCTTGTTTACAAATGACCTGTTATAGAACATCGCAACCACAGATCGGCTGGCTTTTTCCACAGCTGGAAGCCCTTGACATCCATTCTTCCCAATGCCGTTTCCCAGGTGGACCCTTAAGATAATTAGAGGAAGGTGTAACTATGGAGAATGGGAGAGATAATAATGTAGAAAAACTCAGCCTGATGATGCTGGTTTTGAAAATGGAAGAAGAGGCCATAGCCAAGGAATTCAAGAAGCTTCCAGAAGTTGGAAAAGGCAAGGGAATGGGTTCTTCCCTTTAGCCTCCAGAAAGAAATGCATCCTGCCAATATCTGGATTTTAGTTCAGTGAGACCCATGAGGGACTTTACCACAAAAAAAGCAAGATAACAATGTGTGTGTGTGTTTAAGACAAAGCTTTGGTAATTTGTTATTAGCAGCATTAGGAAACTAATACACACAGCAATTATTACTAATGAACAATTGTTCATTTCTATCACCACCATTAAGCTGTTTGTGATGGCTGATTTATACTTTTCTCACCTATTAGTCAATGAACTCTAGGTTAAGTTGTTAAGTTTGTCTTATTTATCATTGGTTGGCAAGGTCTAGGAAGGTTGGTATACAGTAGGCACTCAATAAGTGCTGTGAATGATAATACAATTCATATGAATTTAGTTAATATGAAAAGTAAAATATCCATTCCCTTCACGATGTCCTTCAGGGCCTAACATAGTGCCTGGCACAGCAGGAACTCAGTAAAAATCCTTATTGAACTTTTTGAGCCTGTAGACGGAAAAAGTACCCCTCCGCACCAACTCCATCCCCTGTGATCCACGCCGCCGTCCCTGCCCATTCTGTCCAGGTCGAGGTCCCTACTTCTGCACGTGCCCTCACTCTGGAACCGGGTGACCTTCCCCTTGACTAGCTTGACATCTCCTGCCTAGCTTTCTTCTGCAGAGGCTGTGAGCACCAAGCGCAGGGCTTGTTTGAGTTCGCAGGGCGCAGTGCTCGCTTCGAACTGCAGGGGGCAAGCGTGACCCGGGAGCGCCAGAGGGTTGGGACGGGGCGGGGCTTCAGGGGCGGGTCGTCTCAGTGCGCAGGCGCGGGGCCAGACGCCTCGCGCGGCCAGAGGCAGGCGGGCGCAGAGCAGTTCAGGCTGCGGCTTTGGTAGCAGCGAGTTCGAGCCCCGCTCCCGCTCCGCTTCGGTTTTCGCTCCCCCGGCCCTTGGGCCTCCCGAACCAGCCCCTGGCAGCTCGCTGCGCGTAGCGCTCTCCCCGCCGCCAAGATGCCGGTAACCGAGAAGGATCTGGCAGAGGACGCGCCATGGAAGAAGATTCAGCAGAACACGTTCACGCGTTGGTGCAACGAGCACCTCAAGTGCGTGAACAAACGTATCGGAAACCTGCAGACCGACCTGAGCGACGGGCTGCGGCTCATTGCGCTGCTGGAGGTACTTAGCCAGAAGCACATGTACCGCAAGTACCACCAGCGGCCCACCTTCCGCCAGATGCAGCTTGAGAACGTGTCCGTGGCGCTCGAGTTCCTGGACCGTGAGAACATCAAGCTCGTGTCCATCGGTGAGTACCCTGGCCGGGCCGGGCGCCGGCGGTGTACTTCTCGCGCCCCCGCGCGTGCGCCCCTGAGGAGGCTGAGGCTCCCGGTCGCGCGCCTCCGCCGCGTCCAGCAGCCACCGGCTGGGTGTGGGCGCTGAGGCCGGGGGGTGGGGACAAAGGGAACCTAGGCCCCCTCCTTCATGCCATTCCCTGGGGAACTGCCCTGGGCCGGGGCGGTGCGTCTTTGGGGGGCAGTGGGTTGAGGGTCCGGGTTGGGGCCGCGTGAGGGGAATGCGGGCTGTGGCACCTCGGGTGCCCCTGCGGGAGCTGGGGAACTGGAAACCTCTGGTCGGCGGTCCCCGGGGGTGGGGCCCTAATTAGACGCTCGCCCAGCTGCGCCCAGGCCGATGCGCTGGGCGGTCGCCTAATGGGCGTTGGTTCGGAGGCCAGGTGCGGTGGCCTGGGGCGGGACTGTGCTCCGAACCTGGGTCCGTCCCTCCTAGGTGGAGACGGGGGCCTGGGACCCTCCCTCGCCGTCTCCGGAAGGGGTGTGGGCCCCGAGGTGGGAAGGGGACCCCGGGGGTGTGGCATTCGCGCTCGCTCTGGCCCCGCGCGGCGGGCTGAGCCTGCTCTCGCCTCTGAAGATACAATTGAGAGTCGGCGGCGGTGGCGGCCGCTGGTAGGCAACTAGTGCGCGCTGTGTGCAGACAGACTGCTGTTAACGCAGTCCTTACACACCCCGTGACTTGGGGCGTCCTTAGATCCCTTGTGCAGACAAGGGGTGGTGGTGCAGAGGGTTAACGGGCTTGCCCAGGGCTGTGGAAGTAGCGAGGGTCTAGCCGAGAATTGAAGGAAGCCGGTGACAATTAAAGGAGACTTGGCCTTCCTCTCCCCGCCCTCCCCACACCAGGGTCTTCCTGAGAAGAGGGAGGGAGTTGGCTTTGGGTTCCTCTCCCACCCTGGGCTGGGGAGGAGGGATGAGAGTGAGGTCCCCGCTAGAACCCGGGGTAATGGAGGGCTTCTGGAAGGGTCAAGGCTGCTGAGGTTGTGGGTTGTGACGGTAGGGCTAAGGGGTGTGTAGCGTGCGTGTGTATGTGCAGAGTGTGCACAGCGCGGTGTGCCAAGAATGTGTATGCACATAGGTTGTGTGTGTGTTCTGCCAGGTGAGCCTCTTGCCAGTGAGCAGCTGGCCCAGGCCTGGGTCTAGGGTCCTTTCCTGAGGAGACCAGGCCTTATATTAATCCCCTGATAGGAAGAAAGGTCAGTGGGTGTGGCTGCTGGGACTTTCTCCAGTCTAAAAGGGGTTCCCTCTGGGCTGAGTCTCATCCTCTCCCCGGCCCTCCCCCACCCACACCTGTCCTGGCGGGTGGGGCTGCTTCCTGGGCCCAGGCCAGCCACCACCCAGTCAGCCTCTCTCTGGAGGGTGGCTTCTCTGCACAGGGAAGCTGTGTGGCATGCTGTCTTCTTTTGGGGGCCCATCTTCTGTAATGAGGGAAAGAGAACCTCAGATTTCTCCTGGAATTCTTTCCTTTTCAGAAACTCAGCTTTCCCTCTGAGGCATCTCCAGGGCTGACAGGGCTCAACTTGGAGCCCTTGTTCTTAGTCTTAAGAATTTGTATTTATAATTAACTGAACAAAGTCACTTAAAGTAAACCAGGAGTATCCAAACATGCATGGCATGAAATCTTAAAAACCAAAACAAACATCAGACCACAGCACCAGAAAATCCTGGACTGCCCAATCTACCAACTGTTTACAGAGGCTGCAGCTGCCTCCAGCATGGCTTCCCTTTAGTGCCCTGAAATTGGGGGGTCTCATTCTTGAGTTTGTCTGGTCCTTTACATTTTTCTGCTTGCTCCTCATGATTTTCATTCCTGAACCTACCCAGGCCATAGCTTCTCTTTTCCTGACATTCCAGGGTTAGCCTTCCCTTCCCCAGTTGTGGCCTGTGGGTTGTTGGCAGCTTCTTGCTATGCACCTCTTCCTACCACAATTTACATTGTTTTATTTTATTTTCTCCTTTTAAATGCTGTCTTGGATCATATTCCCCAGAGTGGCATTCCTGGGTCAAAGGGTGTGACCACATTTATGGCTCCTATCATTGGCTCCAGAAAGATCTTCCAACAAACAGGTTTTCCAGCCTCTGGAGGCTGAGGAAAACTTGTCAAGTTCTAGGACTCCTAAGAGGGTATTGCCTGAGGCCTCTTACCTGGGGCTGTGCTGGGTAAAGGCCCTTCAGAAAAAAATTCACATCCAGGTGGACCTCAGTTCAGGCATTCAGGGCTTATGCCATGTTGCATTGTGCTGTCATGATAGGAGCTCCTGTTTGGGGGTAGCCTCTAGGCATTTAGTGTATTCCATTGATCACCTCATTGAATTACCACCTTGGGTCCTCCTGTTATGGTTTCCTTGTCTTTATTTGTTTTTAGCAAGTCCCTGGAAGGGTTAAGGTCTGGCCCCAGTCCTGACCAAGTGCTTAGAAAATGGTTGTTGTTATTGCTTTGGTTGTTGTTAGTATTATTACGTCTTTTTAAAATTGGGGAAATGGGAGTGCAGTCACTTATGGAGGTCACCCAGCTGGTAAGTGTTGATGGAAACCCAACTGGGCCGAGTGGTTGAAATTGGGCCTTCACTGACCTACCTTTCAGTATCAGAAATGAATAAAATACAGCCCCTCTCCCCTTACCAGAGCGCTCATGGTAACACTGGGTTTTGCAAGTCTGGAATGCTGGGGTTGTGGTTGGACATCCACACTTTGAGCAAGACTTTATTATGTGAGGGGTGAGATCAATCCCCTGAACTCTGATGAGGGTCCATGAGATGAGTGCCAGGTCAGCAGGTGAGCAGGATCACTTTGCATCTTGCATGTTGTGTGGAGGGGATGGCTGCCCTGTCTTCACTGTTTTTTTGCTTTGATTTTTGGAGATTTCCTGCTACCCACTGGATATCATTTCACTCCATAATCTGGGAAGGTATCCCTGAATGAATATAGGGTTTTGTATATTTTGGATAACTCCCAACAATATACGTTGTGGGAATCACTAGAGTTGCGTATAGGCGCCAGCTATGAGACATGAGGTGGTCAAAGGCTGCCAGCGCACTGTGGCTTTTCTGCCTAAAATTCACTGAAAGAAAGCCCTGGCTGTTTGTTCATGTTTGTGATTCCTTGTAAGGTGGACCCATCCTAGGCTCCATCCCAAAGCTGAAGCGCTTCTTCTTATACCCAGTTCATAGTGAGGCCTCAGCATATTTAATTCTAGTTGTCTGCCAGGAGTTGGCAGTTTTATTTACTTGTTTTTCCAAAAGTCTTTCCGACACTGGGCAGCCTGGCCAACTTGGAAAAGAAGGGGACTCCTAGCCCAAGAATGGCAATCAAGGCTGCCTAGAAGTTTGGGTGGTGTGTTTTGGTTTGATCCTTTACAAAAAAGGAATTCTTTCCTTTTGAGAGGATGCGGTCTGGCCCTGATGTTTACTTAAGGTGCCTGTGCCAGGCCAGCGCCCCAGAGCAGGCGGGGTGCCTGTTCCCAAGACCTTGGGTCACTGGGCAGAGTTTCCAGGGTGGTGGGTCACTGAGCCACTCACCCTGTTTTCCTTCCCTTTTTCCACCCCCACCAAAATGATGCACAAAGAATATAAATTCTGCCCTTTCCTGAACTAATTATTTAGCAAATGTCATGTATCTTTTAGGCAATGTAGTTCACATCCAGAGAATGCTTAAAAAGTAGCAAAGTGGCAGACTTTGTCAGAATTAACAATTTCTGGACCATTTGCAACATAGTAACAAATTAGTATGAGCTAGTTAAGAGCTAGGATTTCTTAGAATCCTGCTTGTCACTAAGTAGCTATTAAGAAACTTCTGTCCCTCGGTTTCCTTATCACTTAAATGGGGATAATAACTACCCCCTTAAAAGGTTGTTGTAAAAACTAAACAAGTTAATGTTTCTTCAAGTGCTATGTTTGTGACACATAGTTGGTGCTGTGTGTTAAATAAATATCCAATGATATTCTCAAAAGTCATGCTGGAGGTTGTGCACGCTGCAAGGACATTTAAAATTGGTACCACACTGGGGAGACCAGCTTGATTGGCTAATGTTGATTCTGTTTGCTCTAATCGAGTTCTGGACTGCCCAGAGAGTGTCCACTCCTTGCAAGGGGGTGACCCCTGGTTATGTTATGGCTGCCTCCAGGGCCCATTCACACCAGCTTTGTTTCTGAGAGCTGGCTGGGAGCTCAGAGCGGCTGGTCATTCCAGCCTCCCACTCGTTCAGGAATCTCCGGGCCAAATCATTTCCAGATGGCAGTTGGGCCTCTGCAGGCTCCTCCAGCAATGGTGGGGCCAGCATGCCAGTCAGCAGCTGCCTTTATTCTTGGAGAGTCTGTGCTGAAGGAGAGCTTTGATTTGGAGCCAAATTATGTCTCCTGGGCACTCTCCCCCCACCCAGGGAGGGCATCCTGGTTCTTCGCTGTGAGGCTGTCATAGGTTAGTTAAGGATGGCTGCCTTGCTCCTTGGGCAGCAGAAGCTCGGGTTCGGAGTCTTCGGGCCCTGCCTGCGTGGCTCCACGGCCAGGGTACCACGTCATCCTGTTTTCTCTATAAGTGGCCTTCAGGTCAGCACATAATTTGAAACTAGTCTAGCCTGAAGCTAGAGTGCTAGGATTCTAATCCCCACTCCACCCCCTAACAACTGTGCAACTCTCATCCATTGCATTAACCTTTCTGAGCCTCAGTTTCCCCATGTGTAATGCAGAGAACATTACATTTGATTTGGTTAAGGTACAGCATAAGGCTAGCATTGTTATTATTAATATAGTGTGGACTTTGTCTTGTCCTCCACCTAATCTCTGGTTAATCCTGACACTGTCACATGGTCTGTTAGCTATTCCCTTCCCCCCATCTTAGAACCTCTGATGAAGATCTCTCAGGGTCCTTTCTCGTTTCCTAAACTCATCCAACAAATGTATGAAGGACCAACTCTGAGCCAGACTCAGTGCTAGGGACATGGGAATAATGAGAGTCATGTCCCCAGCTTGCTGTACTGCTCAGCACAGAGGAGGGACAAGTTACCAGGGAGTGGTGTCAAACCTTCAGACACACAAGGATCACTGAGGACTTCATTTAAAATGTTTGTTAGGGTGCTTATACCCTACTTCGAGGCCTCTCAGGGCCTGCATTTCCACATTTCATTTTTTCCCCATATTTTTATTATTCTGCTTTTAGTTTTCATCTTTAATTATCTTCTGTTAGGGGGATAGACCTGTAATTATAACCCCTTCCCCCACCAAATTGAACCAAATGAATAAATCCAATGGAATGAGCCATTTCCATCTAAATGCATGCTATTTCCTGCTCTTGCAAAGATTAAAACTGCCTTTCATGACGTTCTCCTATAAGCAATTTTGCATTACTGTTGTAAATCTAGTTATTCATTAAACATGGTCAATAATCACCACTTTGACTCAGGTTATTGTGTGATAAACAGCAGTACTTTTGGGGATTGGAACGTGGCCTTGTATTTTTAAGGAGCCTGGCTCACCTTTCTTGGGAAATTGAGTCCACACTCTAGGAAGAGTTTCTCTTTTTGACAGAGCGACTGACTCCCTTCCCCCATCATGAAAACCTGGCGCAGGTAGACAGCTTGGCAAGGAGGGTAGTTGTCCTCTTCTGCATGTTCCTTTGCAGTTCTTGGTACTCAGAATGCTCACGATGATGCCATTTGTGCACCAAATGTCAAGGTGTGCACATGCATCCTTTAACATGATGTCTGGCACTTTATTTTCACGTGCCTGTTGTCAGCCAAGCATTGTCCCAAGTGCCTTCCCTTATGATCCTGCAGACGGAGCGGCTTTATATCTATTTCCACTTTACAGATGAAAAAACTGAGGCTCAAATCTCCTCAGTTCACATGTCAAGGCAAGATGCTTGCCTGTTTTAAGCTGTACAGTTGTTTTATGTCAAAGTTGGGTTCACACTTGCAAAGTGAGATACATTGTATCGAGAGACATTCTACTGCTTTAATCCTGTTCATTTTTATTTTGCTTGAAACTTTAATCATTTGAGCTTGATTAATGTGAAATGGAAATTCCCTTCTACAAAACAAAACTTTGGGGCCCATTTGCCTCACCTTTTCCAGCACCACAGAGCTTTAATTGGGGGCTGGGGGTTGGGGGCTTCTTTCCAGTTCTGGAGATAGCTCTCTGATTCTTTCCCAGGGCCAGTGATTTCACTGCGGGTCTGGAAGGCACGGAGCAGCTGAAGGCTGCTTTGGGGAGTCAGGCAGGACTTCCTTTGTGAGGCCTGGAAGCCAGAGGTGAGGCAGTGTCCCTGGAATTCCTCCTGGTTGCCGTCCTTTGGGGCTCAGTGCCCACCGTTTGTGCATGTGGGTAGGGGGAGTTTGTTGAGACGCAGCTTTGCCGGGAGATCCTGGGTGACAGTTGCCATTGGCACAGATATGCTCTGTCAGCAATGAGCTCACCCATGCCCTTTCCTTCTGCTACCTGTAAACATTAACTGGCAGGAGGGTGTGTTGGGTTGTGCTTGCTGCTGAGCAGAACCTTTCTTTCCTGGCTGGCACTCGGCCTTTATCAGTCTGGCAGCCCTGGCACAAGCAGCTGGCGGCTCCCCGCTCATGTTCAAGGAGGCTTGTGGGCAGGCGTCTTGTTGTGCACCATGGCACTGAGCTGTGTGCTCCAGAGCTGAGCGGGTGTCCCCAAGGGCTTCTGCTGCGCAGCTCCTGAGAGAGACCGGCTCCTGACAGAGAAAGCTGGTCTGGCTCAGCCTCCCCAGAAATCGCAGGGCTGGTTTGTTGAAAGGTCTGGGCGTTAACATAACACTCCTGTTCTCCCTCTCTGAAGGCCCTTTATGCTGGCATGAATTCCTTTTCTCATGGAGATCTGAAAGCTCTTTTGACTAAATGGGTCACCTTTCTGGGTATTTTCATAAGGCTGGTCAGCTTTTGCCATGCCAGACAACTTTTCTGGAATTTCCGTTCAGATATAAAGGCAACCAAAGAGGTTGGAATTATTTGGAACCCAGTGTGGAATGTTGGCTTTCGAGCTATAGGGAAATGGGTGGGGTTTGTGGCAAGGACTATGTAAATTTGCTGTGGCCCATAAATTCAGATTTTAAGATTAAAAGAGGCAAGCAGCAGTCAGCTATCCTTCGACAAACAGGACCAGTGCTGCTTTCAGCCTCATGGTGCTTGTGACCCAGGCAGAGGCTAGCCTCCTGGGGAGTCTGGGATTTGAAAGGATTCTCAGTGGCTAAAATCAGATTCTGCCGCCTCCTCTGCAACCCCCAAGAAAATAATCAAGTTCTTATCATGCTGGTACTGCACTGCTTGTGTGCACCTCCCTGAAGAGATTTATCAGATATTCCAAGGAAACAAGAATTATTTAGCATTCCACAGCCCACTGGGAGAACGGCTCAGCCTGGTGCTTCTTGCTCAAGAACAAAGATACTGTTCCCTCGGTTGGGTGAAGCAGGCCAGAGGTGGGGGACCAGGCACTGCTGCCCCAGGGGACCTCAGGTGGTGAGGCCTTGGGGCTCAGACCTTAAAGGGCCTTTGTGACTTGGCAGTTGCATTTATAAGATTCCTTGTTATAAGAGGGAAAGGCTGGAAGTCCGAGGATGTGCTGCTTGTTGGTGGGGGGGGGATGTGCAGCTTCCAGCCATGATGGGGTGGGGGTCAGGCAGAAACCAGAAAGTGTTCTAGAAGGGGCCTTGGTGGATCCTAGCTTGCAAGCACCTGGGCAGTGGCTCATCACATTCCTCATCTCCGCTAAAGGAGGCAAGCTGGCACCAGGGAAATGCCTCTCCTGCTGGGGAGTCCTTTACAGGAAATGATCTAGGTGTCACATTACGCTTCCTGTGGGGCTTGCATCTCTTACTTTAATGGCCTCTCCTATCCCTTTTCTGGGCCCTTTTGTTTGACAGCCACTGGGAGTCACATCCAAGGTTGGAGGGCATGAGTCCCTCTCCTGGACACCTGTGCCTCCCCCCTCCCCCAGTGCCATGGCTTGCTGAGCTGTACTGATCTTCTAATTTGCCTGTCTTGTTCTGCCACTGCCTCCAAAGGCAGGCACTGTAGCTCTTGTTCAACTCTCGGGATCTGAGCTTGGCACTTAGGAGGAATATAATAAGTAATTTATCGAATACACAGCCTCTAGCATTGTGGGTTGAATAATAGGTCTGGTACATTGACTTGTTCGCAATATATTTGCTTTCAAAAAATGCAAAATTGTGGTCCTTTGCAGCCTATAGAGAAATGGACAGCTGGGTCTAGGGTTCCAGTAGAACACCTTGTTTTGTTTCATTAATAACAGGGAATATATATTGAGCACTACCAGTACCAGGCATTGTTATTAATGCCTTTCAATTATAGCTAAATGAAACTTCATTGCAACCCTGAGCTGTGGTTATTGCAGTAAGCCGCATTATTGCAGATGAGGAAACCGAGGCATGCCCAGATCAGCCAGTGAGTACGTGGCAGACTATGATTCAAACTCTGCCCTGAGATTTTTAATCCCCAAAGGACTGCCACCAGCTCAGTGTATCTTTGAAATTCACTGCTAATAAGTTTTTTTAATATTAAAAAAGTTGCATTCATAATTCTTTGTCAAACTACAACATTCTCAAGAACACAGAGAACTTACAAAGAAACACATTGCCTGTGAAGAATCTTAACGAATCTTTTTCTATGTTTAGAGAGTTTTGCTTACAGCCGCCTTTTGGTTAAAATGGGGAGGAGGGAGATGTGTTTTCTTAGGAGAAAGAGACTGCGGACTGGAAATGTTTCATGAAATCATTTTGGTCATCCTGATAGCTGTAAGAAGATTCATGCTTGAGTTAATGCTGAGCTGTGGCCAGCATTAAAGTTGGAACCTCATCATGGCTTGCAAGTCTCCCTTTATCTAGAAATATGTTTTGGTCAACCGTGGTGTGGGGATATTCCAGCCACTTCTGTCTCTAAAAAGTTTTCAGGACCAACTTGTATTGGAACTGCCAGGATCTCTTAATAATAGTTATTATCTTTTGTTACATTATGACCTTACCTCATGGTTAGCCCAGCACAGAAACCCCTTTACCTTTTAGTCGCTCAGCTCCATTGGCAGTTGAAATGTGTCTCAAATGTGCCCCTAATAACGTGGTTGGGCAACTTGGTTAACCCCTGCCTGCCTGAAGTCTTAGGGGTTATTTCTCAATAGTCCTCAGGATGCCAGACCCATGGAATCATCCTGTGTGAGGCAAAGGAGATAAAATGTAAACCACTTTCAATACAGATTGAGCCATTTCCTGAGGGTGCTTAAAAGTATGGGTCAGTTAGACCACTGGGGGATTTGGGGCAAGTTGCTTGACTTCTCTCAAGTTCTGTGCCCCCAGGTACATTCCATTCCACTCTTTGTGTTGTTGAAGATGAATGATAAAGCACTTGCTGTAGCTCTTGGCAGACACTGAGTGCCCTGATAGTGATGGTCATTGCCTGCTTCTCTTTTCCCCCTTCTAATTCCTGGGCCTGTGGTGGCCCCTTCAGCCTAGAGGAAGCCATGGCCTAATTATCTTCTAAGGGGAATGGTAGGTGGGAATATACTCAGAAACTGGTCAGTTATCTCTTAGCTAATGTTTCAGAAGAATCACAGGTTTCTGAGGGTAGGCACCATGAACCAGTAGCATTTCCTGGTCTTCCTTCAAAGCTTCCTTTAAAGACAAAACAGATGCCAACTGTTATTAACATCTTCGCCCACTTTCCCTTTCTTCCCATTTGACTAATGGAGCTTGTTTTTTTTTTTTTTAAACTAGATCCTTTGCCTGCCTGCCTTTCCTTCCTCCCTCCCTCTCTCTCCCCCCTGTTTTTTTCTTTCATACTTCTTTCTGTCTCTTTTAGAATGTCCTTTACTCCCGTTTCCTTCTTTCCTGATGTTTTCATGGAAGCAGCTGTGACATTCAGGTGATGTTCTTGCAAAGGGGTCTGAGTCTTGGCTCTGCCCCTTGAGAGCTGGCTGACCCCAGCTCACGGTTCTGCCTCTCGGAGCCCATCTTTGCTCTTCAAAATGTGATAATAAAATGCTCTGAGTTCTGGGATTTAAAGTGAAAGTGCATCTCAAGCCCTTAGCGCCACACCTCGTCATAGGAAAGTACTTAGTAAATGACAGTGCTGCTATTGCAGTGTTAGCATTGCGCGATTACTGTGACACCCCACCCCTCCCACTTTCCCTTTTCTGGCCTTAATTGAAAAGGATAAAGAGCGCAACCGTGCTATAGGTGAGGCTGTGCTGACTGCTTTGGGCACTTTCAGTCTGGAACCAAGCAGGGTATCCCAACTACCCCTCCAGTGCTCCCAGTCCCACTCCTCCAGCCCGGTTTGTCGCTGCCCTGAAGCGGTGGTGGTGGTGAAGATACTAGTCAGCCACCACCTTCTCTCCCTTTTAGCCCTGGCCCTTTGAAATCTGGGTTTACAGTGGGGCTGCCTTGGGTGTGGTCTTTTTTTTTTCCTTTTTTCTCTCTCTCTTTTTTTTTTTTTTTTGGTCTTTTTAGGGCCGCACTTGTGGCATATGGAGGTTCCCAGGCTAGGGGCTGAATCGGAGCTGTAGCCGCTGGCCTATGCCAACAACCACAGCAACGCCAGATCTGAGCCGCATCTGTGACCTACACCACAGCTCATGGCAACACTGGATCCTTAACCCACTGAGTGAGGCCAGGGATCAAACCTGCATCCTCATGGATGCTAGTCAGATTCGTTTTCACTAAGCCATAATGGGAACTCTAACCTCTTGTCATGGAGCTGGTGACATTATTATAGTAGTGATTGGAAAGGGGACTCCTGGGGTCACACCAGCCTGTACAGACAGCATCAAGGTTGCTGGGCTAGAGTGAAGGTGGCAGGCAACAGCAGATTCTGTGGCTCTTGAGAACAGAGGTTGAGGGCAGGCATCCTTCTTTGTTCTTTTTAGGGATACACTGGTCTTTGCCCAGACAGGAATCTGTGTCTGTTGCCACTGCCTTCTTCTCCCAGTTGCCACTTGAGTACAGTTTGCCTGCTGTATCCTTGCTTGGGCCAGATTTCTAATACTGCAGCCTTTTAAGGGAGTTTCTTTGTTAGGTCATCTCTTGTTGGGGGCAGGGAATATCCAGCACCTTTCCCAAAGGTAGAATTTGTGGGGGTTTTACTTGAGTGAGTGACTAATGTGGATCTTTATGTTTTAATGATGGGAAGATATTAGTCAGCCTGGGTGCTGTTTCCATGTGACGGAGCAAAAATTTAAACCATTACACAATGGCTTTTGTTTCACTAGCTATTAAAGTTGACCATCAGGCATTATCAGTAAGATCAGCAGGTGTTAACCCATTGTGTTTCTGGAGACCAGTTTCTGGTCCTGGAAAAGGCCCAGAGCAAGTTAAATTTCGCAGGATTTCGGGCCCCGTGAAGATGGCAGGACCCAGATTTTGGATTGTAGTCCAGGCCTGCATCTTTCCTCACTGGGGCCTTTGAGAGGCCTTACCTCCCTCTCTCAGTCTATTTCCCCATCTGTAAAATGGGAGAGCTGGCCAACACCTGTGATTCCCAAAATTCAGTCATTTGTAAAGGAACCACCTTTATTATTTTTGCTGTATCCTATGTCTCTCATTTTCACTCATCACCCCCACCCCACCCTGCAGTTGACTCACTTGTAGAACAGATGCTTTTGAAAAGGATACTTTGTGTCACTATCATAATGGAAAAGCACTGTCACTAGGTAAATTGAAGGTAACCATAAATAAAGCCAAAACAGTGTTATTAAAGCCCAGCTGGTGCTGTTGCCTGTTCTCAGCAGGAGGTCTGCTCTTTTGGTTAAAAGGGAAATTAGCTAGAGATGGAGAGGTGTTCAAAGCAACCTACCAGCACATTGAGCCTTTCTTCTTGACCTACTGAGAAGGGTTGAGAAAGAATTGGAAGAAGAATAGGCGTTCCCATCATGGCACAGTGGAAGCGAATCCAACTAGGAACCATGAGGTTTCGGGTTCAATCCCTGAATTCACACAGTAGGTTAAGGATCTGGTGTTGCCGTGTTCTGTGGTGTAGGTCACAGAAGAGGCTCGGATCCTGTGTTGCTGTGACTGTGGTGCAGGCCGGCAGCTGTAGCTCCAATTGGACCTCTAGCCTGGGAACCTCCATATATCAAGTATGTGGCCCTAAAAAGCAAAAAAAAAAAAAAAAAAAAAAAATGGAAGAAGTATAAAGTTTTCTCTGTGATGTAAAGGCACTGACTGATAGAGCGTCACTGCTAGCCCAGAGCTGTGTGTATAGATGCTTTGTTCCCCACGTGTTTATGGAGCCTTTACAGCATGCTAGCCCTGGGAGCATAGGGGGATTGGGACTCCGGGCATCCAATGGGAGAGGCAGTCGTAGGAGTAGGTTGACTGTAAATGAAAGGCAGAACAGGCCTGCAGTAGTTCAGTTAGAAAACCACAGATTTACATCTCGACATGTATATAGGGGTCTTTTACAAAAGAGTTAAGAAAACGATTTTTTTTGAAGTGAACAATAAACGTATTTCAGTCCAGAATGATTCTAGAGAAACTAAATATACTCAAATTGTATCATCATTCTTATAGTGTTACAGTAATAATTCATCTTAACCCTTTATATAATGGTAACCAGCTTTACCTCCCTAAAGCCTGGTTTTAGTTAGACCTCTCTTGGAGTCCATGTCAAATTGTAAATAGTTAAGGTGTACTCTTAGCAGCAACCCCCCTCCCACATTAGCATGTCCTGTAGTTTTTGCAAAGCAAGATAGATGCCAAGATTGGATCTCCAAACTACCTCAGGCTAGTCTCCAGGAATGGATGGTATTCTCTGAAATTGTAGGCTATGAGGCTTGGTCTGATTTTTCTGTCTGTCAGCTAGCCCAGGGCACTGCCTGCTTCCCTTGGGTTTCTGGGAAGTTGGTAAGAGTGAGGATTTGGCGAATTCCCTGGTAACCAAGTGGCTTGAGGATCCAGCACTGTTATTGCTGTGGTGCAGGTTGGGAATCCCTGGCCCTGGAACTTCTGCATGCCTCTGGTGTGTCCAAAAACAAACCAAAAAAAAAAAAAAAAAAAAAAACACCTATTTCAAGAAGAAGGAAATGATAGAAAACGTGGGAAGGTACAGAGATATAAAGAACTGTAAATAAGAGTTAATTTTATGAAAGTTCCCATTGTGGTGCAGCAGAAAAGAACCCAATTAATATCCATGAGGATGAGGGTTCGATCCCTGGCCTCACTCAGTGGGTTAAGGACCCAGTGTTGCCTTGAGCTGTGGTGTAGGTCCAAGACACAGATCAGATCTGGTGTTGCTATGGCTGTGGTGTAGGCTGGCAGCCGCAGCTCCAGTTGGACCCCTAGCCTGGGAACTTCCATATGTCATGGATGTGGCCCTAAACAACAACAACAACAACAACAACAAAAATCCAAAAAAAAAAACAAGTTAATTTAAAAAAGAATTTGGCAGTCAGGCAGCTCTGAGGTTGAATCTGAGATTTACTATGTGTCATACAATTGAGTTACATGGTTTCTCTGAGCCTCAGTACTCAGTGTCCTCACCTATAAACTGGGAATAATCATAGTTTCTACCTGTAAGAGTGGGTGTGATGACTTACTGAGCTAAATTTTGTAAAGAACTTGCCACATGGGAAATATTAGGGAAGTGCTAACAGGTAATCCCATACTTTTCTGATCAAAAGGGTAAGGTTTTTAGTCCTCTAGGCTTGTGGTGAATGAGGCGAAAGGGGATGCCAGATTTGGGGTTCAGTTAGATCATGCTGATGGGCATTAGGCCATTCAGAAGGAATATGGGGTTTGGGACAAATGGTGCCATGACCTCTAAAACATTGTGGGTCGAATGCAGCAGAAATAGTAAGAAGAGCCCTCCAGGGGAAAGTGGGGCATTTGGAATCCTTTCAGCTGCAAGGAATAGAACCCTAAACTGGCTCACTTACAAGGAAATTGACTCATGTTGTCGAGTCTGGACAGAATGGGTTGTGGATTTCTGGGATCCAGTGACTCACTGATGTCATCTACTACCCAGCTTCTTTGGGCTTCTGCTCTCTTGGTTTCATTGGTCCTAAGGCTGATTCACCTTGTAGCAGAGATTTCTTCCTGTGAGAGACAGTTCCTAGGGGTTCCCCATGAGCCAAGAACAACCTGCCCAGAAGCTGGCAGCAGATCCCTCCTTTTGTCTCATGGGCCCAGATTAGATCACATGGCTATTTTTGAACCAGTGTCTGGCAGGTGGGGGTGGATTGCCCTCAGACCTTGAGGCCTCTTCCAGAGTTGAGGATAGTCACCTCCTTGAAGGTGCACAGATCCTGTTGGGAGGGGTAGATCCAGACTCCTGTCAGAACTCTTCCAGGAGGACAAAGGGGCTGGACGATGGGTGGGCTGGTGTAGGGGGTGGTGTCAGAAAAGGGGGCAGGAGGAGTGAGATGCGGGAAGGTGTGTGTCTTATTCTACAGGTTTTTTTCCTCCATCTATCTCTCTACCTCCCCCAGCGCTGTTGTTTCATACCCAGGAGCCATGCCCACACCCTGCTCTCCCTGCCCCCCACCCCCCATCCCTTTGGTACGCCTGTCTCCTTCTGCATGGCCTCCTCCTCCAGGCAAATTTATGGTAGGAATCCTACTGATTGTATATCATTTGTAAAATATAAATAATTTGTAAAGCATTTGTTGTTTTTTCCTAGTTAGGAGTGATATATGTTTTTGCATAGAAATGGGAAAGTTGCATAAAAATAATAAAAAAGGAAAAATTGCTTATAATGTCACTGTCCGTAGGTAACCAAGGAACTGTTAACATTCACTTCTTGTTTTCTCTACATGTATGTATACAGCATGTTATAAATAACTTAGGAGCTAGACTGGGTGTAGTTTTGTATTCCATAATTTGATGATAATTTCTTTGTCATCAAGTATCACTTTGGTGTTCCCGTCATGGTGCAGCGTAAACATATCCGACTAGGAACCATGAGGTTGAGGGTTTGATCCCTGGCCTCACTCAGTGGGTTAAGGATATGGCGTTGCCCTGAGCTGTGGTGTATGTCGCAGATGCAACTCGGATCTGGCATTGCTGTGGCTGCGGCATAGGCCAGCAGCAACAGCTCCAATTAGACCCCTAGCCTGAGAGCTTTCATATGTCACAGGTGCAGCCCTAAAAAGCAAAAAAAAAAAAAAAAAAGATATCACTTAAAAACTTGTCTTCCTATCACATTCCACCATAAATGGCATAGCCTTTTAAAATAAATTTATATCAATAAAAATGAAAATAGAATACAGAGCAATGAAAATGAATAAACTAAAACTCTACATAGTTTGGGTTTCCCTGAGAATGGGCTGGACACAAGGACCTGCACCCTGGTGGAGGTGCCTTTTTGAGGGGAGGTGATCTCAGGAGGAGGTAGGAAGGAGGGATAGTGAGTGAGACAGGAAAAGAGGAGAAAACAATATCAAGACCAGTGCTGCTGGGTACTGAGAAGTATACAGAATGCCTCTAGAATTGTGCTCCTGGAGAAGGACAAGAAGCTGGAGACCCACCAGCTTCTCTCCATCCCATTCATGATGGGGGCCTGAATTCCTTTGAACTTCCAGGCTGGGTGTCCCCACATGCTGGTTCTAGAGGGGCACAAAGGGAAAAGAAAAGGCATGTGCTCGAGTAGGTAGGTGGTCCCAGGAGGAGATCTGAGCTGGGGCAGAACTGCCCACCGTATCTGTGGCTGAAATCAGACATGGACCAAAGGGATGCCCATGGGCGTCAGCAGCCTCTCCGAGCATGTCAACCTGAATCAGTTGTACAATGTTGAGAAGAAAAAGGAAATCACAGAAAGATACATACTCTGTGATACTGTTTATAAAAAGCTTTAAGCATGTCATAGAAATATAGATTTGTTCATGAGAATGATCATCACCAGACTCTGGACAGTAGTTGCCTGGGGTAGGGGAGGAAGAGTAGGAAGAGTGTGCCCTCGTGAAGGGGTGCACAGGGGCTTTCAGCTCTTCGTAACATTTTCTTCAGTTGCATAGTGGTTGTATTGCATTGTTCTTCTCCCTTTGTGTGTGATTGTGTGAGAGAAATATTTCCCTTTTATACTTTGAATGCTGGCACAGTGCATTATTGAAATTGATCAAGAGGGGAGTTCCTGCTGTGGTGCAGTAGGCTAAGACTCCAACTGCAGTGGCTTGGGTCATTCCAGAAGTGCAGAAGTGCATTCGATCCCTGGTCTTGCAAATTTCTGAATGCCATGGGAGTGGCCAGAAAAAGAAACTGATAAGGGAGGAATCAATCAGGTTAGGGATAAAGGTACTCTAGGTTTTTTGGTTTCTTTCTTTCTTTTTTTTTTTTTTTGGTCTTAAAAAGGCCATACCTGTGGCATATGGAGGTTCCCAGGCTAGGGGTCTAATTGGAGCTACATTTGCCGGCCTACACCACAGCCACAGCAACGCCAGATCTAAGCCGCATCCGCGACCTATACCACAGCTTACGGCAATGCCAGATCCTTAACCCACTGGGTGAGGCCAGGGATCCAACCCACGTCCTCATGCATGCTAGTCAAGTTCACTAACGTGAGTAACGATGGGAACTCCAGGGTACCCAAGTTTTACTGTTTTGTTTGTTTTAAAGACAGGCTTGGGCCCAGCTTGTAAAAAGAAAACATATCATCCTCAAGATGTCAGGATGATATTAAGACAAAAGACATTCACCCTAGGGAGGATTTCTCCCTCCTACTCCCCAACTTTATGTTGAAACTCCTGAGCTAATAACCTTAGAATGTAAGGCCCCTCCTGTTGTTTGTGAACCTGGCAGGCTTGGGCTTATCAAAGGCAGAGAGAACTTCAATGTTTGCCTCTGGGAGCTTCTAGTCAATGGCTTTTTGTCTAAGGGAAGGAGATAGTTCTCAAGGAACTACCTCCAGGGATTGCTGGAATGTTTGCATTGTCCTTAAAAGTAGGGGGAAAGTCCATGGTTAGGGATGGTTTGACAGGGCAACCAATGAATGTTGTGAGATAGTTGCATGCATTCTAAAAACACTCCGCATGATGGCCAAAATCAAGCCCATCCATTTTTTTGGTTTGGTGGTTCTTACCCAGGGGCACTACGGTCTTTGTGTTCCAGGCAGCTGAACATAGGAGCTCAGAAATGTTTAAGTTTTTACAAACTACTTTATTGAGGTATAACTGGCATACAACAAATGACACATTTAAGAGTGTACAATATGAAGGTAACAAAAGCAAAAATGAACAAGTGGGAGTACATCAAACTGATACCTTTCTGCACAGCAAAGGAAGCTATCAACAAAATGGAAAGGCAATCTAAATAGGATAAAATATTTATAAATTATATATATAATATATATTATAAATTATATATATTTATAAATTATATATATATCAATCCAAAATATGTGAAGAACTCATATAATTCAAAAGCAAAAATCCCAAACAATCCAATTAAAAAGCAGCCGAGGATTCCAGTGGACATTTTTCCGAAGACATACAAATGGCCAACATGTATGTGAAAACATACTTGTCATCACCAGAGAAATGCGAATCAAAACTATAGTGAGCTCTCACCTCACACCTGTTAGAATGGCTGTTCTCCAAAAAATAAGAAAGAACAAGTGTTGATGAGGATATGGAGAAAAGGGAACCCATGTATGCTGTTGGTGGGAATGTAAATTGGTACAGTCGCTATGGAAAACAATATGAAGGTTCCTCAAAAAAATTAAAAATAGAACTGTTCTATTCCACTGTGGGTATTTATCTGAAGAATACAAAAACACTAACTCAGAAAGGGTATTCGCACCCCCACTGCATACTGCAGCATTATTTACCATAGCCAAGACAAAGGAACAGCCTAAATGTCCATCAAGAGTAGATATTTTAAAAATGTATTTGTATATCATATATTCAGCCATAAAAAAAATGAATTCTTGGACTTTTCAGCAACATGGCTGAACCTTGAGGGCATTATGCTAAGTGAAGTAAATCAGAAAGACAAATACCATCTGATCTCACTTATACTTGGAATCTTAAAAAGCAGGACAAAGCAAGCAAAAAGACGCATAAGAAACCAAATACATAAGATTACAGAGAACAGATTAATAGTTGCCAGAGGCAGGGGTGGGGAGGTAGATAGAATGGATGAAGAAGATTAAAAAAAAATACAAACTTTTGAGTTATGAAATAAGTCATGGGGGTGTCAATATACAGCATGATGACTATAGGTAATACTTGAAATTTAGTTTGAAGAGAGTAGATCTTCGCAAGGAAAAATAATTAGTCATTATGTGTGATAACAGATGTTAACTAGAATTATTGTGGTCATTTTACAGTATAGACACATTTTTAAAAAATAAATGATTGCATCTACTGAACTGAAGGCAAAAATCTCAAGCTCTAAACATTGGTCATGTGCTGTTTCCAGATTTTGCTCGGAAAAAGTCTTTTTGGGGAGGGCGGGCTTTTAGAGCCGTACCCGTGGCATATGGCATTTCCCAGGCTAGTGGTCAAAATCAGATCTATAGCTGCCAGCCTATATACACCACAGTAACAGCAATGCTGGATCCAAGCTGCGTCTGCAACCTGCACCACAGCTCACTGCAACGCCGGGTCCCCGGCCCACTGAGCGAGGCCAGGGATTGAACCTGCATCCCTGTTGATACTACTTGGATTTGTTTTTGCTGTGCTATGACAAGAACTCCCAGTATATACTTTAAAATAAAAAAAAGCTTCTTTCACCCAGCATAATTATGCTAAAATTCATCCTTGTTTTTGTCTGGCGGTTCATTCCTTTTTATTGCTAAGCAGTATTTCATTGTATGCATATACCATAATACTGTTGACAATATTTGGGTTATTTTCAAATAAAGCTGTTATGAACATTGTTGCATAAGTCTGTGTAGGGACAGAAAATTTCCTTTTTTTTGCAGTGAATGGTTGGATCATATGGTAGGTGTATGTTTAACTTTTTAAGAAACTGCCAAACTCTTTTCCAGTTTTTCCATTTTCTGTTTCTACCAACAGTGTAGGAGAGTTCCAGTTCTTGCACATCCTAGCCACAAGATGTGTTTTTTTTTTTTACTTAAAAGAGAGTATTTTTTAAGCTAGTTGGTAAAAGCAGCTGTAGCTTTAGTCACTTTCTGCTTCTCTGTTTTCCACCACCAAGCTTTTCATTCTCCTGTCAACAGATTCTATAACTAGTTGACTTATAGGAAAAAGTCCCTGCAGTCCTTGTACTCTGGCTGATTAGTGAAGTGGTGGGTGCTTCTTGAGGACAAAATGGAATCTCACAGCCATTATTCAAGGACAGGTAGGTGAGCTAACATCTGCTACGTGCTACAGATGGTGGGCTCATATCTGCTCTGTGCTAGAGACTGTGTTAAGTGGTGCTCTAGATCAAGTATCTCATTAATTCTAAGAACCCTATGAAGTAGCTATTATCTCAACTTTACAGACAGGGAAACTGAGGCACTGAGTTTAGTGATAGCATGTAGTCAGGAAGCAGAAGAAATAGACTTTGAAAGTAAGTCTATCAGTGAGGATATGCATGGTTCCATGTTTTACGAAACCCAGCTAATCCTCGCTCATCCAGAGAGGAAGCTCACTGGCTCCTGCAGCTGGAAAGTTCAAGGGTACGGCAGGCCACAGGTGCGTTTTGACCTAGAGGTTTCCAGGTTATCAGAACCCTGGGTCTGTTTCTCTAAGAGTTGATTGTCTCAGCTCATGCACAGGCTGGTGTAGCAGTTGCAAGCCTGTGGCCACACCCGCACTTCCCAAAGGCAGGCCCTGGTCCCAGAAGTCTTGGGAAAGCCCTGAGGTTCACTGTGATGGGATGAGCCTGTGTCACCTGCCCTCTCCTCCACCAGTCACTAGCCAGGGTGTAGTTAGTGTAACCTAGATCACATGTCCTACCTCCTCCCAGATCCGGCAGAAAAAAAAAAAAACCTCACAAGAGCTTCTCACACTGGATCACTACTACCCTAGGTTACTCTTCACTCTATGAAACTCTGGTGTCATTGGCTCTGGTATTATATGGCCTGTGATTTAGAGTTAGCACTTCTGTCGCCTCCCACCCCCTTGAACTGAGGTTACCATTTCACCTCACAAGCAGATCAAACAGAAAAAAACAAAAAACCTGAAGCATAAATCATAGCATGCTTGAGGTTTCTTTTAAGCTGTCTATATAATTAAAAGTTCTCAAACTCAGATACAAAATAAAATTTAACTTCAAATTTAAGTGGCATCATTTCCAGGCCTTTAAAAATACCAGGTAACTTGTCTGTGATCCTCAGTTTTGCAGACGTGTTGGATTCCCATCTCAAGAGGTTTCAAAATGGTAGCTTAGTGAAGGCAACAGGCACCCCGCTCCCCTTTCTAGGAGGATGAGTTGAAAGAAAGAAGTGATGAATGAGGAACAGGGGGTTTGATTGCCTTCCAGAGTCCCCGTGGAAGGAGAGGAAAATGTAGCTCAGCCTCAGTGACGCTCCCCAATTAAAAACTAAAAAAAGATCGTGGTTATGGGGCTTGGACCTCTGACAAACCAGCAGCCTCGGTCATTTTGAGTGTTATTCCAGATTGAAAGATTCTGTTAGGAGGAAAGTGGAAGCTTCGAGACTTCTTTGTGGGACAGAGTGGTTCCTCATCACAGCCTTAGCCAGAGGAGACCACCTTATTCCCGGGACAGATGAGGTGGCCACGTGCGAAGTCTGGCCCAGCACAGCATCCTCGTCCTGGGGCAGCAACATGGGAAAGACTTTTTATTGGGATTAACTTGCAAATGAGGCCAGCCTTCTCTCACTGGTGATCTCACCAGGGCCCTTATTTCACAAAGCTCAATTGTTTTGGACCCATAAATTTAAGCCTCTTAATTAATTGACTCAGGACTTAAGAGGAGATTTGCTTTTCTTTATAATGAATCCGTGGGTTTACATGCTCTGACTAGGGTGGAAGGGGATCCCAGAGCACAGAATGAGAAGAACGTGCGGTTGGCACACCTAGTTCTTAATCTGACTGTGCTTTCTGTCAGCTCTGCCCTTGGGCCTCCGTTTCCTCGTCTGTAAGCTCTGAGCATTGATCCTGGATCAGTGTTAGCGATTAGCTGGCACTCAAGCTGCACTTTTCTCTCTGTGGCAGACATGGCTGGGCAGTCATGATGTTCTTTCTTGCTGAGCCCAGACTTGACATTCGAGTCCTTTTTGGTGTGGTGCTCCAGGCAGCCATTTAGACCCATTTATAGTCTCCACGAAACTGCATGAACTTGAACTCCCCTTGATCTATAATGGCTTGAAGTTTACCTGTGAGGAGCCTACAAAGCACGTTGTGCCCAGGGGGCTGATGGTGTTGGCCTTAGTTTTCACATCATCTGCACTGAGCCCCTTCCTGCTGACAAGACTGCTCTCCTTCACACCCTGTCTGTCCCTTGGCCCTTGCTCTTCTCTCTGCTTGACCACTACTTTTTTTTGTTTTTTTTTCTGAATTAGTTCAGGAACCAATTCAAATGCCTCTTGCCTTGTAGAAGCCGTCTTCAAATCTCCCCTTGTAGAGTTCATCTTTTCTTTTTTCTTTCTCTCTCTCTCTCTTCCTCCCTCCCTTTCTTTCTTCCCTTCTTCCCATGGCATACGAAAGCTCCCTGACCAGGAATCTAAACTGTGCAACAGCAACAGCCAGAGCCACAGCAGTGACACCACCAGCTCCTCAACCCGTAGAGCGAGCAGGGATCTCCTGGAGTTTTTTTCTTCTCGTATTCCCACAGAACTGTCCGCACAAATTATACGCCTTTTAAAATGGCTATGATGCTGTTTATGACCACAGCCCTCCCTCAGACCAGCCTCTAAGCCCTCTAGATTTCTTATATGACTGTGATGATTTCTGCCTACTAGCAGTGCCAGTATTTTTTTTTTCTTCACGTCTACTCATTTTCATATTTCATTTCAAAAGAAAACTATAGGACACAATCATAAATAGAGAACCACTCTCACTGGCCCGATAGGTAACTAGAAAATAACATCCATGAAAAACAACCATTTTACTACATTCTTGGAAAAGTTGGAGACTGAGCCTGAGACCTGCCTAGAATTGGAATGTGATTCTTTATGAATCACCCCAACTCTGGTAGTTTTCACCTTAATCACCTGCTTTGTCTGTCCCACCCCTTCTTGGGAAAGGCTGTGCTGAGAGTCTCAGCAGGAGATAGATCTCTGGAGTTGCTGAATGGTTTGATACTGTTATCCCAATCTCCCAGGTATGCCTTTGTTTACTGTCAAAAGTAAGAATTGCCTAAGGATCATCAGAACCGTTGAATGGAAAATCAGATACGTGTGGCTTTGGTTATTTCACTGCCTCTGACTGATAGGAAGGACTCATCTCTTTGCTGGATTAGAATTTGACAAATGAAAAACATCCATAGAAAAGTGATTGTACCTTTGGGCAAATTCTTGTGGAAAATGATGTCTTGGATCCCTGTTCTTTTTTTTTTTTTAAACAATCAATTTTCAGCTCTCCCTTTCATTTTATTCTATTTTATTTTTTTGGCGTTTGTCATTTTAGGGCCGCACCCTGCGGCATATGGAGATTCCCAGGCTAGGGGCCTATTCGGAGCTGTAGCTGCTGGCCTGCGCCACAGCCACAGCAACGCGGGATCCGAGCCGCGTCTGCGACCTACACCACGGCTCACCTCAACGCTGGATCCTTAACCCACTGAGCGAGGCCAGGGATCAAACCCACAACTTCATGGTTCCTAGTCGGATTCATTAACTGCTGCACCACAATGGGAACTCCGGATCCCTGTTCTTAACAATTTACATCTAGGGAAGACCTGGTGATGCACATATCCCATTTCATAGATGGGAAAACTTATGCTGCAGAGGTTGACAGATGACCTGGAGCTTGTCTGACTGGGGCGAAACTAGGTTACCACCTCCACACCTTGCTTTCCCCTCTAGTGTATTTCCTGTCACACTTGGTGCTACTGTAATTCAAGTTGCTAAGTGACCGACAAGAACCACAGTGACCAGACTGAACAGTACTAGCTTTCTTGGAAACTTGGTATTTCTTTTCCTTGCAAAGGATTCAGAAGCGCTCAGATTGGCTCTTGGAGGAATGCCAGTCACTTTATTGCCTGTTCTCCTTTTTGCCCAGAATGGTATGACGTTTTATTGGTGGGTGCGGAGCTGCAGGATTTAGCCTTAGTTGTTCAACACTTGTCCATGTTCCCAGAAAGGAGGTGGAATCTCATGTGGGGAGGAAGCCAGCCAGATCCTTGGGGCGCTGTACTGAAGCGTCTGACCTCTTCAAGTCTCCTGCAGGATTAATGTTGCTTGAATAATAGTACACCCTGCCCCAGGAAGCAAAAGCAAGCTGAAACTGCAGGGGAGTGTGAGTAAACAGCTGCATTCCACCCCCACGGAGCTGGCTTCTGGCCAGCAGCCTGATGGCTGTTTACAGTTCACTTTTTTTTTTTTTTTTTTTGTCTTTTTGCCTTTATGTAGAGCCGCACCCGCGGCATATGGAGGTTCCCAGGCTAGGGGTCTAACAGGAGCTGTAGCTGCCGGCCTTCGCCACAGCCACAGCCACGCGGGATCCGAGCCGCGTCTGCAACCTACACCACAGCTCACGGCAACGCCGGATCCTTAACCCACTGAGCAAGGCCAGGGATCGAACCCACAACCTCATGGTTCCTAGTCGGATTCGTTAATCACTGAGCCACGAAGGGAACTCCTACAGTTCACTCTTAGGGAGCCTTTGGCCATCTGCTTAAGAGGGGTGGGCAGCCTCCTGGCCTGTGGCTGCAAGTCCTGATGGGGAGGGGCTTAGATCTGTGATCATAGTTTCTTTAAAACATATCCCCCCCCACCCTATTCCTATGTGGAGTTGAGTTTATCTGATATTTTTTCTTTTTTCTCTAAATCCTTTTTTTTTTGGATCACCAAATAAATACATGCTTGATTTTTTTTTTTATTTTAAACCAAGCTTTATAACTGGATTAGGATGTTATCTGAGTGCTGACCATAGTGATTGAGTAACTAGTAATAAGGCATTTTGTGCCTTATATCAGTTAATTGTCACATGAGGTCTGAGGAATGGTGTTCATGCCCATTTTACAGTTGTGGAAATCGAGTCTCCAATTAAGACCACCCAGCTGGTAAGCAGGTGGCTGAGCCTGGACTAGCTACCAGGTCCATGGGACTCTGGAGACCAGAGTTCTGTGTGATATCTTTCTGGACAGAGGCTTTAGCTTGATTCAGTATCATTTCACCTAATCTTAGAAAGAGCTTGTATTGTTGATTCTCAGAAGAAAAGCCATACAGATTATTCTCATTTGTAAAACAAGAAGGCCCATGAGTGGATGTCTCCAAAGATGAATTGCCAGGTGTGTGCACCCATCTCAGGCAGCTGAGTACCCTTGATGTGCTGGTTGGCCTCTGAGCCAAAGCATGCTTTGTTAGGCTAGGATGCTGGCAGGCCTCAGTGGGGTTGTGGCTGAGCTGAGAGGGCTTCTTGCTTTTCCTGAACAAGTCTGACTCCCCCGACTCCTACCAGTGGGGCACGCCCATGAGCCCTAAGCCAACTTTTTCATTCCTCACTTGGCTTCCAAATAATGGGTCACTTAGCCGCTCTCATTGCTTTGTATCTCAGGCAGTTGTGGGCTGGAAAACAAACATACCTGCTTTGAATCTGTGCCTTAAGCCAAACAGACTTGATTGCAGCCTTGGTATCTGCAGACCCTTGCAGACTGCAAACCGCGGTTAAAGCAGTTGTGTGGGATCGTGCAGGTTCAACTGGATTTTGCTTTGCAAGCTTGACTCACCAATCCTTGGATGGCTGTGTTTGTGGACTTCCCTTGGGAGGCCTTACAGCCTGTCTTGAGTGTCACCCAGCTGGGTGGTCCTGGCCCCACAACCTAACTGTCAAGCAGGGCTCATTCAGATGTGTTGCCCTGAGTGCTTTCTTTTTAGTTTCATTTGAAAGGTTAGAGATTTTCACATTCTTGAGATTCTTTCTGTGGCCAGTTTGGTAAACGTTTCATTTCTTCAGTTTCCCAATTGACCCCATTCTTCCCTTTGCCCTTCAAGGGACTGTCTCAGGTGCAGGCCAGTTTTGCATTCTCAGCAAAGCTGTCTGTGTTTGGTTTGTGTGGGTTTTCTACAACTGAGGTTGAACAAGTCTTCTAGACTTCTGAACAGTTCCTGTCCTGTACCAGCCTGGTTTGCAAACTTGGCCTGGAAACTTGGTGCTGCACAGAACTTCTCCTCACTCCCACTGCCTGACCTCAGATTTGCATTAGCTCTATTCGATGTGAAGGTCTCAGTTTTTGTTGTGATTTGTTCACCTTTTAGGAGCTTTCCTGTCTATAGATTTATCCTTTCTTTCATCTCATGCCACAAAACACTTCTTAGATTCTTATCCTACTGGTGATTTTAGGCTGGGGATGTTTATAGCAGTTAGGAGGCACTAGGAGAGAATTCATCTCAGGAGGCCCAGAATTGGACCGTGTTATACTGTTGACCAAGGTCATTAGACTTCAGTTCTTCTGATGGACCGGAAAGGAATTGGGAAGTTTCATGGAATTTTCGCTGCAGTGTTAGGTAATTTTGAGAAAAATATGCCTTACACTCTAGCTATGCAGACTGCATAAGTCATTTTGGTGATTTATTAGGCACCATTCTTTTCAGTGCAAGGGAGAGAAACTCATTTGAGCCAATTTAAAGTGAAAGAAAATTTTTTTGTTAGGAGGGTTTAATCAGGTTTTTGTTGCTGTTGTTTTAAAGCAGCATGGTGTAGAAACCCATTCGAAGCTACTTAAAGATGAAAAAAGATGGAGTTCCCATCGTGGCGCAGCAGAAATGAATCCGACTAGGAACCATGAGGTTGCGGGTTCGATCCCTGGCCTTGCTCAGTGGGTTAAGGATCCGGTGTTGCCGCGAGCTGTGGTGTAGGTCACAGACGTGGCTTGGATCCTGTGTTGCTGTGGCTGTGGCGTAGGCTGGCGGCTAGCCTGGGAACCTCCATATGTTGCATGTGGCCCTGAAAAGCAAAATAAATAAATATTAAAAAAAAAAGAGAAAAGAAGGAGCCACTTGGTCCACTTGGACTGAGGAGTAGAGTTCTCCCTAAGCTTGACTGAATCCCCAAGCTCAAACTGCTCACCAGGGCTTCATCTCCCTCTCTCATCTCTGTATGTCCGCTTGGGCTCCAGGTGGTGCAGAATGCCTCCTACATCTCTGGGCTTTTGGCCTCCCAGATTCAAGCCAAGCCAGAAAAGAGAGAAAGTAGCAAGCACAAAATTGTTTCCTGTAACTCCCATACAAGTCCCGTGATTCGATGACTAGATCCCAGCTCTGAACCAATCCCTGTGAGTAGGGGCACCTGTCACATGACCCCCCCCCCCCAGCATCAGAAGCAATCAGTGTCCCTTACAAACAATTGCGGGTTCACAGACCTGGGGCAGTTGACAGTGGGTCTCAGAAAGATTTGGAGGCAACAATCAGAAAGCCCCGAAGACTGCCTCTGGTGTCTGTTTTGTTCCGCCCTCGCTGTAGATGAGCCCTGCAGGCACCGCACACAACACGGCTGCCCCACAGCTCCCAGCTGTTCACATTGCACTCCGTCCAGCTACGTGCAGAGACCTCAAGGGAGAATGTGATGCAGCTCACGTTGGAGGCTCCACCCTCCTCCCCTCAGCTGTGGAGACTGAGACTGGCCCTTTAGGACAAACCTGGGTGGGTGGAGCTTGTTGTTGGAGAAGATGTGATGTAGGCTGATGGTCCCGAAGAGACAGATAGGTGGCTCTTCCTCTCTGGTTGAGAAGCCTTCTTTTAAGTCCAGGTTGTTGATAATAAATAGTGTCAAGGGCCTCTCTCCCCAAGCTAGGAACGTGTCGGGTGAAGTTCCAGCTGAGTTACGTGGACGCCTGCTTCCTGGAAGCAATGCCCAGGATCAGTACCTTGGGACCTCTCCAGACTCTCCTTTCTGCTCCAGTGTGGGCCCTTCCTTCCTGCAGAGGAGACAGCACTGTCTGAGAGGCATGAATGGGAATTTCCTTCTTCCAGGCCCAAGTCAGCATGACTCGGGATGGCTTTGACTGGAAAAACTGAATCAAAGTATGTGCTTAGGCCAAGGATTTCCCCAAACACTAATCAGTGCTGATTACTTCCAGCGTGTTGCCTTTGGCTCTGAGGAGAGTTTTGTCCATTGTGGCTTCAGTGTCTGGCTTCTGCTGCTCAGAAGATGAGAAATGAGTTTGTAGGGATGAACCTGGGTGAAGGGCTGTCCCTTCGACAAACTGACCTTTAGTAGGTGTGAAGAACCCTAATTACCAAATTCCTGGGTCATTGGCCTTTTCCTCCAGCATTAACACTTGGGGGTGGAGTTGGGGGTCATGACACTGCTGGCTGAAATGAAATCCTGAAATGTGTCAGGGAAAACTTCTATAAAAGTCCTTGCTCATAGTTGAAAATGACTTTTCTCCTCTGTCTTTATGTCTTTTGAACTGAGACCAAAGGCTGAGTGTGAGTAGAGATGCCATGTTATCCAATCCCTAAATCATCTAAAGGAAGTAACACAATTCAGTGAACCTGAAACTTGATCTCACGTGGGTTGAATGAAGTTTTCTTATTAAGTTCATGGAAGTTCACGAAAAAGACTTGTAGTTGGTTCTCATAGAATGCCTTGGAGAACCTCGAAATGCTTTCTGTTCTGGCCCTCAGTTTATAGTCTGGAAGGTAAAAGCTCAGAGAGGGACAGGATATGCTCAAGGTCACACAGGGAGGTGTGGCTAGATTAGAACCCAGACCTCCTGGGCCCCAGGCCTCTGAGATTTGGCTTGTCTTCGTTCTGCCTGTAACTGCCCTCTTGGAAGGCTAAGGCTGGACTTATAGCCTGGAGAAAATTTTTTTTTTTTAACAGCTTTACTGAGATATAATGCACACACCATAAAATTCACCCCTTTAAACTATATAATTTTTAGTATGTTCACAGAGTTGTAGTGCCATCAGCACTATATAATTTTAGAACACTTTCATAGTTTCTGTCGTGGCTCAGAGGAAACAAATCTAACTAGCATCCATGAGGACTCAATCCCTGGCCTTGCTCAGTAGGTTAAGGATCTGGCGTTGCTGTGAGCTGTGGCATAGGCCAGCGGCTGCATTTCCAATTGGACCCCTAGCCTGGGAACCTCCATCTGCCACGGGTGTGGCCCTAAAAAGACAAAAAAAAAAAAACAAAACTTTTCCTCTTGCCCCTAAGAAACCCTGTACCTATTAGCAGTCACTCCCATGCTCCCCTTCCCCCAGGCCCTGGCAGCTACTAATTGGTTTTCTCTCTATGGATTTGCCAATTCCGTACATGTGGAATCATACTGAATGTGGTCTGCTGTGACTGGCTTCTTTAACTTAGCAGAATGTTTTCAAGATTCATCCGTGTTGTATCTATACGTCATTCCTTTTTATGGACAAATGATGGAGTGTATAGGGATCAAATCTGAAAATAAAGCTGGAAAGTTTTCAGATTTATTTTTTTCTTTCCCTGGTAGCTTTCTCCTGGGAAACCAGTCTTTACATTTGGAGATGAACTGGGAGACTTTCCTAGCCTCCTTGGACCTAACCAATTGCTGCTTCTCTTAAATGTTTTGACTCCTGGGAGGAAAGTTGGTTTCTGGCAGAAGTGTGTTCTTTCTTGTATTGATGAGAAAATTAATACACGATAATTAACACAGATGCTCAAGAGCCAGAGTTGTAAGGAAATTTTTCCTTACATCTATTTTCCAAATGCTTGGCTTATTTAAAAATTTTTAATTTTAGCAATTATGTAATTTTTCTTGCCCTTCTCAGCTTCATTGGAAACTTTCCGCCCTGCAGACCTTAAGGAAAGAACAATGTTGCGCACTCCTCTTTAACTTGCCCCTAGAGTTTCCACTTGTCAATGTTTTGCCACATTGACCTAAGTCAGTCTTGCTAAGGATATGCATTACAGAGCTATTTTTTATGCAGCCCTTTGGAAAAGTACCTAGCCTACATCATGACCCTTCACCCCCACTTACTTCAGCAGGTATCTCTTAAGATAAAGGTCATTTTTTTTTTTTTTTTGGCGGCATATAGACGTTCCCAAGCTAGATCCAATGCCAGATCCAAGCCGTGTCTAGTGACAGCAATGTCAGATCCTTAACCCACTGAGCAGGGGCAGGGATCGAACCCACAACCTCATGGTTCCTAGTCGGATTTATTTCTGCTGTGCCACGACCGGGAACTCCTAAAGGTCATTTTTCTTATTACAGCGTCACTGCACACCCAGGAAGTTAGTACTGATATGATAATTATATTTCAAATAAAATGTTCTCAAATGCTCCCAAGTATCCCTTATGGTTATTTTTTAAAATCCAGGAACCACAGTTCTCTTGTGGCACAGCATGATCAAAGAACTTGCATAGACTCTGCAGCAGCTTCTGTTGCTGCTGTGGCTTGGGTTCGAACACTGGTCCAGGAACTGCAGGGATGGCCAAGAAAAAAAAAAAAAATCCAGGAACTGGAGTACCCGCTGTGGTGCAGTGGGTTAATGATCCAGCTTGTCTTTGTGGCATTGCTAGTTCCATCCCCAGCTCAGCACAGTAGGTTAAGAATCTAGTATTGCCACAGCTGTGGTGTGGGTTGCGTTTGGGGCCAGGGAACTTCCAGGTGTGGAGGAAAAAGGAAAAAAAAAATCCGGGAACCAATTAAAGATTACCCAATTGAATTTGGTTTCAAAGTTACTTCAGTCTTTCCTTTAATCAAAATGTTTTTCTTGATGTTGACATTTTTGAAGAAGTTGGGCCATTTGTCTTTAGGCTGGGTGCTTTTCAAATGTTACGTGCATAAGAATCACAGGATTAGGGGCTGTCTTGGTAAAATACACATTCTGGTTCTGGGAGAGGGCTGAAGGGGATGAACTTGAGGTTTGCATTTCTAGTGGGCTTCCAGGTGATGCCAGTGCTGCCTTGTCTGCAGAACACACTTGAAAGAGTGAGGCTATAGAATGTTCCATATTCTAGATTTGTCTGTTTCCTCAGGATTGGATTCAAGGTAAACATTTTCGGCAAGTGCACTTCCAAAGGTTATGGGTGCTTCCCACTGCGTCACACCAAGAGGCACATCATGTCAATTTGTCCTGTGATTAGTGATGCTAAGTCCCATCTCTTAGTTCCAATGATGTTTGCCAGGTGTTAAAATAGTACCTTTCTCCTGTTGTAATAAGTAATCTTTGAAGCTGCATGAATATCTTGGTCCCCAGCAGTTTTCACCTATTAATCAATTTCTTGGGGAAAAAAAAATAATAGCTTGAGTTATAATCTCCAGCTGGCAACGCATGCCTCGTGTAATTAATTAGCATTTAATTATGTGTGTGTGTGGTAAGTAATTTTTATTTTTTAAATGTATCTAGTGGTAGGTTGACTCCCATTTGTACTGTAAACATTGGCTTTTACAGTTTCCCAAGTTGGAAGATTAACAGTCTTATTTTGTATGATTCCCTTGAGAAATATTTACACCCCACAGAGAGGGGTAGTATGGCGTATTTTAAAAAGCCACTATAAAAAAATTTTGTTTTAAGGGCATATGGAGGTTCCCAGGCTAGGAGTCAAATCAGAGCTATAGCTACTGACCTACACCACAGCTACAGCAATGCCAGATCTGAGCTGTGTCTGCCACCTATTCCACAGCTCATGGCAACGCTGGATCCTTTACCACTGAGCAAGGTCAGGGATCTAACCTAAAAGGACTTTTTAGGAGTTCCCGTCCATGGCTCTGTATCCACAATCTTGACTAGTATCCATGAGTTCGCAGGTTTGATCCCTGGCTTCACTCTGGGTTAAGGATCCAGTGTTGTTGTGAGCTATGGTGTAGGTTGCAGATGTGGCTCAGATCTGGCATTGCTGTGGTTTGTGGCATAGGCTAGCAGCTACAGCTCCAATTCGACCCTTAGCCTGGGAAGCTCCATGTGCCATGGGTTCGGCCCTCAAAAAACAAAACAAAATAAAATAAATAAAATAAGCACCTCCTTGCAGTTGCTTGCTAGGACTACAACTTGGACTGTTAAATATTCCTCACATTTCCAGAGTTCCCTTTGTGGCTCAGTGGTTAACAAACCCAACCAGGATCCAGGATGTCATGGGTTCAATCCCTGGCCTTGCTCAGTGGGTTAAGGATCCGGCGTTGCTGTGAGCTGTGGTGTAGGTCACAGACGTGGCTCAGATCTGGCGTTGCTGTGGCTGTGGTGTAGGCCAGCGACGACAGCTCCAATTGGACCCCTAGCCTGGGAACCTCCATATGCTGTGGGTGTGGCTCTAAAAAGCCAAAAAAGAAAATATTCCTTGGATTTCAGAAAAGCCCTCTTCTATAATGGGCAGGCACTTCAGACATGTTAGAAGCTCTTCTTTTTGATTGAAATTAAGAGTTGGGTGGCCAAGAGGGAGTATTTGAGTGGGAGCCACTGGAAAACTGTCCCAGGTGGATTTGGCACTCGAAAGTGTATTCCCCCTTCTCTGACCAGTCTCTAAGAAGTCTCTAAGAAGCTGCAGAGGAGAGATTTCCACACCAGGGCCCTTTACTTGTGAGGGTTGGGGTGCACGACCAACTGTCTTATAACGGTGAGCAGCTCCTTCACTGTGTAGTCTGGAGGTAGGAAGATTAGGGGTGGAGACCCGCAGACAGTAGGACCTGGTTCCAAATCCCAGCCCCAGCTCTTGCCAGCATTTTGACCTTGGGTGGGTTTCTGAGCCTCACTTTCCTTGTCTGTGAAATGGGGATAGTAGTGGATCTTGGCCTCATAGGGGTTGTTGGAAGCGTGAAAGGAGATGACTGTGTGAAGTGCTTAACACAGTGAATGCATGATACGTATTGATTGAACGGATTTCTAGTCCTTAAAAAAGAGATTAAATCTATTTTAAGACCTAAACATATACAGGGATTTTCCAATTGTTTTCAAGCACGGTTTTCTTTTTCACGACAAATAAGTATTGGCTCACATCATCAGAGATTCTGTATATAAAGTTTTGGTTTACTGAGCTAATTTAAGAAATGAAATCTCTAAGTTATATGCATTTATACTAGTCTATGCCTGATATACCTAATTTGATGGGGTGGTAAGTGAATGGATCACCACTGGCCAGTTTCAGGATCATTACTATTCTGGAAATGAAGTCCTAATGAAGGAGATTCATTCCACAGAAAATACCCGAGCTTCTGTTCTGTGTCAGGCACTACTCCAGTGCCAGGGTCTGAATCCTGGCCCTGTGGAACCTGTGTGTGGTGGTAGATCACTCATCTTTTCATGTAGAACCAGGACGTTTTCTGACAGTCAGTGCGTTGGCTGGAGTCCCGCGGGTTTCGTTGCATAAACCACATTCAGAGTGCATCATCTCATTTCTAGTTGTGGAGTAAGGACCTGTGAAGCAGTGTGAGTGCAGGATCCTTGTGTGTTTTTGTTCCCTCTCCCCTGCCAGCTCAATTTCTTTCTTCCCTCTCTTTTTATTTATTTTTTGGCTGCGCCTGAGGCATGTGGAAGTTCTCGGGTGGGACTCAAACCCACAGCACCACAGCAGCAACCCAAGCTGCTGCAGTGACAATGCTGAATCCTAATTCCCTGAGCCACAAGATAACTCCCCAACTCAATTTCTTTTCTTTTCTTTTTTTTAAAGCTTTAGGATATAATTCACGTGCCATACAATTCACCCATTGCCATCTCAATTTCTTAAGAGTGATTTTACCTTTGCATAATTCAATAGTCCCCATCCCACCCCCATTTTATTTTCCTAAAAGCAACTTGATATGTATGGCTTTTTTATTTCACACTATTTATATTTTGTATTGGGGGGGTAGAGCAACTTATACATTTGTTATGATGTATAATTTACAGTTTAGGAAATCACATTAGCCAAATGAAGGGGTAGAGTCCACTGTGGTAGTCCCCCAGGGTTGCCAGAGAAAACAATCAAATTTGAAGTTTAGATAAACAATGAATAACTTTTTAATATAAGTGTTCCAAATACGACAAGCCATTTTCTCACGTTGCAGGTTACTGAATGGGACATACTTACACCAAGCAGTTATTTAGTGTTTGTCTCAATTCATATTTAACTGCTTATTCTGTATTTTATTTGCGAAAGCTGGCAACCCTCGGTCCCACTGCCTGCTCAGAAGCACTCAGGGCTTTCATGTTTGCTGGGGGGTGGTCCCTGCAGCTTCAGGAGTGTCCTAGGAGAGAAGTGTAGTGGCGTCTCATTATGCTGTGGCTTTGGGCGCTGGGGTAGGGGCCAGATTAGTAATTAGCTAAATCTGACCTCACTCAGGAGGAATGTGCTCTTGCTAGGTATTAGCGAGAGGTTTTAGGCTCTCTGAGCCATTGTCAGAAGCCTGTCAGTGATGTCATTAGCTAGAAAAGCCAGCTTCTCGGCCTCAGGCAAAAGCAAGAAAGCCAGGGCTCCAGTTTTGGTAATAAATGGAAATGGAGCTCCACAGGTCGGGTGTGGAGGAATTTATTACGACAGGAAGCCTGACGGAGCCTCCCGCCTGCGTGCAGCCCCCCAGCCAGCTTTCTGAGTTCTGATGAACAACCAGAAGCTTCGAACGCGGCATGCGATTACATTGTTGGCCCAATGCCCTGGAAAAATTGGCTTGCTCTCAGCAAACACTCCAGGAGCTACAAAGGGGGTGTCAGGACTGTTTTGCAGCTCTGAGCGGGCCCATAAATTGGGGAGAAGGGGAGGCTGATGTGGAAATTGTTCATCAGACTGCTAAGAGTATTTCTAGAAAATGTATCCTTTGTACCACAGAAGTCCTCAGCGTCCCTGTCATCTTACCCTCTGCTATTGGGGGGGGCCTTGAGGAGCAGAGGCAAGTCCTCTGGATTTTGATGCTCACAAAACCCATCTTTGACCTTGTGAGTTGGAAGAAATAGATCGAGCTTTTATGTTTTTATTGTTAATTTATTTAATTTTTGACTGTGCCAGAGGCACATGGAAGTTCCCAGGCTAGGGATGGAACCTGCACCACATCTGTAACCAGAGCCACAGCAGTGACAACGCTGGATCCTCACCCACCCTGAGCTAGGAGGGAACTCCACATTTTTATATTTTTGAAGGGTAATTTGTTGTGCATGAGTGGGCTGTCAGACTAGAAGTGAGACCTGATTTAAATCAAGTGCTGAATGTAGTAACTATGGCCATTTAATTGTGTTTGAAATCTCCCATAAAACATTCTGGAAAAGGACAGGTGGGAGTCCTGATCATGGGCTGGGTTTCGCAGGTCAGGTTTCTCTGGCCTGTTGGAGGTTCCACCTAAGCAATTACCCAAGGCTGTCTTGCCCGCTGAAGTGCTGATGGCAGGCGTGTTGTGCCAGGTGCAAACCCAGAGAAGTAGGTGGGAGGCTCAGAGTGCAGCTTCTGCTGGTCTGGCCTTCCCCTCCTTAGGTTTTCTTGTCAGATTAGAATTTGGGGGCATTGACCCTGAGTCTCCAGCTTGGTTTGCATAATGAGGAGGTTAAGACAGATCCTCCCAAGCCCCCTTTTCTTGCACATCATCCCCTGGGGTCCCACCACTCGCTGGTTCAGTGGCCCTGGGCAAACAACACAGCCTCATGGAGCCTCCGTTTTGGCATCTGTAAAATAAGATATTTGTGCCTGTTGTGTGGGAAGTACTGCAGCCAAGGTGCTCAGTAGTCTGTGGGCCCTTGCTCGGTGAGCGGTGGTGTTGACTGGGCATTTGAGAGGATGTCACTGAAAGAACTGGTCCTGGTCACACTTTGCCTTTTCACCGTGCCTTATTGCAACCTGACTTTCATCATTTGGGACTCTCCATCTGCCTGACCCCTCTGTAAAATGAGGGTGCCCCAGGAACAAAGGCAAGGCCTCTTCAGTGAATGACTAGCCTGCCCCTTACTTCTCCTCCTCTTCCTTACCCTCCGCTCCTCTCCCCGTGTGAGCTCATTATTAATGAGTAACCTCTAAAAAAGAAAAATTGAAATGCATTTCTAAGAGGACTCTTCCAATCCTCTTGAGTGCTGCAGCATCATTATTCCAAGGAACTGGCGGAATCATCCTTTCTTTGTTTAGAATGTGGTTTCATCACTTTGCGACCAAGTCTGTGGAAAAGGAGGCTTGACCCAATAGCCTAGGGCTTCGCTGGGCTCTAGGGCACACGTGTTGTCCTTTCTCTTTACATGATCAGCCCTCTTGGGGTCTGCCTCCAGTTCTTTTCCTGTCAAAAAAAGGAATGGCCTTCTGGATGCGGGTTTTGGTGTGTCTGGATTCTTGTGTGGTCTGGTTGCCCCCTGAAGCCTGGCTGCAACCTTAGAATCAATCCGAAAGCTTTAACAATTACTGATACCCTGGCCCCACCCCCAAGAAATGCTCATTTTATTTTCTTTTGGGGAGGGGCAGTGTGCTTTTATATTTAGCTTTCTGAATTAAGTCTCAAGTGATTTGTGCAAGCAAGACTTAAGAAAGTTGGACAAGCCTTGGAGTTCCCAGTGCGGCTCAGCAATAATGAGCTCAGTATCCATGAGGATGCAAGTTCAATCCCTTGCCTCGCTCAGTGGGTTAAGGATCCAGCATTGCCACAAGCTGTGGTGTAGGTTGCAGACGTGGCTTGGATTCCACGTTGCTATGTCTGCGGCATAGACTGGCAGCTGTAGCCCCTAGCCTGGGAATGGTATTAGCATCAGAGTAGCCCTGACCTACTGGGGGCTGGCCTGGGAGAGATTCACTTTACTTTTCTCACAATATCATTTTAATTGATTGTAATGGGGTATTTTATAGCTAGAAAACTTGATGATGATCAGGAAGAAACACACCATATCTACCAACTGAGGTGACTGGGATTCCTTCAAATTAAGAACTTCTTCCAACAGGGAAGCCTTTGTAACTAGACTTCAAACGACCCCAGTCCACTCTTTTGAATTCCCTCAGAGGTGGCCGGTCTCTCCGTGTCCCGCTGAGGGTGGGTTTGATTATTAACAATGGCCCAGCTACTTGGCACCCAGCCTGGTGAGTAAGACAGCTGAGTAAGAGGGAGAAACAGGGTCTTGGGTCAGAACAACAGGAATAAAAAGTGACCAGATTTTCTTATCTGTTCAGAGAAGCCCCAGAAGCGGCAACAACGGCAGCCTCTGGACTGTTTTGTGGTCCTTGGCTGTGACATTTATGGGGGTGGCAGGTTGTCATCTGAGTGGCAGCACACAGCTTGATGGCTCCTGGGCTGGGGGTGTCTGCTGCACACTGACCCATCCAGTGCTGGTGTGACCAGTGCGCTCAGAGAATGTGAGGGAGCACAGCTGTTGGGTGAAGGCCATGCCCCGCCTGCCCTGAGGTGCACTGCACAGAGGCTGGGGCAGGAATCCCGTGGGGACCCTGCTGTTTTTGCTCTGCTGCCCCTGCCAAGTCTACTTCGTGTACCTCCCTCACACCCTGTGTTCATGCAGGTGTTTGTATCTACCGGGAAGCTGCCATTTACGTCTCTTAGCACTGATGCCAAGAATGGGTGGGAACTAAAGGTGAGGTAGATACTGTCACCATATTTTACAGATGAGGAAAACTGAGGTCTGGGGACGGTGACATCTTGTGGTGGTAGAATGGGATGTTAACCCACTTATCTCTCTGTGTTTGTAGATCTGAAATTCATCTGGTAAATCTGTTAGTTTCACAAATAACTTTTTTTTTGTCTTTTTGCCTTATCTAGGGCCGCACCGGCCACATATGGAGGTTCCCAGGCTAGGGGTCTAACAGGAGCTGTAGCTGCTGGCCTTTGCCACAGCCACAGCAACGCGGGATCCGAGCCGCGTCTGCAGCCTACACCACAGCTCACAGCAGCGCTGGATCCTTAACCTGCTGAACGAGGCCAGGGATCGAATCCGCAACCTCATTCCTAGTCGAATTCGTTAACCACTGAGCTACGACGGGAACTCCCAGAAAGAACTTTTTAAAAGACATCCTGGGCGTTCCTGCTATGGTGCAGCAGGTTAAGGACCTGGCATTATCTCTGCAGTGGCTTGGCCTGCTGCTGAGAGGCACGGGTTCGATCCCCAGCCTGGCTGATTGGGTTAAAGATCTGGTATTGCTGCACTTGTGGCATAGGTCACAGTTGCAGCTTGGATTTGATCCCTGTCTTTATATGCGGCAGGTGTGGCCATTAAAAAACAAAACAAAACAAAACAAAAAAACAGCTCGTATTAGGTACTCAGCTATAAGGTTTGTTCATTTCATAGACTTGGTATATTCTTATTAATTTTAAAGGCCTTGTGCTAGGGACATGGCTTTATCTTCAGATATCTCAGAAGAAAAACAGCCAGAGAAGGTGTGCTCAGGTTGCTGTGGCAGGTTTTATAGGACAAGGCTTCTCACAGCACCTCCTGGAGAGGCGTGAAGAGCAATACTTTTCCTCTGGGGTGTCGGAAGGCTCAAGGCAAAGGTTGGAAGGGGCAGAGTCAAGAGACAGGATGTTCTGGGCTGCAGAACTGCTCGGGCAGAGAATGTGGGACGTGTGGAATGTGAGAGCCTCTGCAATCACCCTCCGGCCTCGGAGCTTAGGACTTGCAGAGGCGCGGGCGGACCATAAGATTTGAATAGTTGTGACGTTGGCCAGGTTGGGAAGGACCTTAAAAGGGATATAAAAGGACTTGGATTTGACTGTCTAGACTTGTGCTCTCTGCCAGCCACATGTGGCTAGTTAAATGTAAATTAATTAAAAATTAAATAAAATGCGCAGATGAGCACCTTAGTCACACTAACCACATTCATCTGCTCAGTAGTCATGTGTGGCTTGTGGCTACTGTATTGGACGGTACACATAGAAAACATTTCCATCATCACAGAAAGTTCTGTTGGCCACTGATGCTATTTAGAGAGTGGTGCTATAGTTTAAACTATGGCCATGGAGCCTGATCCGGCCTTCTACCTGACTTGTCAGGTTTTATAGGAACAACGGCCACATCCATTTATTTGCATGTTGTTTATAGCCACTTTCTCACTAAAACAATAGATTTGAATAGTTGCAACAGAGGCCTTATGGCCAGTAAAATCTAAAATATTTACTTTTTGGCCCTTTACGGAAAATATTTGCTGATGCCTGGAATAGACGATGGGGAACAGTGGTCTATTCCCACCCACTTCCAGTGGGTGTCCAGGCTGGAAGTGATGTCAGTGGTTGTATGTACAGCTTGAGAGGCTGACTCAGGCCTCTTTGGTGAAGAAGTGATGGTGGGTCAGCCAGATTAATGGGGAGACCCATTTATAGAGGCCTTCACGGGTTCCTGTAAGAGATGATTGAGGCCTTGCCCTGGGCAGGGTTGGTTCGGATGGTTCCACGGTTCTGTGGTCCATTTAATGAAACATCCCTCACTGAAGTCCTTTAAAGTCCTGGGTGTAAAAATTATGAATTGATCCAGGGTTCTTGACTTAGCATGTCTTAGACCCCTTTGGCTCTCTGAAGACTGCACTCTTTATGTGTAAAGTATTATACATGTGATTACAAAGGAAACCAGTCATATTGAAATACACTTACCAGATATAAATTGGGGGGTGGGGGAGTTCCTGTTGTAGCTCAGTGTTAACCCTAGTAGTATCCGTGAGGTTGCAGGTTGGATCTTTGGCCTTGCTCAGTGGGTTAAGGATCTGGCATTGCTGTGAGCTGTGGTGTAGGTTGCAGACTCGGCTCAGATTCCACATTGCTGTGGCCTAGGCTCACAGCTGCAACTCCAGTTGACCCCTAGCCTGGGAATGGGGAATATGCTGCAGGTGTGCCCTAAAAGATAAAAGGAAGTTGTTTTTGGATATACTAATAAAAGCACATCCGTATTGAAATATTTAATAACAAAATTTAGCTGCAAGTCTAAAAGCTACTATAATTTTGATGTAGTGATGAGCATTTGAGGTACTGCCAATACTAATGTGATGGGGAAAGATTGATTTTGTTGGTGACAAAACCACAGGTGCTTCTAATACACTTGTGTTTTACAGTCTACATTCATAATAGAAAGATATGCTGCATTTGAGTCAGAGCTTACTGAAAACAACGATTAAACTTTGTTTCCTCTCCCAGTTCATTACCAGGTGCTCACCTTGGCCACCCCATCTTTTCCCTGCAAGAGTCCCTGACTTAGGCCATCTGTCACAGGAAGCCGTAGGGCAGTTGGGGATGGCAGGGTTGTTTTGCTAAATGTCTTGGACATTTAGCTTCGTAGTAGGTCATATGAGAAGTTCCACTTATGCCTTCCTTGTGAGATCCCAAACTCCTAATTTATCCACCACACCCTTTCCCCTTTGGTAACCATAAGTTGGCTTTCTCTGTCTTTGAGTCTAACTTCAATTTCTTCTGATTTTCTTATTTTGCTGGACCAACTTCCTCATCCGCCCCTACTCGGCTTTCAAATTGTTTTGAAGATCCCTAAGAAGGACCTGTGCCTGAGGGGTGTAAGGTGGTCTTGCTGGGATCATTGGGAAGATTTGGGTAGAGTTTTGATCTGTAGATTTAAACTGGATGGCCGGTAAAGTGGGCCTGATATTAGCTGCTGGCTGCTGGCTTGGGGATCCATTCAGAACTGGCCAGCAGGACTGGGGGAGAGACGGGTTTTGGTGAGGGAGTGTGGTCAAGGGACACCAAGCTAGCTTGGTAATCGGGCTTTAGGTAGATTTGCAAATTAGTGGCTCTCTGGTAAGTTTGGCTGGTCAGTTGTTGATTGATCGGTTTATTGATGAGTGGGTGGTTGTTGGTTGGGTAGTAGATGGCAGTAGTGTCTTATGTCCCCCTCCCTACTTTCCTAGGTACCAGGTTCACACTGATGCTGTAGACAGAGCCTGGGCCCTGTCGCTAGGACACTTAACGGATTTGGATCCAGGACTACAGAAATGTTTAGAGAGTGGATTTAATTAGCACCCATGCTGTGTGGCTCATTGTTAGTACTGTTATGCCTATGAGTATTCGATTTTTTTTTTTTTTTGACCACACCCACAGCATGTGGAAGTTCCTGGGTCAGGGATCAAACCCACGCCACAGCAGCGACCCAGGCCGCTACAGTGAAAACACCAGGTCCTTAACCCACTGCACCATGCACCACAGGGGAAGTCCTGAGTATTTTGTTCTTTAGTCTTTTGTCTTTTTAGGGCCGCACCCACGGCATATGCAGGTTCCCAGGCTAGGGGTCAAATCAGAGTTATAGCAGCTGGCCTGCACCACAGCCACAGTAATGCGGGATTTGAGCTGCGTCTGAGACCTACACTACAGCCCACGGCAACGCCAGATCCTTAACCCACTGAGCAAGGCCAAGGATTGAACCCGTGGTGTCCTCATGGATACTAGTTGGGTTCATTAACCACTGAGTCACTATGGGAACTCCCCCTGAGTATTTTATTCTTAAGTAGCACTAGGAATGCTGCTTGGATATGTTTCAAATACAAGTATTTTTTACTAACAAGTATTAGTACATTATACAAATATTTTTTATTTTACAAATATTTTTTACTAACTTACTAAGTTCTCACCTCTCCTCTGCATAGGAAGTTTAGAGCCAAGTGGCCGTTGGGTGGGGGTTTTGAAAGTTTCCCCAGCTTAAATAATTTGATACTCTACTTGCCCACATCAGGACAACTTCCCCTCTTTCTACCAACTTAAGTGGTGGTCCAAATTACTGGGTTCCATCTCTGATTCTTCCCTCTTGACAATGCATTGTCTCTGTTTGAAGAATTTGACCGTGGAAGCTCTAAAGCACACCCAGAAAGGAGGAGGCTGGTTTTGGCCTGGAGTCCTCTAAATCATAACCCAGGTTTAAGAATTTATCATTTTCACAGGAACAATAAGATGTTTCTTAGCGTGGTTTTTAAGTGAGTTGGTTATCACCAGGGTTTCATAAACACGTGGTTAGGGGGTGTGCTCTTCTTTAACACCCTTGACCTTTTGAGAACTTGCTTTTATTGCCCTTTATCTGCAAAACAAGGTTCTAGTTTCTTAATCACTGCAACCGAAACAGTTGTAGATTTTAGAGAAAACCTTAGTAACCTTATTTCCTGTTGTCCTTTTGTGTCTCTTGTCTATCTTCTTCATCCCTACACCTACCAGTTTTACAGAACATGATCTACCAGCCTAGGGGAGTTTTCAGGATGGTTGTTTGTAGAGATCTGAAGGGCATTTCAAGGTAGAATTACCAAAGTATCTTCTGGACACCACTGGTGAATGCCCTTTGAGATAGTATTAAAAAAGTTCTCTAGTCCAATAAAATTGGGAAGGTCTGTGTGGCACCCAGGTGTTTTCTTGGAGATTGTCAGTGTATATTTGCCTATTAAAGGCTCTGAGAAGTCCTGCAGCCATTTAAAATTGTTCAATTCCAGGAGTTCCCATTGTGGCTCAGCAGTAACAAACCTGGTTAGTATCCATGAGGACACAGGTTCGATCCCAGTCTTGCTCAGTGGGTTAAGGATCTGGTGTTTCCATGAGCTACAGTATATATAGGTTGTAGACATGGCTCGGTTCTGGCATTGTTCTGGCTATGGTGTGGCTGCGGCATTGCTGTGGCTGTGGTATAGGCTGGCAGCTATAGCTCTGATTCGACCTCTGGCCTGGGAACTTCCATATGCTGTGTGTGCAGCCCTAAAAAGGACAAAAACAAAACAAAACAAAATTTCAAGTCCTTATGTCCCCAGCTTATTTGACCACGGAAATCTTTTCTAAGATGTGGTATAATCGAGATGATATTAGGTATTATGCAACATTTAAAATTTTTAACAGTTAAGTATTTTCACAAGTAGTTACAAAGAGCAACTAGTACATCATTCAGTCATTTGGCTAAAGAAAAAAAGGAAAAATAGTTGATTTAAGGGAAATAAAACCTTAGTAAATGCCCCAAGTGGTTAGAGGATAAGGCCAGGTTTCTGAGTGTGGTTTGAGGGACAAATACTCCTCAGAGCCAAGTTTAGGCAGAGCTGGTGTACTGGCTGAGGCTGGAAGCAGCTTCTTCATTGAAGAACTGGTGATGAAGACATTTGACTGGGCTGTGTGTCTTCAGCAATGGTGTCAGCTGTGTCTGGGGTGATGCCTTGGCTATTTAGCATGTGTCGCTTGCTGGCCCTACACTTGGATACTGTGCCTCAGGAATGTTAGAATGCATTCCCGTTTTAGCAGCAAAGCTGACCTGCTATGTGCTTAGTCTGTTTATCTTACTGCCATGGCCGTTTATCATGGGACAGAGTTCAGGGGCACAGTGATAAATCGCTTTTAGGAGGATGATGTAACCCTCAGCATTCATTTCCTCCTCGGTTTTCGCCAGTTTTGAAAGCCTTTGCAATACCATCATGTCCATGTCTGGGCCTCCTTCTCTGCAGCCCCAGCCTGGTCTCCAGGAGGAATGTTCAATGCAGATTCTGGAGTTGGCCTAGATTCACACCCCAGTTCTCCTACTTAAGAGCTATGTGACTTCAGGCTTAACTTATCTGCTTCTCAGTGTTTTCTTCTGGAAAGTGGGCTAACAGTGGTACCTCCTAAAGCAGCAGCGAGAAGTCGGTGGGGTGATTGCCCTGGGCCAGGTCTCCAGTCTTCAGGTATAACTGAGAGGCTGGGCCTCTGCCTCATGGGAGGAGCACCTGCAGACTACCAAGGGAGGCAACCAGATGACTCCATCTTCTTACAGTGTAACCTCCAGCCTCTTCCACTCCTCCAGTGCACTAGACAGAGGCCATCTCCCGAGTCATGGAGCTTGCAAGTCTGGGATGGATGTATCTGGCTGAGGGACTGGAAGGCATTCGGATGATCACTGCGTGGAAAGATGAGCAAAGGAAATCACCAGGACAACCAAGCAAACCTGAAAAGCCCCATGTATTCTCTGGTTGCTTAGTAGTAAAGGTCACGTGTGGTGTGAAAAGGTGTGACACTGGCTCCCTCCCCCTCCGCTCATCCCCGTTCCCTGCCCTTCTTCCCAAAAGCAACTGACTGTTGGTGAACAATTTCTTGTCCCTTGAGAGGTCTTCCATGCATCTGTAAGCCCAATTATGTCATTCCCCTGACCACCCCTTTACTCAGATTCCAGAGTATCATTCACATGGCTTTCATCATTTGATAAAACATATCACTTTTCCCACATCACTGCCTTTAGATCTCAACAAGCAATTTTGTCCAAATGGAGTTCCTTACATATTAGTTACTACGCTTCTTTCTTTTGGGGAGTGTTTGTGAAAATTTATATTATAAAAGTAGTATATGGAGTTCCCGTTGTGGCGCAGTGGACACGAATCCTACTAGCATCCATGAGGACACGGGTTCGATCCCTGGCCTCACTCAGTGGGCTTAAGGATCTGGCATTGCTGAGAGCTGTGGTGTAGGTCACAGACGTGGCTCGGACCCAAGTTGCTGTGGCTGTGGTGTAGGCCAGCAGCTGCAGCGCCGATTTGAGCCCTAGCCTGGGAACCTCCATATGCCGCAGGTGCGGTCCTAAAATAAATAAATAAATAAATAAATAAATAAATAAATAAATAAAAAGTATATGTAGTTTAAATTAAAAAAAAAAAATCTGAGCTCCCACTGTGGCATGGTGGCTTAAGAATTGAACTGCAATGACTTGGGTCACTGTGGAAATGGTAGGTTCAGTCCCTGGCCCAGGAATTTCCATATGCTGTGGGTGCAGCCATACAATTAAAAAAAAAAAAATTCAGTCCAGTAGCATGTAACAAACAACAACAACAAAAAGAAAGTCTTTTGCCATTGCCTTGAGTCTTCTCCCCAGAAAGAGCCAGTGAGCACAGTTAGATATTCATGCTTCCAGATCTTTCAGTTCATAGGCAGTCATGCCTTGTCAAAAACAGGATTGCACCAGCTATCCTAAACAGGATTGCTCTTCTACAAATTGTCCTGTTTCCTTAATATATCGTGGAGACCTGTCTCTTTTGGAACATACATATCTTTCTCATTCTTTTTACAGCCGCCTGTTAGTTTCTTGCATGAATGTTCTACAACATTTATTTAACCATTTATTTTTGGGAAGGCATTTAAGTTGTTTTCAGTCTCCTCCCCGCCCCCCACATTATATTAGAGTAATGAACTACTTTAATGGTTAAAAGTCATTTCAATACCTAAACCTCTTTCTCCCTGCATTAGAAAAAGAAGTCACGTTAGGAAACTTCCTTGAATACTTTGTGCTTCAAATTGAATTTTTTGACCTTGCGTTTAATTTTCTGTCAAGAGTGGCCCAGCCTGGCCCCTGCAGACTTCTCAGGAATCTGCTGGAGGAGTCAGGGTGGCCTGCAAATTTTAGCAAACTGCCAGTTCATTCAGCAGCTCGTTGAGCAAAGAACATCTTGATTCTATCAGACCTAATCCCAGGTCCCCGATGGGCTGGCTCTTGGTCGTTAGCCAATGGAATGCTGAGTTGGAAGGCTGAGTTCTGGGGTATTTGGCTCTGAGCAGTCTTGAACCAGAGTTGAATGGCATTGAATCTTTCACAGTGCTAATGGGGCATCGTGAAGTCTCCAGATTGGTGTATTTATAATATTACAGTGACATAATGGTAATTGTAATAGTTCTTTTTAAAATACTGGCACCCTCATCAGGGAGAATGCTACCTGCTTTACTCCATTATCACACAATGATGGTCCGGTGAGGTGAGTCCAGTTAGGATGATCATCTTACAGATGAGGAGATGGAGCAGGCCGGTGGTCCACCCCAGTCCCAAGTCCAGTACATGGCTATGCTTGGGAGGAGAAATGGGCTCACTGACTAACTTAGTGTCCCTGGCCCCTGGGGCATTTGGCCACCAATTATTTCAGCAAGCAAGCTCCCCCTTGAGTAGGTTCAGTCCTGCCCCGAGCCCATGTTTTTCACAGGGAGGGGAGTAGGCGACAGCTGGAGGTGTGCAAGTAATTCTGAGCTGACTCGGCCCGAGCCAGCTCTGTTGTGATTGGGTGGCATGTGTGTGGGTTGAAGGTCCAATTTTAGGGGTACCAATTTGAGGGTATCTTCAGCTGAGCTAAGGACCCAGGTACAGAGAGGAGCTGTGTGGAAAATGTCAATATAGATAAAGCAGGGAGCCTTCCACAGGATCTGTCCTTTGAGAATTTCCTTTCCTCCAACTTCGTCCTCTTTCTGTTGGTAATGGTGAGGGCCAGCAGTTATAAATTATTTGGAATTTCCCTCAGCTTGGTTCCCATTCAAGACTTTAAATTGAGAGTTTTGTTCCTTTTATGATCTCACAGTCTTTGGGCAGGCTGCCATTTCTCTAACAGGCTCATAGGAGTTGTAACATGAGGTGAGATACAGGGAGAAAATGCAAACTGATTTCTCCCCTTGCACACCGAGGAAGTCACCTCGATCTGATTTTGTAACCAGGCTCAACTTTTACAAGTTTCCAGTCGAAGGATGAATACCCATCCTATTCATCATTGTTATTATTTTTTAGCTTTTATTCTTAATTATAAAAGGAAAGAAGAACCCTCGGGGAGCATAGCCTCATGAGAGACAAAAGGCAAAAAGTTTTGGTCTGTTTTCCCTTCAAAGATCTTCAATGACTTGCCTTGGCGGGCAATGCCGGTTTTCATTATAACAATACCGTATCTCTTTGTGGAACACTTGAAAGCCAATTTAACTTATTTTCTTACTTAAAAATGTAATTTATATTTGGCACAGGGCCTGGCTGGCACCCAGTAGGCAGTTAAGAAGTTATTTGTTGGATGCACGAACAGATGAATAGAATAAAGTGAGCTTTCAAGTGCGTGAGTGACCCTAATTTCTGTTTCCCAGGGCTTGGGTAAAGCAGAGCAGCCTGCATCTTCTCCCGTCTCCCTCAGTTTCCCATGCCCAGCAGCGGTACGTCTGTAGAGGACCTCCCAGCTGCAGGGACCGGGCCCTGATCTTCAGACTCCCCACTTCCTAGGGTACAGTAGAGGCTGAGTAAGGCACGGTTGAGACAAGGGACTGAGATGATCCAGCTCTGACTCCCGCTTGCACCTCCCAGGCCTTGTGCGATCACTTGCTGTGCTGTCCCTTGTCCAGGTTTCTTCCTGGAGCCTTGGCAGTTTAGGGATGGTGAGAACTATTGGGACCCTTCAAAGTTCAGAAGCCCTGCACAGCTACTTACTGGCTGTGAGGGATGCAGATGGGGAATAGGGTTGGGGGGGCCATCCATATGCTCAGTCTCCTCATCTGTCAAATGAGAGTGCTGACTACTTCCCTCGTGGAGCTGCCCTGACATAATAGGTGCTCAGAAAAGGAGAGAGGGTGAGAGTTGGGCTCTGCTATCAGAAAAAACTGGGTTTAAATCCAGGCTCTCCCTCTGTGTCACTTTTGGTAGATGCCTTTGCCTCTGTGCCCCTCTGTTTTCTCATCTATAAAATGGGATTAACTGCAGAGGCCATCCTTACAGGGATGCCGTGATGCGCATGGCCCAGAGGAAAGGTTTGGGAGAGAGAGCTGCTCTTGATGTCAGGAGCAGAGGCGCTTAAAGAGTCTTTGCCAGGCATGGTTCCTCCTGCCCTCCCTTGTTCCTTGTGGGCTACACACATGTGCACAGGGTGGACAGTGAGCTGCATTTCAGGTGGGGGGGCCTCGCCACATGACAGGCTGAGCTGGAGTTAAAAGGTGACAAGGCCCTCCGTTCACAGCCAGCGTTTATTATTTCAGCTGTATGTGTTCTCAGAGCGCCTGTGGCTGGAAGCTGTGAGTGAGGGACAGATGCCCCCATGCAGAGGCCTCGAGAGCTCACGCTAGGGTTTACCCACGCCTCCCAGTGGCTGGATTCAGGGCTTTTGGACTTATGCTCAAGTTCAGGAGTCCCTGTGGCCATAGTCTTTCTAGTCGGCCCTGGAGAACTGTGGGCCAGCAAGGGAATGAGTTAGTATGGGGACCTGCAGCTTTGGGGTCAGAAATCTAGTTCACATGCACTGCTGAGACCATTTAGGAGTATCTTCTCCTTTTTCTTTAAATTTTCTAACAAGGTTAGATTGATTACTTGTTCAAGGATTTCTCACTAATATAGTAAGTGGGAAGAGACTTACTGGATTCTAGGCCCTTGATTATACGCGTATCATTTAGTTCAGTGTGGCTTCATTGCTAGATATATAGTAATTGTCAAAAGTGAGTGATGGAGTTCCCTTCGTGGCTCAGTGGTTAACGAATCTGACTAAGAACGATGAGGTTGCGGGTTCGATCCCTGGCCTTGCACAGTGGGTTAAGGATCCGGCGTTGCCGTGAGCTGTGGTGTAGGTTGCAGACGCGGCTCGGATCTCACGTTGCTGTGGCTGTGGCGAAGGCCGGCGGCTGCAGCTCCTGTTGGACCCCTAGCCTGGGAACCTCCATATGCCGCGAGTGCGGCTCTACATAAAGGCAAAAAGACAAAAAAAAAAAAAAATCCTAAAAAAAAAAAAAGTGAGTGGTAACTTTTCCAAAGTGGCATTGAAAAGAAAGCCCAATGGGTGATGCAAATGCAACTTTTTTTTGTTTGTTTTTTTCTTTTTAGGGCCAAACCTGTGGCATATGTAAGTTCCCAGGCTAAGGGGTAAAATCAGAGCCACAGCTGCTGGCCTACGCCACAGCCATAGCAACACAGGATCTGAGCTGCATCTGCGACCTATACCACAGCTCATGGTAACGCCGGATCGTTAACCCACTGAGCGATGCCAGGGATTGAACCCTATGGATACTAGTTGGGTTCTTAACCCACTGAGCCATAGCAGGAACTCCAGTGACCTTTAATATAAAGGATATTTCTTAACCAGAAACAAGGTATTTGGGATAAATTGCGGAGCAGTGCACCATCATAGTATCTGTGATCTAAAAATCCACCAGAAATTCTGTACCACAATAAGATATTTATGAGATACTTTGTTCTAATTATTCTAGGCAAAAACTGTCCAACAAATGAGAGAGAAGGGAAGGCAAAGTAGAAAATTTTGAGGTGATACGTAAGGAATGTGTTCTGGACCTGTGGATGAATTTAGGGATTTGGGAATGTTTACTCTACTGTATTGTGAAGAAATTGTAGCCACCACTCCTCATTCCATGCCCAGAGCAGGCATTACTAATCTGCACAGAAATCTTTCTCGCTGAGCTTCTCTAGTCCCCCTGCCTCATACATGACACATTTTAGCAGTCTTTCTTGCTAAACCCAAATAGTGCTTCAGAATTTTCTCAACTGATTCAAAATTTCATCTCATGTGCCAGCACAATTTGCCACCGTTAGTCTATTGTATCATGTCTTGAAAAATGAGTAACACGAGAAGTTCCTGCTGTGGCTCAGCAGAAACAAATCTGACTGGGATCCATGAAAGATGCAGGTTCGATCCCTGGCCTTGCTCAGTGGGTTAAGGATCCGGTGTTGCCTTGAGCTGTGGTGTAGGTCGCAGACGGCTCAGATCTGGCGTTGCTGTGGCTCTGGTGTAGGCCGGCAACTGTAGCTCCGATTAGATCCCTAGCCTGGGAACCTCCATATGCCGCAGGTGTGGCCCTAAAAAGACAAAAAAAAAAAAAGTTGCTAACATGAAAAGCCCTTCTGAATGAACTATACTAACTGAACTCTGACAAAGTGATGTGTAAAATTTGTTCATTTTAACAGCTCTTTTGTCATCCTTGAGTAGTTCCGGAGCAATAAAAAGCATTGGAAATCCAGCTGAACTCAGGGCCCTCGGATCCACCCTTGTTTGATGGTGGTCTGTATTTATCTTGCTGTCAGAAATAGGAATAGGCCCACGTGACTTCAGGTCTTCACGCCCTGGAACATCCTTTTGTTATACTGCAGCGACAAGGGGATTTTTAGAAAAACAGTGGCTTTTTTCATTCTTCAGGTTGGTTCCTTCGGTCATCTTGCCCGGCTTCTTTTAGGACAGGTCACAGCTAAGTGACTGTGGTGTCGAGAGCTCTGGCTGGCATGCGGGAGGCCCACCCTCTGTCCACCCAGGAAGGCAACCTTACCACTGAACTAGGAGGCTGGGGTGGCATGGAGCAAGAAGCCACGTGCCTGGGAGGAAGGGAGGCAGGGCTTTAGTAGCTAGAGCATGCACTTTGTCATGATATCCTTTGGTCATAAGAGGCGTGAGTCAGCTGGTTATAAGTCAGTCTATCTTGTCCTATTCAGTCCTTTGTTGGTTTGAGGTCCTGGAGGGAAGTCCTGAGCAGGGGCCACCTTCATTCCGCCCAGGAATCAAAGTGCACATTTCATCCTCTGCTATGTGGATGTAAGGACTATTGCACCCCTAGAAATGTGCCCACTGGTCTGGGCAGCTGACCGAGATGGTCCTCCACATGGCCTCAGGAGCAAGTGGCATCTGGGCTTGGTTTTGACTGAGAAATTGAGGAAAGTGGTAAACTGAAACTGCCTCCTTTCAGTTCAGGGTACCCCTCTTGTTTGGACAACGAGGCAAGCAGTTCAGCCATGGTTTGTTCAGACCGAGAAAGGAGTCAGGATGGAAGGAAATTGCCAGTGTCCATGAGAACTGGCCGTCACTAGGGTGCTGAACCAGGCCATGGGAACGCTGCCGTGTGGGGTTACCCGGGGGGCAGCCCTGCATGGATGCTGCTGCCTCCAGCTCACCCAAGCAGTTAGGAACTACCAGTGCAAACTTGCAGGTCACTACCTGTAATCGCGGAGCTTTTGTTTTCCCTTCTGCCTTTATCGCTTCCGCCTCAGTGTTGACAAAAGCATGTCGAAGTCACTGGTGATAAGAATAATAGTAATAATACCAGCATTTAACAAAAATTAACTGTGTGAAGGTCTGTGTGCTAGAGTTGGGTTAGGCTTAGTCTTCCCAGCAGCACTGTGCTTTATTCCAACAATTTTCAGGCACCCAGGGATTGGATGGCTGGGCCAGGGTCCTACAGCCAGCGTGGTGGTGCTGAGCCCGTACCTGCAGAGCCTGCACCTTAACAACCTGGTTGCCTAGCCTGCCACCTGTGCCGTTTGCTCTTGCCCACTGGTGGCACAGAAGTAGCCACAGTCTGGAGCAGTTTAAATTCTGTCTGAAAACGCTGTGTGTGTGTGTGTGTGTGTGTATTTTTTGGCATCCACTTAACCACAGGCAGCACCGCCTCTTTTAGAGCAGTGGAGGTGTGAGGGTAGGGAGGGGTGCCTGTATCAGCCTTTTCCCCTAAACAGCCAGGTGCTCAAGCTGTGGGGTCAGCAGGGAGCAAAACAGCCTATTCCTGCTCTTGCGGAACAGATACCTTGAGCAAAGGAGGCAGCCATGGCAAGTGGTTATTTAAGCACACTTGTAGTTGCAGCGAAAGAGGGCAGGCACACAGCACTGAGGGGGTGCTTCACAAGGGACCTGTTCTAGTTTTGCAATTAGATGTAGAAGAGACTTTTGCCAGCTGGGGAGACAGTTCCAGGCCAAGCAGGCTGAGCCAGGGATCAAGGACAAGGCAAGGGCAATTGTGATGCTGGGAAGTCGAAGAGGATCAGACCCCTGGTCCAGTGGGCTGCTCTTTGTACCATGTTCTCTTTTAGAAAGGTCCTGATAAATTGTCAGTAGTTCTGTTCCCAGGGGGTGGGTCTTAGGCTTTTCTGTAGGGTCTTAGGCTTTGTCAGTCTCCTAAACCACCCAGTTCAGAAGTGTCCCCCTTGCACCTGCCTTCCATGTCCTGGGCTCACTACCGTGCTGTGGCTCTGCCTCCTCTTAAAACAGGAGAGCAGGGACTTCAGAGACTCATGACCCTCCTAATAGATTGCTTGACTCAGAGAAGTGACATATTGAACATTTTATTCTCCTGTGAATTCATAAGGTATTTCTTATCTTTTGTTTCCTGCTTGCATACAAGTTGGGAATATAGCTTCTGGGCCTGTTGCTAGAGGGGAGGAGGTAATTACGGGCCTGCTGTGTGGTCAGGCACTCTTGGAATTCCCTAACCTACCTGCTCCTTACAGCAGCCCCGTGAAGGTTCTACTATGAACATTCCCATTTGGTACATGAGGAAAAATCAGACTCCTAGAGGATGAGCAGATAGTTCAGAGTGACTTAGCTAGTTGAGCTGCCGGTTCCAGAGCCTGTACTTGCAACCACTCTGCCACACTGCCTCTCAGAGGGTAGTAGAGAGAGAGCAGGGAGCAGTCATGTGGCAGTCTATTCTCTGGTGGCCAAGTCATAGTACAGAGTGTGGCCTTGGCAACTTCTCTCCAAGCACACTGGAAGGGGGTTTCCTGAAACCCCTACCTCTCCTTGATTCCCGCAGCCACTTGTTGGCTGCTCCTGATCCGGTGGCCAGCTGCATTGTGACCAATGGATGACCTGCTGTGCTTACCCAGGAGAACAGAAATGAGGGACAGTGTCCACCCAGGCCTCCCCCCTCCCCCACCCTGACACCCTGTCCCCAACCAACACCCCACACCCTGTCCCCACCCCTGACAGTCTGGCAACAACCAGGAGAGAAGGATGACCCAGTGAATGTAGTAGGAGCACAGAAGATTGCCTAAAAGTAACTGGTTTCCACCCCCATAAATGCATCCCTTCCAGAACGCTGCTTAACAGGACTGGAGAACTGATGTGCTGAAATGACGTGAAAACATGCCATCCTAGAATTTGCAATAACTCGAAGTTAACTTTCTAGCTATTAAACAAACAAACAAAAAGGTCCATTGCCCTCACTTATATGCAACTCGGGCTAATTTTAAGTAGTTCCGGAAGGTGTGTGAGGTTTGAGGGTGCATGTTGTCCAGAGCTGGTTATATGGGGATTGTGATGGGCTGCATTTGGGGAGGAGAGACTTGTGGCCAGATTCCAACCCTCTGACAGTCCAAGCAGATTCTAGGAGGTCGCGAAGGCGTGGCGGGCGTTGGCTTATTTTATTCCTTGAAGAGGCTCTCAGTCACTCCAGAGGTGGAATCCTGCCTAAGAGGCTTCCAGCTGACCTGGCCTTTTCCTCCTTGTACATCTCTGCTCCGTGTTTACACTCGACGTAAACATCACAGAGCGCGCTCACGGCCAAAAGTTCTGCAGTCTGCTGTGGTGGTTACGCACTGACATGGTGATGCTGTGTAACATTTCATTCGCAAGGCGCAGGGAGTCTCCTGTTTCACGTGGGTGGGAATGGGGAAGGCTTTTGGGCAAGTCGCCATCTTTTTATTGTTGCAAGAGCTCGGTGAAGCATTTGAACTTTCACCTGTCAAAATCACTTTTGGAATGAGGACCGCTCTCCCTCCAGCCTCTTAGAATAGCAGAACCAGAGTATCGTTTATCCCAGTGAGACCTTAATGGGGGCTTTCCCATTTGGACACCCACCTTGAATTCATTGGAAACAGAAGTTCTGGGCATTGTACATTTCATAAATTTGTCTCAGACTTTTACTGGGTCATATTTCCCCCAAAATCTTTTTGAAAAAGACTCATGTCTCATTCCTTTAAACCAACATGTGTAAGCTGGGTAAAAAATAGAGCAAACTGGTTTCGTGTTTTGATTTATGGACAAAATCTGCAAGTTGGCATTTGAAAGCATTTAACACATAACTCAGGAAAGTTTGAGCTTTGCAGACTGATGCTTGTGGCTCGTTGATACTTCCTGGCCTGTTCAGATTCTGCCTGGAGCAGGGCCAGACCCGGTCCACCCCGCTTCCCTGCTAGCAATAAGCATGCACACACTTCACTTCCCTATCTGCCCACCCCCACCGTTCTGAAGACTGCTCTTCTCCCTTTAGCATGAATTAAGGAACCTGGCATGGAAAGTTGTTTGACTTGGAATTTTTTTTTTTTTAATTGTCGGTAGGTAGTAACTCAGTAATCAATAGCACTTCAAAGATAACCTCCACGATAGGACATCTAATCCAAAAATTTCAGTCATGGTCAAGGCTGCCAGCTGGAGAAACGTATGGTTCAGTAGCATGAATTCCTTAAGACAGTTGTATTATGTTCAGGGTTCAATGTTTCATCCACATTGATGCTCCCTTATTGACTACAGGACCTCAGAAGTAGAGCTGGGTTCCTGGTTGCACAGCCTGGGTTGCTCTAGAACCTGTGCTCAGAAGGGTTCTAGGTACTTGCTTAAATGCAATGCTGTTGCCGTCTTGAAATTCTTAATACTCTTTGGACAAGGAGTCCTGTGTTTTCATTTGTCACTGGACCCCATGGTGAGTTATGTAGATAGTCCTGCTTAAAAGTTGTACAATTCATTATGTAGAAAGTCCCTAGGCAGCGTAACTTTGAAGAAGGATTGTGTCTTACCAGCCAGTTCATGCTGATCTTTACTCTGTCCGGTTTTATATGATCAGGTTTTGTTATGACTGAAACTGCAACCATGAAATTACCTTTGATTTCTGTGGGTTTGGGTGTGGGCTTTAAGAGTTTTTTTTTAATTCTCTGTTTCTTTTAAGAGAACCTAACAATAAACAGGTTGATTAAAAAAAAAAAAGCCCCCACCCTTTCAGTTTTGAATGGCATGCCATTTACTCCTTATCAGCACGTGAGTCTATTTTTCATGTGGTTGTAGTTGAGTTTTATTGAGTGCAGTCTGATGTGCGTTTAACCAAGGTGGCTTGCGGTGGGAGGGACGGGGCGTGGGGAGTTGCGAGATGAATAAAGCTCAGTTGCTTCCCCTTTAGGGACTCATAGTCCTGGAGTGGGGGTGGGACGCTGAGGGATGAATGGTCCTTGTTATGAGAGGATTCTGGCATGGTCACACATAGGCTGGTGGGAGTGGAGTGCACCATCTGTTAGATTTGGCCCTTGAAGGATGATCCAGGGCTTGTTTGCAGGAGGAAGGGGTGAGGGCCTTCCCATCGCAGGGAATTCAGGACAGGTGGAGAGTCCCAGAGGGCTTAACCAAGATGTGCTCCAGGAATGGAGCAGGTTTGGTGGTGGAAAGCAGGCTGGCTGGAGGGTGTGCACCCCTCTCAAAGTGCTAAATGTTTCAAAAGTTTAACCCTGGGCAGCAGGGACCATTAGCTAATCAGGAAGCACAGAGGTACCTGACTAGATGGATGGTTCTGGGGTCTTGTGAACAATGATTGCGCTTCATGGCTGTCGAGGGCTCAGGGAAGGGAGGAGGGCTGCATATTTTGTGGGGAGAGTGTAGCAAAAGATATAGGAAGGGAGAGAGAACTGTGGGAACTGTACCAGGGCTTTGAAGGAGTCCGAGATGATTCTGAGCTTGGGGTCCTAGTAGAATGGGGGGTTGCTACAGAGGATGTTGGGTGGGGAAAGGGTATGGGAAATGAAGAGAGGCAGGTGGATAGACACATGTCTTGAATTTTGATGGGTGCTGCTGGAGGATGGAAAGAGAACAGAGAGTCACAGGGACACCAAGGGGAGTAGAAAGTAGAAACCAGTGGCAGTGAGAGTCCCAGGAGGGGCTGGCCAGATTAGAAAAGGGGTCATGACCTCAGCCAGTCACTTATCCTCCTGGCAACGCTGCCCAATCGGATTAGTTTAACTGTTAGTGACTTTCTTTTATGAATGACTAACTTGTCAGAGAAACAGACATGAACGTGACTGATAACACCCAGTATCGGTGAGATCTGACGGAAACTGTCCTCTTAAACTTGTAGATGGGGTGTAAACAGAAACAACTTTTTATAGGGAAAAGATTTCTAGGGCATGGTGAAAAGAAAAATTTCAAGATTGATCATCTGGTATAATATATATTCAGGGCAGCAACCACATACATATATTTGTGCACATAATCCGGCAGACTCTGCTGCCAAGTTAACAAGTTATTATCTCTGGAATGCAACCCCCTCTTTTTTTTGTCTGTATTTCTGAAATGAAATGATTTCTTTAAATTTAAAAAAGTTATTATGGAAAATTTCAAATGCACATAAAAATAGAGACAATGATATATAATGCATTCTCATGTACTTAGGATCCATTGACACTGGTTAACAACATTTTGCAATCTTATTTCATCTCTTTGAAGTAGTTTGACGCAAATGCCAGCATTGCATCCTTTCACTCTTAAAGAGCTCAATATGGTTTTCTAACAGTTGTGGGCTCCATTTACTTTCTTAAAAGAAGTATGATTCACTTTGATTCAACCCAGACATTTGACGAGGCCCGTGTCTCTCTGCTCAGACAGCAAAGCCATCGTGGATGGGAACCTGAAGCTCATCTTGGGCCTGGTGTGGACACTGATCCTCCATTACTCCATCTCCATGCCCGTGTGGGAGGATGAAGGGGACGATGACGCCAAGAAGCAGACGCCAAAGCAGAGGCTGCTGGGGTGGATTCAGAACAAGATCCCCTACTTGCCCATCACCAACTTCAACCAGAACTGGCAAGACGGCAAAGCCTTGGGAGCCCTGGTAGACAGCTGTGCTCCAGGTAAGTAACCATGGCTGCCTACGCCGTCTCTTCTTGGGGGGCAGTATGTGTGAGGGATATATGCTTATGTAGACCCCTAAACCTTTTTTTTTTTTTTTTTTGCCACACCTGTAGCACGTGGAAGTTCCCAGGCCAGGGATCGAACCCAAGCCACATCAGTGACAGTGCTGGATTGTTAACCTACCAGGCCACCAGGGAACTCTAAACCTCTTTGTTTTCAGTGGGAAAGCTAGGTTTATTGTGATTGGTACACTCCTCCTGGTTTTTAGCCCATTGTAAGGTAGCCAAAAGAACGAAAAATGGCTCTGTTTGCCTTTCCCATGGCAGTCTTGTAGATCCATCCATTGACTTGTTGGAGCATTGAAGTACTTATCCAAATTCTGAATGAAGGTCTTAATGCTCAGAGCAGACCTCAAGTTTAGCCTCTGGATCCCGAGTCCCACTTCTTTCCCAGTTGGTGCCTCATTTCCCTTTGGCTTCAGCATATGCTCTGTTAGGTGGCTTGGCACAAAAATCTAAAAACACTTACTGAGTGGAAAGTACCCATTTTTATCAACCACTGGATTGACTATATATGACTTTCTCTGCCCTTTTCTTTCTGCGTTGCTGTGAAATAGTGCTTGGTCAGGATCCAGTTGGAGCCTTTTCCACCCTTGACAGGCTCCTCTTTTCTGAGTTGAATGCACACCAGGGTAGTAATTATTCTCACTGGAGAGTTTAGACCAATGGAAAGAGTTTGCTGGTATACTCTCAGCAGGAAAACCAGAACCTTTGTTTATGTGCACCTCCAAAATTGTTTTGAATAAGAAAACCTGCTCTAATAATTGTATTTTCCATTTACTGATTGCTCTATGTATATTGGACATATTAGTATTAAGTATTAATATTAAGTGTGCTCAACTAGCTGGTGTCAGCTGGATGAGGAAGGAGGGCTGGCTCTTGGCCCCAGTCTGCCTTGAGAACCTTTTCAGTTGGTGTCATCCAGAAGTAGTAACTCAGTGCCCTCTTCCTTGCTGCCATGAAAAACCACATTTTAGGATGCCTCTTTCCAGATTTTACTCCAGTCCTGTACTTCTTGTGCTTACAATTTTTTTTTTTTTGAAGTAATTTTAGGTTTAGGCCTTCCTTTGAACAAATGAATTTTTTAATTGTATAGAACGCTCCAATATTTTCAGATATATCCAGGACTGGGGTTGCAATATTATGACTTATAATAAGAAATACATGTTTGGTCTTTGTCCCTATCCTGGCACAGAGCTCTTAAAACCCTTGAAATTTGCTAAGTAGCTATGATACCGGTGACTTTCTTTATTCTTTTTTCTTTTTCTTTTTGTCTTTTTAGGGTCTCACCCTCAGCATGTGGAAGCTCTCAGGCTAGGGGTCTAATCGGAGCCGTAGCTGCTAGCCTACGCCAGAGCCACAGCAACTCAATATCCAAGCCACGTCTGTGACCTACACGATACCTCACAGCAACACCAGAGCCTTAACCCACTGAGGAAGGCCGGGAATCATACCTGCGTCCTCATGGATACTAGTCCGATTCATTATGGCTGAGCAATGATGGGAACTTTGATAGCGGTGTCTTTCAATCACACCTGAGTTTGTTAATGAGGTGACTTTTGGAATGTTCTTAAGGATGACGGCTGGTGGACTGGTTGCCAGGGGAACTTACACACACACACACACACACACACACACACACACACACACTCTCCCTCTCTCTCTCTCTCTCTCTCTCTCTCTCTCTCTCTCTCTCTCTTTTTCTCTCCCTCTCTCTCCTGACCTCCGGGGAGGAGAGAGGGGGTGGAAGTTGGGTTAATCACTAGTGGCAGGTAATTAAGTCAATCTGGCCCATGTAATGAAGCCTCCATAAAAATCTGAACTACAGGGTTTGGAGAGCTTCCAGCTGGTGAACATGTGGCAGTCCTGGGAGGGTGGCTGGCCTAAAAGGACATGAAAGTTCCTTTCCTCTTCTCCCACCTTGACCCTTGGCATCTTTTCCATTTAGTAAAATCCTTTTATAATAAACCAGCAACCAGAGTTCCCGTCGTGGCACAGTGATTAATGAATCCGACTAGGAACCATGAGGTTTCAGGTTCGATCCCTGGCCTTGCTCAGTGGGTTAAGGATCCGGCGTTGCCCTGAGCTGTGGTGTAGGTTGCAGGTGCGGCTCGGATCCCGCATTGCTGTGGCTGTGGCGAAGGCTGGCAGCTACAGCTCCTGTTAGACCCCTAGCCTGGGAATCTCCATATGCCGTGGGTGCGGACCTAGATAAGGCGAAAAAAAAAAGACAAACAAAACAAAACAAAAATAATAAACCAGCAACCCAATAAGTGAACTATTTCCTGAGTTCTGTGAGTCACTGTAGAAAATGATCAGACCTGAGGAGTGGGTTGTGGGAACCTCTGACTTATAGCTGGTTGGTCAGAAACCCAGGTGACAGACCTGGAACTGTGATTGGCCTCTGAAGTTGGTGTAGTGGTGTCTTGTGGGACAGAGCTCTTAAGCTGTGGGTTCTGATGCTATCTCTGGGTACACAGGGTCAGAATTGAGTTAAATCAAGGGAGAGGGAGTGGGATGGGCTAGAAATTTGGGGTTAATAGATAGACTATTGCCTTTGGAATGGATAAGCAATGAGGTCCTGCTGTATAGCACTGGGAACTATATCTAGTCACTGATGATGGAGCATGATAATGTGAGAAAAAAGAATATAGACATCATGTATGTGTGGCTTGGTCACCTTACTGTACAGTAGAAAGTTTACAGAACACCGTAAACCAGCTATAATGGAAAAAAATCATTATTAAAACAAACAAAAAAAAAGAATTGAGTTAAATCATAGGACCCCCAGCTGGTGTCAGCCCCACATATTTGGTGAGCAGAGTAGTGAGTGTGATGGGTCAAAAAATCACTCCTGCAAAAAGGCATCAGGCCCAAATGGTTTTTCAGGCTTTGTTCATTTATTAACACCACACCCTGAAGATAATCCCTGTCTGAATGCAAGAAGATTGCAGCCTGAAAGAGAAGTCTCAGCTCAGGTGGTTTCTACTCTGGCGTACTCATTTCCATGATACCTTTGGCTCATGAAGTATACAGTTCACTAAGATTTTTGGAAGAAATTGTTCTCCCGTTAAGAAACTGAGTGGATTTAGTTTAGGCACCTGACTTCCTTTAATCTCTTTAGTCATTTAATGCTAATAGCATCCTATGTGTTATGTTGACAGGTCTGTGCCCAGACTGGGAATCCTGGGACCCAAGAAAGCCTGTGGATAATGCACGAGAAGCCATGCAGCAGGCAGATGACTGGCTTGGTGTCCCACAGGTACGTGTGCACCTGTGCCTGTCCCATGAAGCTGTTTCCCCTTAAGTGCTGTGGATGCCCCTGGGTCTGGCAGGCAGTCCAACCTCCTCAGTGGTCAGCTTTCAAGGAGCCTTGACTGTGGTATCTCCCATCTTCCCCACTTTATTAATAGGTTCTCATTGACTTGGGTGCTTCTTGTAGGTCGCCTAAAAATCTTCACTTGTCATGTGTGACATATTTTGGAATATTTCTGTTTCAAAGATCACAAAGGCCATCTTTGGACACCAGACTGCAAAAGTGGATCTTAACCATAAGAAATTGCCAATATTTGACCATTTTTTACCTATTAAACATTTTTTTTGGAGTTTCTTATGGTTCAGTGAGTTAAGGATCCAGTGTTGTCAGTGCAGTGGCTTGGGTTGCTGCAACGTGGGTTTGATCTCTGGCCTGGGGACTTCCACATGCCAAGGGTGTGACCAAAAAGGGGGAAAAAAAGCTTTTTTTAAAATCCGGTATCTTTAAGAAAGTCACTTAGAACTTTTGAAAAAACTAAAACCAGGGTAACCTGCCATTAATGGAAATTGTTGAGGAATTTGTATTGCCCATGATCCTAACACAGGAATATAACAAAAGAACTTGGAAATTGAATATGTCTTGGATAACATCTGCAGTGGCCACATTGCTTAGTTGAGGTCCAATCTTTTGAACCCTTCTGAGGAGTTCAAATAGCTCCTCTGGACATTCTGACTCCTATGTTCAAAGACCCGGTCAAGAAAACTGTGGGTAGCCAGAGCCATTGGTGGATGACCTCACTGCAGGCTCCGTTAAGGTCTTAACGTTGGTTTTCAGTGCTGAGTTCAGTGTATTTTGTAACAAGATCCCTTGAGCAGTAGAAAATCTTGCCTATTCTTTTTGGCTTGGTTTTGGCATCATGTCTCTGTTCTAAGGCCCATTCCTTGGCTCTACCACCCCCAGCAATGTGGTGTGTTTTTCATCTGCCCTTAAACCTAAAACCATCTCTTTTTGGTGTTCATGTGATGTTGGCACTGTGTAAAGCTGTTGAAGGAGCTGGCTAGAAGAAATGCTAAATGAAGGCACATCCGTTTTACAAAACGTATTGGAGGCAACTGTACAAACCCAAAGAGGTATTTTGTTGCTGCAGGCTAATCATCAGGATTTTGTTGCTTTTTTTTTTTTAACCATGAAGTGAGGAAAGCTGGATACGTATGTTGTCCATCTGCATTTGGCCGACCTGGTTCATGAGCCTTCTGTTCAGCTGGGGAGGTGTGGCTTGCCTCTTGTTGGGAACAGAAGTTTTTGTGCTGTTTAGGGTTGGATCAAGTGCAACTGGGGCTATGATGCCTGCAGGGAGGCCACCTGTCCAGTATGGCTAATCTTGTTCCTAAGCTGAATGTTAGCAGAAAATTTCCCTCCTATTTTATTTATTTATTTATTTATGTATTTATTTATTTATTTATTTATTTATTTATTTATTTATTTATTCAGTCTTTTCTAGGGCAGCACCCACGGCATGTGGAGGTTCCCAGGCTAGGGGTCTAATCGGAACTGTAGCCACCGACCTACACCACAGCCACAGCAACATGGGATCCGAGCCACGTCTGCAACCTTCACCACAGCTCATGGTAACACCGGATCCTTAACCCACTGAGCGAGGCCAGGGATCGAACCCACAACCTCATGGTTCCTAGTTGGATTCGTTAACCACTGAGCCACGACGGGAACTTCGGGAACTCTAGTTTTTCAAATGGCTTTTAATATGAGACCTGTGTTAGCTAAAGCTGCTGTAACAATACCATGGACCATGTGGCTTAAACAACAGACATATATTCCTCATTTCTGGCTGGCTGGGAAGTCCAAGATCAAGGTGTCAGGAAATTTATTTCTTGGTGAGGGCTCTCTTCCTGGCTTGCAGGAAGGAAGTGGTGGAGAGTGAACTCTGGTCTTTCTCTTATAAGAGCACCAATCCCATCGTTGGAGCTCCACCCTCATGATCTTATCTAAACCTACTTACTTCCCCAAAGTCCCACCTCCTAATACCATCACACCAAGGACTAGAATCCAAGGTATGAATTCAGGGAGGACATAAACCTTCAGTCTATTATAAGAGCATATAATTAATATGTCATTGCATTATCTCTCTGTTTTATTTTTTGGCCGCATCCGTGGCATGCGGATGTTCCCCAGGCAGGGATCTAACCTACACCACAGCAGTACCCCCAAGCTGCTGCAATGACAGTGCTGAATCCTTAAGTCACTGCTCCACAAGAGAACTCTTACTGCCCTTTTATTTTATTTTTTTTATTTTTACTAGCAGCTGGGTTAACAGAAGTGCAAGCGGTGGATAAACGAGCAAAGGAAAAGGCCAGTTGACCTATCCACTTTTTTGTAATATGCTCTAATCCCATGCCTCCTCACATGACAGAACTTATTCTTTCTGGAAAGGGGAGTGAGTGGTCTTTTTTTATCGGGAGGGTAGATATGAGCCTCTGGAACTTACATACAGAATTGTTTGGAGAAGGTCCTTAGCTTCCAAAGGGAACGGTCACACCTCGAAAAGTTTTAAAAAACGAAACTGATTTTGGCATGCCGGTTGAATGTAGTTTCACTTTACTGAGAGACTGACTCAATTTCTGTTTGGTTTAGGAGATGTTTGCAAAAACTTCAGTAATTACAAAGTGATTTGTTCCAGGTATTCACCTATCCTGTCGTTGTTCTAGGTCATCACTCCTGAAGAAATTATTCACCCAGATGTGGATGAGCACTCGGTGATGACTTACTTGTCCCAGTTCCCCAAAGCCAAGCTCAAGCCAGGGGCTCCTCTTAAACCTAAACTCAACCCCAAAAAGGCCAGGGCCTATGGCAGAGGTAAGCACCGGCCGTGTTGGATTTGAGGTTTGTCCCCTGGTCTTAAAGGTTATTCAGAATCCAGAAATGTATAAACTTAATCCTTAAGATGCCCCAGACCTCCTTTGTCACATGTTTTTTTACCTAAAGATCCATTTGTTGATCACCATTGTTTTCTGCCTTGTGAATGTAGGCTTTCAGAAACACTGCCTCTTTAATGTGTTGGAGACAGTTGAGTTTGTTGCTTTGTGATTTGGGTGCAGTTAAGCCTGGGATGAAGAAAGGACTGTTGTTCCCATTTTTCAGATGAGGAATCAGAGGCCCAATCCACAGGGCCGAGGTGGGGTCGGGTAAGGGAGGGGGGTCCTCAGGTTCCCACGGTGGGGCAGGGGCAGGAGCCTGGGTCTTTGGGCTACTGATTTATGTCTCCTTTGGTTATGCTGAAGCGGCCTCAGATTTCCAGATGGGATAGGAGCTCTTGTTAACCCCTGGCAGATACTTCCTTGCTAAGACATCCTGTTTGTGATCTCCCCACCAACTGCCAGGAGACTGCTCCCAACATTACAGTCAGAGCATTTTGAGGAATTTGTTTTTCTGGTTGGCACCTGACTTCAGGCATGTGAGCTTTTTAAAGGGGAATAGTTGCATTTCAGCCACTGTGGTTTCTGGTAAAGATTAGCACAGCAAGATACAATTTATTCTTTTGTCTATGAGGAGGGGAAAGGAATACATTGTCTTTATTCATCTTCATGATTACAGTTGGGATAACATTCACACACACAAAATATCTTGTATGTTCTCTCCTAGAATCGTAGTTCTCTTCATTCTGATGTTTTCTGTTGCCTGTGTGAGTGCGCGTGCGTTCATGTGTGTGATTGTTGTATTATTTGAAAATAAATTGCAAGCATGGTGACGTTTCACTCCTCAGTACATCAGCAGGCCTCTCCTAAGAATAGGCCGTCCTCTTTGGTAGCTGTAATATTCATTGTTACACTAAGAAAATTAACAGTTATATCATAACAACTAATATCCAGTGTGTATTCAAATTTCCCTGTTGTCCTAAAATTGTCTCTTACAGTTTTGTTTGACAAACCAGGATCTGCTTAAGAGTCACCACATTTGCTCGTTACTTCTCTTTAGACTCTTAATCCAGGATAATTTCCCCTAACTTTCTTCTTTTTTTAATGATGTTGAGTTTCTGAAGATCCAGAGCGCTTGTCTTATAGCATGTCTCATCCACTCCTTCTCTTTGAAGATATCATTGCCCCACTTGGCATCAGCTTAGTCTTAAGATGACATACAACCAGGGTAGTGGTTCTGACCACGTGTGTTCTCAGCATCAGTGCCAGGGTCCCTCTCATCATGATTGAGATCACAGGAGAGAGAGTTCTGAAACAAACTCACTTGCCATTCGAGGTCTTTTTGGTAATGAAGTAGGGTCTGTGCAATCATTTGTTTTATGTGGAAACTGGGAGCTTTGTTTGAAGCCCACTCCATCCCTCCATATGCAGTCAGTTGAAGGTTGGCTGATCCATATCCATGCTTGCTTTAAAAGTGCTTTCTCTTAGCCATAACCAAAGGTGGTAGCTGGAATAAGGGATCTCTGATTTTAAAGGTTAGGGTTCCTTAATGGCAGAAAAGCTGCAAACAGCCAAATCTCTTGTCAACAGAATTGGTCAAATGGATTGAATCTAATCAAGACATAAAATGCTGGTTTGCAGTAGCCTTATCACTGGCTGTCCAGTTTCCCCATTGCTAATGTGAAACGGTTTCCTTTCACAGTGCTGTTTTCAAGAAAATGTGACTTGCTGCAGTTAAGGAATGTGGCTAGTCATTGCCATTTCCTTCTTCTGCTTCTGTGTTACGTAGTTAGGGAGGAAACATGTATATACACACACACAAACACACATACATGTGCATATGTATTGATTCTTTGCATTTTTATGTTATGGTAGAATATACATAACAACATTCACTAATGTAACCATTTTTAAGTGGACTATCAGTGTCATTAAGGACATTCACTGTGTTATACAAATATTGCATCTTCTTAAACTGAAACTTTGTACCATTAAACAGTAACTCTCCATTCTCACCCACCCCACCCCTGCCCTACCTCTGCCAAGTGCTATTCTGTTTTGCCTCTGAATTTGCCTATTCAGGGTACTTCATTAAAACGGAATCATAAAATATTTGCCCTTTTGTGTTTGGCTGACTTCACGTAACGTAGTGTTTTCAAGGCTCATCCATGTTGTTGCATATATCAAAATTTCTTCCCTTTTTAAAGCTGAATGGTACCGTACTGTATGCATATGCCACATTCTTGGGTCAGTGGACACTTGGGGGTTCTTTCCACCTTTTAGCTAGTGTGAATAATGCTACAGTGAACATGAATATATAAGTATCTGAATCTCTGCTTTCAATTGTTTGTGTGTAGTTCTAGAAGTGAAATTGCTTAATAGTATGGTTCTTCTATGTTTAATTTTTTTTTCCTTTTTAAGTAAGAAGACAAAATGATCATTTTAGGCAACAAGGCCACACATGAGGCCACATGGGCGGAGCCTTAGATATTGTCTTTGGCTCATGTAGAGACAAAGGGGAGTGACAATTAATTAGCTCTCTCCTGCGTGGCCACATTGCTTTATTTCTGCCAACAGAACCAAGACGTAGAGAGCATTGCATCCTCTAGTTGCTGGTTCACTGAGACCCGTTCACTGAAAGGAGTGAGGGCTGGGGTGAGGCAGACCTGTAGCCACAAACAGGTCTTTGTGGTGGGCTCCTTTGCAGGGTTAGGGATGTTGAAAATGTGCATCCATGAACTAAATAGAAAACGTATGTTCCGAATGAAGCATTCATTGCATAGCAGGCTCTCAGCACCCTTCGTTCTGAGTAATCCTAGGGAACCAATGTTTCCTTGCATTAGCTGTGAGCGAGTTTACAGGGTGTGGGATGTGATTCGGCCTCCCAACTAACCGTGGTCAGCCAGGGTAGATGAGCCCCATCCTGGGCCTTGGATAGGCTGCAGAGTAAGTCATTTCTCAGGCTGTTGGAGTCAGATGGAGAGGGTACTAATAAATATTTTAAGTGCAGGGTTAGATTTGTTGGTTAAATGACCCGATCGTGATATACACTTTAAGCAAAAGAAAAATGTAGAAAATAAAAATTGAACACCCTGCTTCCCTACTGCTAGTCCCATTCCTTCCTCCAAAGCCTGAGGTGTTTCTTTCCAGCTTTTTTTTTTTTTTTTATGTTGAGATGGGTTCAAACTGTATTTTCTCCATTTTGCATTTCTTACCTAACAGACCGTGAATGTTATCTTGTTATATAACAATCTATCGCCTATAAACTAAGTTATTTATTGTAAAACTAATATAAGTCCAGAAGGGGAAACAAATGACTCAATGTCTTCAACAGACCAGTGGCAAAGAAGAGGTGGAGAGAAATGTAGAGAGTGAATGAGATTTAAGAGGCTTAGCAACCAGTTGCAATATGTGAACCTTACTGGATTGTTTTTAAACTGTTTAAAAAAATTCATGGCACTTATAATTAGGAATTTGAACATTGAATATTTGATGATACTAAGGAATTGTTTTTAATTTTGTTGATGTGACTGTTTTGATGTGGATAGTCTGTAAATGTCTTTTCAAGATACACAGTGAATGTCTATGGATGAAAAATATCAAGACTAGGATTTGTATCAAAATAATACGGGATGGAGTTCCCTTCGTGACTCAGTGGTTAACGAATCCGACTAAGTCAACATGAGGTTGCAGGTTCGATCCCTGGCCTTGCTCAGTGGGTTAAGGATCCGGCGTTGCAGTGAGCTGTGGTGTATAGGTTGCAGACGCGGCTCGGATCCCGCGTGACTGTGGCTGTGGCAAAGGCCGGCAGCTACAGCTCCTATTAGACCTCTAGCCTGGGAACCTCCATATGCCGCAGGTGCAGCTCTACATAAAAGGCAAAAAGACAAATAATAATAGTAATAATAATAATACGGGAGAAGAGAAGAGGTGGAAGTGAAGATGTGAAAGACTGGCTGTGAGTTGATAGTTGTTGAAGCTGAGTGATAGGTACACAAGATTCATTTTACACTCTCTGTATACATTGAGAATTCTCTGTAATTAAAAAAAAACTTTAAAAATATATACTTACGGGAAGAAGGAGTAGAAGTGTTTTTCCTAATTCTTCCTGGTAAGTACAACTAAAATCCCTGGGCATTTCATACAGGACAAACGTAGGGAGACTTTGAAATAGAAGAAGGCAAACCAACTAGGGACCTTGGGACCCACAGACTGACACAGTAGTGAGTTCCTTGGGTTTTCTTTTGCTTCTGACATCCCAGGCTTGGAGCCGAAGAAGCTAAAGACTTGGGAACGCCCGTGGGCACAAGCACAAAAAGCCTTAACAAACACCTGCTTTCTCTGCTTAAAAGAGCAGGAAAGGGCAGCCTAGCAAGACAGAACATTTTTTTTTTTTTTTTTTGCCTTTTTGTCATTTTATGGCCGCGGGTTTATGGCCGCACCCGCGGCATGTGGAGGTTCCCAGGCTAGGGGTCTAATCGGAGCTGTGGCCACTGGCCTGCGCCGCAGCCACAGCAACGCAGGATCCGAGCCGCGTCTGCAACCTACAGCACAGCTCACGGCAACGCCGGATCGTTAACCCACTGAGCAAGGCCAGGGATAGAACCCGCAACCTCATGGTTCCTAGTCGGATTCGTTAACCACTGCGCCACGACGGGAACTCCCAAGACAGAACATTTTTAGACAATCGCCATTGTATTCCAGCCAAGTGCCACAGAAAAAACTGTGGCCTCCAACCCCCACTGACACCAGCAAAGGCCAAATGGGGAGCCCAGACTTTCCCTGCAGATAAGGAGGCCACCCTCCCTACAATGATGTCAGAGGCCACTTGAGGGTAATAATGAGGCACTCCTAGCCTTCCAGCCACCACTGGAGGTCCAGTGGGAGCTAGAACTCCCACTTCACCCAGCAGTAACCAGAAATCATCTATGCCTGAACATGGAGCCCCCTCCGGGTTGAGGTTGACCTGGGAACCTATGCGTCTTTCCCAAGTGGTGGTAACAAGGCATGCACCTTCCCTTCCCTTGCTGGAGCAGTATTATAAAAAAGCCACTAAAAAAGACCCAAAGTCTCATAACATACTAACCCAGAATATCTAGGTTTCAACAACAAAAAAAATCACTTATTGTACCAAGAACCAGGAATATGTCAAACTGGATGAAAAACGACAGTCAGTTGATGCCCACATTAAGATGATAGAGTTACTTGATGAAGATTTTAAGGCACCTGTTAAAGTTCTTCAGTGTCTCAGCAGGTTGAGGATCCTGCATTATCACTGCTGTGGCTTGGGTTGCTGTTATGGCACAGGTTCTATCTCTGGCTCAGGAACTTCCCCATGCCACGGGCATAGCCAAAAGCAAACAAACAAAGACTTTAAGGCACCTATTATAAAAAGGCTTCAACAAACAATTATAAGTACATTTGCAACAAAGAAATAGAAGATAATAAAGGAGAACCAAATGGCACTTTTAGAACTGAAAAATGCATAAAAGCTCAGTGAATGAGGTCAGTAGCAGAATGGAAGGACCGAGGAAAGAATCAGTGAAGTATAAGGAAGAACAGTAAAAATCACTCAGTCTGAATGACAGAGGAAAGTAGACTGAAAAAAATGAGCAGAGCCTCCAGAGCCTGTGGGACGATAACAGAAGATCTGACATTCACGTTATAGGAGACATAGAGGAAAATGAAGAGAGCGGGGCTGAAAAGGTGCTCAGAGATGTAATGGCTGAAGGTTTCCTAAGTTTTGCAAAAACAAACAAATAACCATAAACCTAAGGATTCAAGAAGCTGAACTAAACCCAAGCAGCATAAACACACACACACACACACACACACACACACACACACACACACATATCTACACCAAGCCACATCTTAGCCAGACCTCAGGAAGCTAGACAGTAAAAGCTGGAAGGCGGTGAGAGAGAAATGACAGCATACGAACAGGAGAGAAACAGTAAGACAGATTTCTCATCAAAAATCATAGAGGCCAGAAGGAAGTGGCACTACATTTTTCAGGTGCTGAAAGAAAAGAATTTTCACCCAGAATCGTATCTCCAGGGATATTATCTTTCAGGAGTAAAGAGGAGATCAAAACATTCTCAGGTAAAGGAAAATGAAAATAATTTGTCATGAGTGCATCTACCCTAAAAGATTTGGTAAAGGCAATTTTCTGGACAGATAGGAAACAATGAAAGGAGGAATTCTGGATTAACAGAAAGAAAGAACAGGATAAGCAAAATATGGGTAGCTTTAATAGACTTTCCTCAAAAAACAAAAACAATCAAAGCTCAGCTAAGAGGAGCTAGATAGCCTGAAAGCTCCTTTAACCATTAAATACAGTTTGCAATTTAAAAGCTCTTGGGGGAGTTCCCATTGTGGGTAGCGGAAACGAATCCGATTAGGAACCATGAGGTTGCTGACTTCATCCCTGGCTTCACGCAGTGGGTTAAGGATCCGGCATTGCCGTGAGTTGTGGTGTTGGTCACAGCTCCGATTAGACCCCTAGTCTGGGAACCTCCATATGCCACAGTTGCAGCCCTAAAAAGACAAAAGACAAAAAAATTTAAAAATATATATATATAAAAAAAATAAAAGCTCTTGGAAAACAAATCCCCAGGGCCCAGATAATTTCACTGGAGAATTCTATCATACATCTAAGGAAGCATTAACACCAAATCTACATGATCTCTTCCAGAAAATATGAAAAGGGGACACTTCCCAGTTTGTTTTAGGAACCTAGTTTTGCTCTAATAACAAAACCAGATAATGACAATGCCAAAAAAAGAAACTGCAGACCAGTATCCATCATGAATATAGATGCAAAAGTCCTTAACAATATACAAGCAAATAAAATTAAGTAAAATATAAAAAGAATTATATATCATGACCAAGTAGGATTTATTCTAAGAATGCAAGGCTGGCTTACTATTAAAGAAGCAGTTGACATATTACTAGACTGAAGAAGAAAGACCGCATGATCTTATCAATTGACACAGGAAGAACATTTGACCGGATTCAGTGGCCATCCATGATAAGAGCTCAGAAAAAGAATAGAGGAGAACTTGCTCAATTTGAAATAGAGTAACTACCACAAAGAACCCACAACTAACATTATGATTAACAGCGAAAACTGAGGGAGTTCCCCAGGTGGTGCAGCAGGTTAAGGATCTGCCCTTGTCACTGCTATGACTCAGGTCGCTGCTCTGATAGGGGTTCATTCCTCGTCCTGGGAGCTTCCACGTGCTGGGGGCTCAGCTTAAAAAAAAAAAAAAAAAGACTGAATGTGCATTCCCTAAAATTGGGCATAAGGTAAAGATACCCATATTCACCGTTTTTCAACATGATGCAAATTTTAGCCAGTACGTTCAGTCAAGAAAAGGAAATAAAAGACATACAATAGAAGAGTAAGAAATAAAAATTGTACTTGTGTAGATGACATGATGGTCTATGTAGAAAACTGAAAAGAATCTTAAAAAAAAAGAAAAACTCTCTTTGAATAAATGAATTCAGCAGTCACAGGAATCACTACGTAAAAATCAATTGTGTTTCTGTCTACCAGAATGAACATGAGGTTAGTGAAATTAAAAATGCCATTTCATTTACAGGTGCCCAAAAAATTGAGAAATAGGTGTCAATATGAGAAAAATGTTAAGAATTCTTTGCTGAAAACTACAGAAACATTGATGAATAAATCAAAGACCTAAATAAATGGGGAGACATACTTTTTATGGCTTGAAAAAGTCAGAGTAATGACGTCATTTCTCCCCAATCTTCATACTGGTTTTTGTTTTTGTTTTTTGTCTTTTTATGGCCGCTACCATGGCATATGGAGGTTTGCAGACTAGGGAACAAATCGGAGCTGGAGTCACTGGCCTATACTACAGCCACAGCAACACAGGATCTGAGCCGCGTCTGCAACCTAAACCACAGCTCACGGCAACGCTGGATCCTTAACCCACTGAGCAAGGCCAGGGATAGAACCTGTGTCCTCATGGATGCTAGTCAGATTCTTCCCTCTGAGCCACGATGGGAACTCCCTTCATGTTGTTTTAACACATTGCTATTAAAATCCCCACAAGATTTTTTTAATAGATAGAAAATACTATAATTTTTTAAAGTACATGGAAAGACAAAAGAATTATAATAGGGAAAGCAATTTTGATAATGGAGAATAATGTGGTAGGAATCAGTCTATCTGATTTCAAGACTGTGTGTTATTGGTAGAGGGACAGACACATATAGGTCAGTGGAACAGAACTGAGCACCCAGAAAGAGACCCACACAAACACTCACGACTGATTCTTGACAGAGGCGCAGAAGCAGTTCACTGCAGGGAAGAGAGCTTTTCCACACATGGTTCCAAAGAAATTGAACATCCAGAGGCAGAGAAAATGAACCTTGGCCTCTGTCTCACACTTATAAAAATTAACTCAAAATGGATTGTAGACTTCAGTGGAAACCATAGAACTATAAAACTTTGAGAAAAAGGTGTAGAAGAAAATCTTCAGAATCTAGGACTAGGCAAAGAATTCCTAGACTTGACACCAAAAACATAATCCATAAAAGGAAAAAAATGATCAGTTGGACCTCATCAAAGATTTTTTTTTTTTTTTGCATTGGGGTGATTTCATTTTGTTTTTTTAAATTAAAAAAAAAATTTTAAGGACCTCATCAAAGATTAAAAAAAATATTTGTAAGAGTGTGGTCTATATCCTGAGGTCTTGGTGTAGCACACAAGTGTTGGATTGTGTGTGCTGTTGAAGGTTCTCTCTCATTCCTGGGTCACCCCACTTTTGTGAGACTATCTTCTGCCCTACTGGCTACCTAGACACCATCTAAACAGAACTCAAAATGTTGCTTCAACCATGGGCCCCAGGGGACTGGATTTTACTTAAAAAAGAAAAAAAAACTTTGTTCAACAATTTTGAACTTTTTGCAGTTAAGAGGTAGAAGAAAAGCTAAAAACGGAGCAAAAATATTTGGAAACCACATATTCAGCAAAGCATTAGTATTTAGAACATTTAAAGACCCCACAAAACTCAATGGTTAGAAAAACTAAAAACTAACCAACAATCCAGTTTGAAAATGGGCAGGAGATGTGAACATACATTTCATGAAGAAAATATGCAAATGGCAAAGAAGCACAGGAAAAGATGTTTAATGTCATTGGCCACAAGAAAAGTACAAATTCAAACTACCACACACTTACCAGAAGGGCTAAAATAGTAAGCAGACATACACTAAATGCTGGCAAAGATCCAGAGAAATTGAATCTGGATCATCCATACGTTGCTGGCGGGGATGTAAAATGGTACAGCCACTCTGGAACACAGTTTGGCAGTGTTTAAAAAAACTAAACACATGCAGCTCCTATTCGACCCAGCAGTTGCACTCTGGTATTTATCCAGAGGGTTGAAAACTTATGTTCACACACAACTCTATGCATGAGTGTTCATAGCAGACTTGTCAGTAATAGATAACTGGAAACAACTCGTATGTCCTTCCGTGGGTGAAGAGTTAGAGAGTGGTGCATTCATATCTTGAAATATTACTCAGTGATAGAAAGACTGGGTATTGATACAGGCAGCCAGGACGAAGCTACAGAAGATGATGCTAAGTGGAAAAAGCTAATCCCCCAAGTGTACATAAGGTGTGATTCCATTTGTATGATGTTTTAGAAATGATGAAAGTACAGAGATGAAGAACAGATTAGTAGTGTGAGGGGTTACACAGGAGATAGCTATACAAGGGCAACACGAGGGCTCCCCGTGGGATCTTGACTATGTCAAGGTTAGTATCCTTGTTGTGATGTTGCACTAGAATTTTGTATGATGTAACCATTTGCGGAACAGTAGTGTGTGTGTGTGTGTGTGTGTTTTTTAATGTTTATTTTGCGGCTGCATCTGCAGCATATGAAATTTACTGGACCAGGGATTGAATCTGAGCTGCAGCGTCGCAGCTGCGGTGACACTGGATCCTTTAATTCACTGTGCCAGGCTGGGGATGGAACCTGTGCCTTCTCAGCACCCTGAGCTGCTGCAGTGGGATTCTTAACCCACTGCGCCCCAGCGGGAAGTTCTAGAGGGTATTATTATTTATTACACTTGCATATGAATCTGTCTCAAATTAATTGGGTCAGTCATCTCAATTAAAAGTTTAACTTACAAAAATAATAATCAAATGCAGTTTAAAAACATTTCAGGTAATATGAAATTGCCTTTGAAAAAAAGAGCCACACTCATTTGTCTTCCCCTGTGTTACTTCCCTCAAGGCAAACCCCACTGCTGGTTATATCGCTTTCGCAGTTGTATAGGCTTCTGACTGAATCGGTCTGCATATTTCAGAATCAGCTATTGCTTTAAGTAACAAGTACAGCATTATGGGCTTTGACATGTTTGATTATCCTTCTCACTGAAGTCTGCCCCTGTCTCCCATGTGGCAGCTGCAGGGCTGGGTCCCGTCTCTCAGTTCCCCAAAGGAGACACGGTGGGGGATGGCCTGTGTCAGGCCTGGCGCAGCTTGTAACGTGCATTTGTAAACCTGTGACAGGAATCGAGCCCACTGGAAACATGGTGAAGCAGCCGGCCAAGTTCACTGTGGACACCATCAGCGCGGGGCAAGGAGACGTGATGGTGTTTGTCGAGGACCCTGAAGGGAACAAAGAGGAGGTACCTTGGAGAATGCTGCCTCCCCAGTTAGCATCCCATGGAGCTTTGGGGGCTTGTGACAGGGACTGTGCGCTCCGTCTTCCTCATTAAAGCTCACAGCAAAAACTGGTTTTTACCAAGAGGGATCCCAAGGGCTATGTCCTGAAAAATCATGTAAATTGATACCCAAGGCACAATCTTTAATAAAATAAAGGATAATTTGGATTTAGCTAAAAATCAGGTTAGTTGAGGTTTTGGAGACTGATGGCCAGAATAACAGTAACAGTATAATTACTGATAGACTCCCAATACTGATTAAATATAGTACAGTACTGATACAGCTTCCCTACTCATTCCATGCTGAGCATTCTCTGGTTGCTTCCTCAGGGCCTTTGAACATAGTATTTTTTCTGTCTACTTGTCGTCTCAAGACTGTATTTTATTCCTAGTGCTTAGCACCATCGAAGTTCTGAGTTTACCAGCATATTGTCTGTTTCTCCCACTGGGGCAGGAATTGTACCTGATTTTGTTTTACTTGTGGTAACTGACACGGGGTATTTCATAAGTCTTAATAACTACTGGGCCTATAAAGGTTTAAGTTACTTGTTTCATGGTCTCTCCCGACTAGACAGTTTCAGCCCAGAGACAGTGGAGAGTCTTAACTTGGTTACACCTCTGTGCTGTGTGAATTTTTTTCTGCAACTTTAGGCTGCTTTTCTCCTGGGTTGTCCTGCAGGGATGGTGGGGTGAAAAATAGCCAGGGCAAGTTCCTGGCCTGGCACCTCGCTGTAGGATCTTGGCTGGCATAGCTTGCCTTTATTCACACCTGGTACCTTCTCTGACTGTCACTCACCTTCTTTCCTAGGCACACGTGACCCCTGATAGCGACAAGAACAAGACATACTCTGTGGAGTATCTGCCCAAGGTCACTGGACTGCACAAAGTAAGATGAGGTGTCATGACCCTTGCTTGGACTGCTCTTCTGGGCTTGCTTCCATATATGTGAAAGAAAGACATTTTAGGAAGGAGAATAGTTTAATCAAGTTAGCTTCTAATTTTCTTTTCTGTTGATAAAAGTATCCAGGTGCGTTGTAGAAAATTTGGGATCCCTGTCAATCAGGCTTGGGACATCAGCTACTACATAGAGGTTGAATTCCACTAAGTTCCTTGCCACGTCATGAGATTTTTCTGACTCCACCTAGGTAACTAATAGCTGTAGCTACATGCCGGGAATGTAGTTATTAAGCTATGAGCTCTTTGTCTTTAATGCTTCCTTAAGTATCCTTCTTCAAGGCGCTTCAGGGGATCTGACATCCCTGAAGCCTGAGTACAGAGAAGGCCAGATGACTCTAGTAGAGACCATTGGCCACTCCTGCACCTGGAGAAATTGTGCGGTTCCAGCTTGCAGGTTCTTTGTCTCAGCAATGTGTTGAGTTCTATTAGAGCTGGTGCCTAACTGGCCTGGAGGATGGGAGCTAAAGGGCTCCTGCAGGACAGCTGGGTGATCCAGGAGTGTGCTTTTACTAGCACACATAGGCCAGTCCCTGTGCTCCATTGCCAAGACTTGGGACCTAGACCATACATACCACCTTAGGCTCTAGAGATTTCACTTGGGACCATGGCCATTGATTTCTGTTATATTCTTAGAACTTCATGAATTTGAGAAAAAAAAACTTGAATGGGACATTGATTTATTATGCAATAATTTATTCCGTTCATATGAAGGCCAACCCAGTATCCCTCAAATATAAAAGACAAGAACTCTGACTCATATTTTAGGTGGAAATCTGTACTGTATCTCAAATCCGTGTATCTGAGAGCAATCCTGGTCTTTTGAAAAGTATTTTGACTCTAGATTTGAAATCCTGAACTGTGTATTATATTCAAGAGGAGGGGGCAGTGGTCCCATCTGTAATCTGTAGTTGCTTAAAGGGTCCGTTGTCTTAGAGATTCAAGTATAAGTGTTTGCGTGTGTCCTACTACGAGGACTAATTTGGGCATGCCTGATATAAGTGCTTTTAGTTGGCTGAAGGCATGACATCCCAGGCCCAGCCTTGTGGCTGATGAAGGCAGACAGGAGTCCTGTTCAGGCCCCTTTTCCCAGGGCTCCTGGTTCCAGCACCTTTGTGTATATAATCAGGAGGATGGACCAAAAGGTTGTCTGTTGATGTAGCTTGATATGGTGGTCTTGCAGAGTACGGAGAAATGATGATGTTTTACCTACTTGTCACTTCTAGGTCACAGTCCTCTTTGCAGGACAGCACATCTCCAAGAGCCCATTTGAAGTGAATGTGGACAAAGCCCAAGGAGATGCCAGTAAAGTCACTGCAAAAGGCCCAGGCTTGGAAGCTGCTGGGAACATTGCCAATAAGCCTACCTACTTTGACATCTACACAGCAGGTAATATTTCTCTGAAAGCCTGAGATAATCCTTAGCAATCCAAAGGTTTGGTACGCCTGACCTTCGTTTTTTAAATTGAACAACCATCAACAAAAATAGCTTTTTCAAATATTTTGGATATATTCTTAGATTTTTTTTTTCAACCAGGTGTCTTCTCTAAAATCACTCAAGCTTGGAGTTCCCTGGTGGTGCAGTGGATTAAGGATCCGGCATTGTCGCTGCTATAGCCTGGGTTCGATCTCTGGCCAGGGAACTTTTATATGCCATGGGCGCAGCCAAAAAAAAAATGAAATCACTCGAGCTTAATTTTGATTATTAATAATTAATGTCTTCACACATTTCTGATTTAACTAAATAAATGAATGCTCCAAATAAACTAAGTTTTAAGAATCTTCTGCTGGGCATTCCCATTGTGGCTCTGCAGAAACTAACCTGACTAGTATCCATGCGGAGGCTAGTTTGATCCCTGGCCTCGCTCAGTGGGTTAAGGATATGGTATTGCCATGAGCTGTGGTATAGGTCACAGACGCAGCTCAGATCTGTGATGTAAGCCAGAAGCTGTAGCTCTGATTCAACCCCTAGCCTGGTAACTTCCATATGCAGCAGGTGTGGGGTACCTCCCCCCCCAAAAGAAAATCATCTACTGGACTGAATTCTATGCAAGGTCCTACTGGGGAGAGGGGTAAATAGAGAAGTGAATAAACCACAGTTTCTGAATTGTCAGCTTTCTTTATTCTTTTTTCTTTTCTTTTCTTTTTTTTTTTTTTTTTTT
>PVHT021183699.1:40914705-40927403 GCA_004024745.2 Catagonus wagneri
ACAACCTCATGGTTCCTAGTCGGATTTGTTAACTGCTGCGCCACGACAGGAACTCCTGTCAGCTTTCTTTTCAATGTAAAATATTTATAAAATAGAGGGAGAAAAGGAAAGTTGGCTCTGACCCTCCTCTTTCCACCAGAAAGCAGTTATTGTCCAGGTGAGGACCTTCTGAGTGCCTCTCCGTCTCTTGTTCTTTGCTTTTTGTACCTGCTTTTGTCCTCATCAGCAGGGAGCTTTCTTGAAGGTGACTTGGGGTCGTAGAATGTTCTCTCTCTCCTAGGTGCTGGCGTGGGTGACATTGGTGTGGAGGTGGAAGATCCGCAGGGGAAGAACACTGTGGAGTTACTCGTAGAAGACAAAGGAAACCAGGTGTATCGATGTGTGTACAAACCCATGCAGCCTGGCCCTCATGTGATCAAGGTCTCCTTTGCTGGGGACACCATTCCCAAGAGTCCCTTCGTGGTGCAAGTTGGGGAAGGTGAGTGCCAGGGGAGCTGACCGTATCTGCTTCTGACATTCAGCCTGGTTGTGTATGTGACTGGGCTGTGAGGCCAGGAGAGTGGTCAGGGTCCAACACTGAACTCAGTCCTGTCCCTTTGCTACCAGGGCCCCTTATAGCGGGAAGTATCCTCAAAACATTCAGGCTAGTATCTACTCTGTCCTTGAGATATTCATACTAATATCTTCCTGTGAGCCATAGAGTGACCTGAGTGCTTTTCTTGTATTAACTCATTCAGTCTTGCCCCAAACCATCATACCAGGACTCATTATCCTCACTGAGAGATGCAGGAGTGATGATGTTTGAGGCGTTGTCATCTGTGGCTGAGGTTAAGAGCACTGGCATTGCTGGTGCCCCATAGCCTCCTTTACTGACGCCAGGCACTGAGCACAACTTCATCTAATCATGACACCACCAACCTGTGTGCTCCAGGGACCATTCTTTTCCCCATTTTGCAGGTGGAGACACTAAGGCTTAGGTAACATAAGGCATCAGTGAGTACTAGGTGTCAGTAGCAGTAGAACCATGGTCTCTGTTGACTCCTTAACCATGCTGTTAAACTCCCTGTACAGCTAGAAGCATGCATTTTTCTCTCATGTTAGACTCTTTCCCTCTGACTTTGATACTCTTTTTTTTTTTCCCCTCCCCCAACCTTTTCTAACCAATACTTGCCTTTCCCTGTTCTGTCCTGTGCATCTGCGTCTGCAGACCTGGCTTCCTCTTCTGAATCCTGCCTCTGGGCCAGCCTGGACCCCGAAGCTGTTGGCTTCCTAGTTGAAAGCACTGGGCCAGAGGCATCTCGCTTGGTAAGGGCTGGTTGGGTGGGGCTTCCATTTCCAGTTCTTTTGCTGCCTACAAATGTCAGCTGGGCCTGTGCTATTTGTGACCTCAGGAAATTACAGTGCAGGTGTTAACACCTCTTGTTCAGACAGACTCCAAACCCACTCTCTAGTTACATTTAAACATCTCTAAGACATCTCAAAATGGTGCAAAACCAAGTGGTTTCCTTCAAACTCTTTAGTGTTTATATGAATGAAGCATTTATCCTTTTGATGTTGAGACTGTTGCCTATGTTCAGAATTTCCATGAGTGCTTTTTTTTTTTTTAAGACACACTTAAACCTTCCAAGGGAAGTCCTGTCATCCTGTTGTGGCTTATTTCTGGTATGACCAACTTTTCTCCCCTTGACAAAGAAAAAAAAAAGAAAACTAACATATTCAGAAACAGAACTCCCTTTGACATAATGCAAAAAAGAATTTTTTTTTTGGTCTTTCGCCTTTTTAGGGCTGTACCTGTGGCATATGGAGGTTCCCAGGCTAGGGGTCTAATGGTAGCTATAGCCTCTGGCCTACACCACAGCCACAGCAATGCCAGATCCGAGCTGAGCCACGTCTGTGGCCTACACCACAGTTCACAGCAATGCCAGCGTCTTAACCCACTGAGCATGGCCAGGGATCAAACCTGCAACCTCACGGTTCCTAGTCGGATTCATTTCTGTTGTGCCATGACGGGAACTCCGCAAGAAAGAATTTCGTTTTTCTTTTTCTCTTTTTTTCTTTTGGTCTTTTTTCCTTTTCTAGGGCTTCTCCCGCAGTATATGGAGGTTCCCAGGCTAGGGGTCTAATCAGAGCTGTAGCCACCGGCCTACGCCACAGCCACAGCAACGTGGGCTCTGAGCTGTGTCTGCAACCTACACCAGAGCTCACAGCAACGCTGGATCCTTAATCCAATGAGTGAGGCCAGGAATTGAACCTGCAACCTCATGGTTCCTAGTCGGATTCATTAACCACTGAGCCACGATGGAAACTTCGCAAGAAAAAATTTTGAACAGTTTTCTTAGCTTTCCTGACTTCCTCTCACTCAGGGACTTTTTTTTTTCATTTCTGGCACATCCACCTATCATCTGTACTAGTTTCTATTTATTTGTTTTGCTTTTTAGGGCCGTACCGTGGCATATGGAAGTTCCTAGGCTAGGGGTACAATCAGAGCTGCAGCGTGCGGCCTACGCCACTGCCATAGCAACATGGGATCCAAGCTGCGTCTGTGACCTACACCACAGCTCATGGCAACACCAGATCCTTAACCCATTGAGCGAGGCCAGGGATTAAACCCAGGTCCTCATGGATGCTAGTCGGGTTCATTACCACTAAGTCACAATGGGAACTCCCTGTACTAGATTCCGTTTAATTAAACTTTCCTCCACTTAACTGATTTTAAGAAAAAAGCTTTTTATCACTTTCGCAATGGAAAACAAATGTTACTTCCCATAGAAGACTACCATAAACTTAAGCTCATCCACAAACCACCTCAAATCATCGCTACTCCAAGGGAGTGTATATTTCTCTTTGGGACTCTCCCCTGAGGACATTGCAGGGATTGAGTTAAGATTCTTGTCTTCTGGATTCTGTGACACCCTACTATATATTTGAATATGCAGTGTCCAATTCGGAAAGGAACAACGTGTCATTTTGCCCATTAATCTCCCTTTTCTATACTTTTTTTTTTTTTTTTTGCTTTTTAGGGCTGCATTCACAACATATGGAGGTTCCCAGGCTGCCAGCCTACGCCACAACCACAGCAACACCATATCTGAGCCACCTCTGCAACCTACACCACAGCTCACAGCAACACCAGATCCTCAACCCACTGAGCAAGGCCAGGGATTGAACCCACATCCTTGTTTCTGCTGAGCCACAATGGGAACTCCCCATTTCTGTACTTAATGGGAAGGCTGCTCCTATTGCCAAAAAAGTCCTAGAGCACAAGGATGTCTTTTATCAACCTTCTCACAAACCACATGGAATGGTTTTGTGGACCTCTTATATAAAGAATGTTAGAAGCTACCTTTGTCCTTAATTTTTAGATGTAACAACTGTAGCCTTTTTAACCCAATCCAGAAATCAAGAATGGTGTTTATTGCTAAATATTGCATTTATAGCTGCCCACATTCTACGATCCTTGTGACAGACAGAACTAAAATATTTGTCTGGTTTGGCCAAGGTGGGGTTGATTTGGTCTTTTTTTGAGCTATCCTCTGGCTCTTCCTGTGGAAGATGACAATGTTTAGATTTTTAGAAATGGCTGATCTGAAGTTTGGAACCAGGTCAGATGTTTTCAAAGTGCTATGTTTTCCAAGTAGACTTGAAAAAGTCCAGTCTTCCCAGTTACTGGGCCCTTGAGTATAGCAATGAGGTTTGAACAATGTCCAGCCTTAGGTCTTAACTCTCTTTTACCACCAAGAGTATAAACGCCAGGACTCAGCCATTACCAGGAACCCAGAAAACCCATGCTGCGGTCTCCTGCTTTCTTTGCCAAAGTAACTTTTCCCCAGTCCTTGTGTGCTATGGCTGGACACAGTTATGTTGTGTCCTTATTTGCTAGCCTGGAGTGCTCCCTGAACAGGACCCCTGGACTCGGGGAACTGCTCCATACTCTTTATGCAAAGCAAACATTTTCTTGGCGGGTGGCTCCAAGTTACCTTGGCTTGCTCAACTTGGACTAAGGAATGAAAGGTTGAATTGATGTCGAAACTGTGCTTGCAGCCTGCAGTCCAAACGCCTGCCGGGCCAGTGGCCGAGGCCTGCAGCCTAAAGGCATTCGTATCCGGGAAACTGCAGACTTCAAGGTTGACACCAAAGCTGCTGGAAGTGGAGAGCTCGGTATAACCGTGAAGGGTCCTAGTAAGTGCTCCTTTGTTTTCCCATCTTGCATATGATTTCAGCCAACTTTGCAACCATCGCATAGTCAGTTGCGATTGATTTGTGCCAGAGAGCTATGTCAAGGATTTGGGACTCTCTGGGTTCCATGCTGAAACAGTAATTGATTAGTAATGTCTGCCCTTGGTGTGGAAACAGTGGTGGGCTAACAGCCTCACATTTGATTAGTAATGTCTGCCCTGGATGTGGAGTGGTGGTGGTTTGACAGCTTCACATGAAGACTTATAGTAGAGAAGACAGTGCTATAATGAAGTTGGGAAATGTCCTTGGAACAACAACGTGAAGTGGCCCATTTTTTTATTTTGAGGGAACCGAGGCTCAGAGAGGAAGGGTCTCGCCCAACGTCACACAACTTATAGCCTCTGAGCTGGAATTCAAGCCCAGTCTCCATAGCCAGTAATTTTCCCACCACAGGTTATATTTTGTAGACGATGAACGTATGCCAGGTACCTAATTACTATGATCAGTGCTTATAGAAGGAATATAAATTCCCTAAGATTTTCTTTGTAGATAAATGCCATTTGTGGATGGGTATGTTGCACCCCACAAATCATTCTTGCTGTCTTTTGGGAAAGGAGACTGACGGGAGGATAAGTATCTATTCTGTCCTTGAGTCTTCCCCTGGAACAGAGAAGCAGCGAGCATTTCTAGGTGCAGGTGGAGCAGTGTGGGCTGTTTCACTCCCAGGCCTTGTGGAATCTTGAGCTTCCTGCTCCAGGATCGCTCTCACCCTCTGTGTTCCCAACCGGCTGGGGCAGGAGTGTTCAGAGCTCCAGAAAGTTAATATTTGATCTCAGAGTCCCAAGCTTTGGGGCAGGTTGTGCCCTGAGGACAGCCAAGGTTCCAGACTGCCCAGACCTGGGGTCGGGCTTCTCTGGGGCTGCCTTCCCTCTTGGCTTATTGCTACAGGAACTAAGGAGGCCTTTTTTTTTTTTTTTTCTGACCTTAGATTCTTGACTAAATGGCTTTCCCAGCCAAACCTCAGGGCTCGACATAAAACAAGTTCCTGCCTGATGGCTCAGTCTGGAGTTAGTAGGGTAGCATTTAAAACCTGTCCTCTTGGAGATAGCATATGAGAGCTTTTGTGCTTTAGCTGAAAAGGATATGCCAGGATACTAACTTCAGACTCATGCCACATACTCATAAGGGTTCGCTGCCTCCCCAGTTTTTATGGGCGGCTAAGAAGGGTGGCTTTGATCTTTGAGAAATACTGAAGTATGACTAGATTTGTCTTTGCGCAGACCCAGGAGGTTTGGGACTTCATACCTTCCCTCATAGCTGATAGAGCATGTAAAGCCAGTTGGCTGGGAAATCTTCCATTTCCTCTTACTTTGAAGGAGACCTTTTGTGTGTGTGTGTGTGTGTGTGTGTGTGTGTGTCTTTTTGTCATTTTAGGGTCGCACCCGCGGCATGTGGAAATTCTCAGGCTAGGGGTCTAATCGGAGCTACGGCTGCCGGCCTACACCACAGCCACAGCAATGCCGGATCTGAGCCCCGTCTGCAACCTACACCAGAGCTCATGGCAACGCTAGATCCTTAACCCACTGAGCAAAGTCAGGGATCGAATCTGCAACCTCATGGTTCCTAATCAGATTCATTTCCACTGAGCCACAACAGGAACTCCAAGACCTGGGTTTCTTTTCAGCTTTAGAGTAATCTCCCAATTTGGGGGTGTCCCATGTTTTGAGTCATTCCACTCAGTTTTCCTGTGTGGCTTATGTGTTGTGGATATCTCTGTCTTTCTGTTCTTGTCTTTTGGATTCTTGTTCTGAGCCCACGGTTGCACTGGAAAAGATGGTCCTCTTTCTTCCCACAGAGGGTCTGGAGGAGCTGGTGAAGCAGAAAGGCTTTCTGGATGGAGTCTATGCCTTTGAGTATTACCCCAGCACTCCAGGGAAATACAGCATTGCCATCATGTGGGGGGGACACCACATTCCAAAGAGGTGAGTCTCCAGCTAGAATTATGTCTCCTCCAGAGTTGTGACTGGCCCAGGGCAGGCTCGCGGTAGTTGCTTCCTGAGCTGCAGGAAGGAAAGAGATCTGCTTTGTCAAAAGCTTTTTGTTTTTCTTTTTCTTTCAGAGCAACACATAGACAGTTGGCCTGTTGTCAAAAGCAGCAGAAAGTCACTGTGGTTTCAGCTGCCTTGCTTTAAATCAAATGCTGGCGGTTTGGGGCTGGTGGGAGGCAGAGAAGCCAGAAGGAACAGCAATACATAGCAAATGGGCTGTGTGTCTGTACACCCTTATATAAACTGAGACGCTTTCTTTCAATGTGTGCCTCTGTTCAGGAATGCCATGGATAAAATGGTTAAAATCTGCTCTGGTTTACATTAAAATCCTCTACGTGAGTGCGGTCAGGAACCAAGGGGCGAAGTCTACAGCTTTGCCTTGAGGGCTTCACAGTTGCCCTCTGCATTCACGTGCTTTCCATCTTCCCTGGGGGCAACATTAAACTCTGAATAAATTCAGTTTACCTTTAGATACATCTGGGCAAATTGTGAGTTTCTGAGAATCTAAGCAAACTTCTTTTTAATCTCCCATGCCAAAATTAAAGCACATTCATTCATGTATGAGATAAAGCCTGTTCAACCTAGTTTTCTTGTTATAGCGTAAGCAGCAGGTGGAAAAGTATGCACTCTCTTAACCTTTCAGTTCTCACAGTCTGATGAACACTGCACACAAAAGATAAATGACCAGGGCAGTGCCAGGCAGCGTGGCTTGAAGTAGCCTCATTACATTATATTGTTGACATAACAATGGCTGTGGGGGGACCTGCGTGAAGGAAGGGCTCGGCTTGAGTCTGCAGGTAAAAGGATTAGGCAAGTGGAAAGAATATATGTAAAGAGCTTATGGCAGTATTTAGCCCCTTTTTTTGCTCCTCTATAATGCTTCCTCTGTTCCTTTTCTTCTAGTCCCTTTGAAGTTCAAGTTGGCCCAGAAGCAGGCATGCAGAAAGTCCGTGCATGGGGCCCTGGCCTCCACGGAGGGATTGTTGGGCGGTCGGCAGACTTCGTGGTGGAATCCATTGGTTCTGAAGTGGGGTCTCTGGGTACGTGGAAACAGCTGACCAGCAGCTTCTAGTAGGCTGAGATTATAGGGTGCCGGACTCTGTGATAGGCTGTGTTGAGGTCTCCTCCGAGCCTCACTGTCCTGAGCCTCCTAACCACCCAGGGCCACCTCTAGATACTGCTTTGGAATTGCAGTTCCCATTTTCCTCCTGCCCTTCAGGTTCCCCTCTGCACTCATTCATCCACTGCAGACCTTGAGGGCAGAGTCCTTCTGTGAATGTTGTGCCTAAAACAGTGTCCAGAACATACTAGGCACATGACAGATATTATTGACTGATCCTTAGTTTAGATGAATGAATGAATTTTGCTGAAACTAGACATTTGGAGCATAGCTGAGAATATTTTAAATAAGCATCTAATGTATATGATCATTTTAGATCAGTGGCCAGCCCCCATTTCTCTGTAAAGGACCAGATAGCAAATATTTCAGTATTATGGGTCATAGTCTCTTGGTTGCAGCTATTTCACCCTGCCACTGTGCCATGAAAGCAACCAAAGAAAATACGTAAGTAAATGAGTATGGCTGTGTTCCTTATTTACAAAAGCAAGCAGTGGGTCAGATTTGACCCAATGGCCAAAGTTTGAAGACTTCTGTGTTAGCTAACAAGCAAAAAAGCTAATAAATAGCAAAGAGGGAAAAATAGGAAATCACACTGAATATTTCTTTCTAGAGAAATAACAAATCTCAGTATACATCCTTCTAAACTAGAAATAATATTAAGCCTTTCATGATATACTTCCAGACTGTTTTTCCTGTACATGCGCATACAAATACCGATCTGCTACAAAAATATCTGGGGTGGGTAGCCTTTATATCTTTCTGACTCAGACGGAGATAGGATATGTCTTATTTTTCCATGGTTTCCATGAAATTCCAGTGTTACTGTTAGGCTCTCCAGTTATTTCCAGAGTTTTGCTATAAAAACAATGTTGACTCTATATCCCTGTATCTAACCATTGACACACATCCTTGGTTATTTCCTTCAGAGAAAAGCCCAGAAGTGGATCTGGTGGGGTCAAAGAGTGGGCATTGTTTAAAGTTTTTGGCTCCTATTGCCAGCAGAAAGATTTGCTGGTTGACCTTCCTGTTCAATGATGTTTTTAAAAAGTATAAGGAGTTCCCAGCAGGTTAAGGATCTGGCATTGCCACTACAGCTGCTTGGGTCACTGCTGTGGCACAGGTTTGATCCCTGGCCAGGGAATTTCTGCATGCCATGGACATGGCCCCCAAAAAGGTGTAAAATCCAAGTTTCTGTCTTGAGTGCAGACTCAGTAGGCTGGGTTTTGTGGGAATAGGAGCCCATCAGATGTGAGTCTTTGGGCTATTACTTGGTTTTTAGGGAGACAGAGGGAGTGGGTTGTAGTAACCTGGAATAAGGTACTTTCCACCATGTAACCAGGGGGTTCTCCCACCCCATCCCCCAGGGTTTGCCATCGAAGGCCCCTCCCAGGCAAAGATAGAGTATGACGACCAGAATGATGGCTCGTGTGATGTCAAGTACTGGCCCAAGGAGCCGGGTGAATATGCGGTTCACATCATGTGTGACGACGAAGACATCAAGGACAGTCCCTACATGGCTTTCATCCACCCGGCCTCCGGAGACTACAACCCGGATCTGGTGAGTCAGCTTGTCACATTGGTTCCCTCTTCTCTTCCCTGGCCCCTGGCACTCTCCCCAGTGCCCAGAGAGCTGCCTTGAGCAGCAAGTGGAGAAATGGCAGAGCTGTTTAGAGCTTAGGAAGGAAAAAGAGCTGAAGTAGAAGCCAAGTAGTACCTCTTAGTATATTTCTGAAACTGGGCAAGTAAATTTACCTCTCTGACTCTTAATATCTTCCTCCATAAGATGGGAAGGATAGTAGTGTCTGCTTCCTAGAGTTTCTGGCATGATTCTTGGAGGTAACATGAATAAAGACAGCACTTAGGACGTCCTGTCGGGGCTCTACCAGTAAGGATCTGGTGTTGTCGCTACAGTGGCTCAGGCCACTTCTATGGCATGGGTTCAACCTCTGTCCTAGGAACTTCTGCAGGCCATGGCACACAGCCAAAAAAAAAAAGAAAGAAAAAAAGAAACAGCCCTTAGCACAGTGCCTGCTCCCCATGGGAGGCTCTGTAAGCTGCTATTTTCTTGCAACCTAGAGCCACTTTATATAGTTATTGTTTTAGAGCCACTTTTTATAGTTATTGTTTTAGAGCCACTTTTTATAGTTATTCAGTCTTGCCACTTTGTATAGTTATTGTTTCAAGGTGCTCCATGATTAAAGTCTTTATTTTCTTCTTCCCAGTTCCCCTTCTCTTAAATTGGAAGTGTTTGCAGTGTTTTCAAGAGTTTCTCTCTGCCTCTTAGCAGGTGATTAGCATGAAGTCTGAGCCAGCATAGCTGATAGGAGGAAGACCCTCCCTCCACCATGAGCGTTGCTCTTGGCCTACGTGTACACCTGACACTAGGCTGACATCGGTCCAGGCTTGTAGCTGGACTCCTTTTTGGCCAATTGCTGGTCCTTTGCTGTCTGGGGGCTGCAGACTTTTGGAATGTTGTCAGCAGGAAAGGTTCTGAGCCCCCTCAAAGCGGGAGCATTGAAACTGGACATGGCTGGAGGTCCTTGCCCCAGTTACTGCACTTCTCTAAATCAGCCCACATCAAGACAGGGGACACAGGCTAGTTTGGGACCTGGTTTTACAGAGTTTTTCTTTTGCATGAGAGGTTAATGATTCTGTTTTTTTTGTTTGTTTGTTGTTTCCAAGTGCCAGCCTTCTTTAGTATTTTCTTTCCCATATCCACACACAGTTGTGCTCTTCCCCCATTCTGTGGTCACCCGTCTTCCAATAGGGAGTGTAGTTAGGGGCACTACATAGAAGGAGAATCACTGTTGGTTCTTTGGCCCAGGTGCAAGCATACGGACCAGGTTTGGAAAAATCAGGCTGCATTGTCAACAACCTGGCCGAGTTCACTGTAGATCCTAAGAATGCTGGAAAAGCTCCCTTGAAGATATTCGCTCAGGTAAGTTTCTAGGGGCCACAGGTAACAAGATCCATACATGTAATAGCAAGTCACCCAGTCCACCTGATCCTCAGTTTCCTCGTCCACACATTGTGAATAAGAATATCTGTCTCGTGGCTGTGGCGAAGGCCGGCAGCTACAGCTCCCGTTAGAGCCCTAGCCTGGGAACCTCCATATGCCGCAGGTGCGGCTCTACATAAAGGCAAAAAGACAAAAAAAAAAAAAAAAGAATATCTGTCTCATGGGGTTATGGGGTTTATGTGAGGACTGAACAAGATTCTAACATGTAAAGTGGGCTGCTTTCCTCATTTTTATGATTTGTATTCTGTGGAAGTGAGGCTCGATCGTTTCAGATCTCCCATAAATGTCCTTCAGGGTGGCTGAAGCTACCTAGCCCTTGAAGGGGTGGTTTGTAAACAAGAGTTTATCAAACATGTTCATCTTAGTTGAATTTGGCCCAAGGATTTAAATGCAGGAATTAAAATTAAGAAGCATTGAGTGGCCATGGCCACTTTTGGGGCCATTTTCTCTTAGGAATTAAAAATAAACAAATGAATGTAGTGTCATATCACCTGTGGTCATTGTATTGTGAGAACGTGGTATTTCCTAGTTGCTGCATCTAATTTTGTTGGGTGGGTGCGTGGTGACTTGGTTATCTTGGGAGGCTGCAGCAGCCCTGTTTGATGGAGACAGCGTGAGGGCCAACTCCGTTCTTAGCCTCTGCTCTTTTGCAGGACGGGGAAGGCCAGCCCATTGACATCCAGACGAAGAGCCGGATGGACGGCACATACGCCTGCTCGTACACCCCGGTTAAGCCCATCAAGCACACCATCGCCGTGGTCTGGGGAGGTGTCAACATCCCCAACAGCCCTTACAGGGTAGGTTTTGAGGTGAAATTCTGGTCGTGGTATGGAAAACCCTGATCCTGAGGCCAGTCTGGGCTTTATGCCTGCTGGCCCAGGCGGACAGATGGAAAGAACAGTGCTTGATGGGCCTGGGAGGATGGAGTGGCCCAAAAGGCTGAGTGCTCTAGATTGCCCGGAAGTGTAACATTCTAACATTTGTGTCTTTCCTCGGTCCTTATGGAGGAGACTCAGATGACAGCCTTCTCCTTGTCTTCTCTAGGTCAACATCGGGCAGGGTAGCCATCCCCAGAAGGTCAAAGTGTTTGGGCCAGGAGTGGAGCGAAGTGGACTGAAGGCAAATGAGCCTACTCACTTCACAGTGGATTGTACCGAGGCTGGGGAAGGTGAGAGGGGGATTCGCCCAACGCAGTGATTGTTGCTTCTTGGGCAGTGAACTTTGAACCAGGAAATGGTCCACCTGAATAGGTAATTGTTCATCTAATGAGCCTCTGTGTCAGTTCCGTGGTGATCACCTTACTAATCCTCCATCTCTTCTCCATAACCGTGACTTAACACCTTTCCTTTCTCAGGTCGTTTTTACTGGAAATTTCCCAATTGCTTTTCTAGGGTATTAGCCTGAGCTGGAAGTGACTGCATGGGACATGTTCTTTCTTGTAAACTGGTGCTAATAAGCTGATCTGTTCCAGGTGATGTCAGCGTTGGCATTAAATGTGATGCCCGAGTGTTAAGTGAGGATGAGGAAGATGTGGATTTTGACATTATTCACAACGCCAATGACACATTTACAGTCAAGTACATGCCTCCTGCTGCCGGGCGATACACAATCAAAGTCCTCTTTGCCTCTCAGGTATGTGTTTGGCTCTTTCTGGCCATTCGTGTGCATATTTCTTTTCTTTTTTTTTTTTTTTGCATATCTAGTGACGGGGAAGGTGTGTTGAGAACTCTTCGCAGTAGTTTTCTTCTCTGGTTCCTTGAAACCTCCTGAAGAAAAAAAAAAAAAGACCCAGAACTAAAATTTTACAAAAGTGAAATTTTAGTTTCTAATGAAGGTGGAACCATATATTCCAGTGGTTAAAAGCCAGGCTCTGGAAAGAAATTAGTTTGTTATAATCCTCTGGTGGCTCAGTGGATTAAGGATTTGGTGCTGTCACTGCTATGGTTCGCATTGCTGCTATGATGCAGGTTTGATCCTTGGCCCAGGAACTTCCATATGCCACAGGTACAGCCAAAAAAAAGAGAAAAAGAATGATAATACAGATGTAGGTTTTCTATACCCAGAATATCTAGATGTGGAGTTCCCTTCGTGGCTCAGTGGTTAACGAATCCGACTAAGAACCATGAGGTTGCGGGTTCGATCCCTGGCCTTGCTCAGTGGGTTAAGGATCCGGCGTTGCCATGAGTTGTGGTGTAGGTCACAGACGCAGCTCGGATCCCGCGTTGCTGTGGCTGTGGCGAAGGCCGGCAGCTACAGCTCCTGTTAGACCCCTAGCCTGGGAACCTCCATATGCCGCGGATGCGGCTCTACATAAAGGCAAAAAAAAAAAAAAAAA
>PVHT021183699.1:40928403-40989009 GCA_004024745.2 Catagonus wagneri
ACACACACACACACACACACACACACACACACACATACATACATACATATAATGAGGACCTTGGCATCAGCTTTTAAACTTTTATAGGGAGAGAAGTTTAAAAGCTTTAAACAGAGTTCATATTTACATGAGATGAGACAGGAGGAGCAGGACCCTAAAAAAGGGAACAGTGGAATCCTGGTGATTCAGATTCACTTACATAAAGATTAAAGCTCTGCCTTAAGGTTGTGGTCTTGAGCTGGCCAAATCCACTTTACCTTTTCCACCTTTATTCTGACAGTCTGCAACATTCTTTTTGGAGAACTGTAATCACTGTATTTCTAATCAGTTCTTGCGTTCCTCAGACTGGAGCACTCTGTTATCCCTGGAGGACATTTCTTTCCTCTGACTCCATGTGTTATTGTTTGGGGGTTTATTCTTGGTATTATTTTTGCATGCTAAGTACTCAGCATTTGGTGTGAAATTCTCAGTCATCAGATTCGTTGGTGGGAACCATTCCTTTTACTGTGATGTCAGGCTCTGGGCATTCCTAAGTGACCTCTGATGGCCCTTACCTGATGCTAGAATGTGAAGACTTAATCACTGGTAGCAGAGGTTTGCCCTCACCTGCCAGAGTGGAAGGCCCCCTGACCCAGCCTTTGGCTTTGGGCAGAGGACTAAGTCTAGGCAGTTGCTTCAGGGACTTTCCTCCTGAGACAGTGTCTCTGTTCCAGGAAATCCCCTCCAGCCCTTTCCGAGTCAGAGTTGACCCTTCCCACGATGCCAGCAAAGTGAAGGCAGAAGGTCCAGGACTCAGCAAAGCAGGTAAGAGGGCGTGTGTGCTCAAGGCCAACCCAGAGGCACTGGGGAGAGTTGACCCCCAGGGCCATGAGCCACTCACCGCCCCCCGATCCCCCCACCCTCCACCAGAGCAGGTGCTACGGTTCAGCAAGGTCCTGAGCTGCAGGGCAGCGGCTAACCGCCAGCCCCTGTCTCCACCTAGTGCCTTGCTAGAGCTGGTGCCCATGAACTTGTCAGACTGGTTTCAAAAGGGAAACCCTTCCAGCTGGGACTGTCTCCTCACCTCATTTTCTCCTACCAGGTGTGGAAAACGGGAAACCAACCCACTTCACTGTCTACACCAAAGGGGCTGGAAAAGCCCCACTCAACGTGCAGTTCAGCAGCCCCCTTCCTGGCGACGCGGTGAAGGATTTGGATATCATCGATAATTATGACTACTCCCACACCGTCAAATACACTCCCACCCAGCAGGTAGGGCCCCTCCCTTCTCGTGCTGGGCTGGGTCACTTGGGACACCAGGTCTGTGCTCTGACCTGAGCTCAGCTGGTTCCATCAGGAGGGCCTGAGAAATTCCCCAAGAGCAAACAGAAAACTAGCCAAGTTCTGCTCCCCCTCCCCCCAATTTCCCACCTCAGTTTTGGGTTTTAGCAGAAAAATGCTAAATTCTTAAAAATAAACCTAATATCTGCCTCTCTTTTATATACATTACCTCATCCTTACGAGCTGCCTTTTTGTCTTTTATTTGTTACTCACAGGGAAAGAATTGCCACACCTTTGTCCTTGTTGGCCCTTTTACCTTAGTTTACAAGGAGCCTTTAGTCCCTCAGGCCTGAAATACCGCTTCAGGCACTAAATTATTCCCTTTTACGAAATACAGGAATACAGACAGATTTTGTCATCCAGGCTGTTTTGCTCTGATTGTTTTAGGCACTAAGGGCCTAAAAAACTACCTCTTTGGGAAGTTCGCACTGTGGCTCAGTGGACACTAACCTGACTAGTATCCATGAGGATGCGGGTTCAATCCCTGGCCTTGGCCTTGCTCGGTGACTCCTTTAAGGATCCCGCATTGGCGTGAGCTGTGGTGTAGGTCACAGATGCGGCTCAGATCTGATGTTGCTGTGGCTGTGGCGTAGGCCGGCGGCTGCAACTCTATTTGGACCCCTAGCCTGGGAACTTCTGTATGTCATGGGTGCAGCCCTTTAAAAAAAAAAAAAGACAAAACTAAACGAAATACTGCCTCTCTGTGTGAATTCATGTTTACTTGTTTAAAATTTTATTTTGCTTCACGTTCATCCACACCTCTAGGGTCTAGGGAACACATACTCCTTTAGAAAAGCCTGGATTCCGCTACTGATGCATAGTGTTCCAAATAGTCATCCCAAACCTCTGAGATGCCTCCGTTCTTGAAGAAGAGTCTGTTCCCCTCCCCCACCTCATCCCCCCATCACATGAGAAATGCATTTATAAGAGAGAAAGGGTGATGATTTCTGCAGAAGCACTGTTTGAGAAGCAGCACTCCTGCCTGGGGCCCTCTTGTGAGGAGCTGCCACAGTAGAGCGGCAGTACCGATGGGAGAATGCTGGAGGTGTCCCCTTACGCTGGGCACTGCACATCCTCGGAGATGGCATCTTTACCATGAGAACTTCCCTGGCAGTCGGAGATTCTCTAGGACAGGTTCTTGGGTGGCCTCTTTTCTGCAGATGTACTTCCTCCTGTGGTTTCTTTTGACCCTAACAAGTGTTCCTGATTAGTAATGGCAAAACAAATACTTTGTAGATGAATACCATTTTCTTATCAGGCTTCTCAGTGCTAAGCAGGTAATTCTTGTCCTACTGATGCTTATCAGGACTGGTGGGAGCCTCACTGCTGGCCACACCAGCTTGAAAGCATCTTTGTGGTCAATTCTCTGCTTTCCTTAGGAGAAGTTCCTAGAAAGCATGGCCACGCTCAGTGGTGAAGATCACAAGATCCTTGACTCTTCCAAAAATATTCTGAGACTCTTGCTTGATCCTGTATCTATATACCTTTTTGTGTCTGAGCTGAGCTGCTAGAAAGTAAGTTGCAGACATCAGGACAAACTCGGGTTTTGACCTGCACACCCAGAAAGGACTTAAGGACCCACTGCCCTTGGATTCCCCCGGCTCCCAATCGGGGCGGAGGTCAAGGCTGGAAGCTCAGCTCTGTTTTGTTATATTTGGAAGGTAGCTAGAGTAGCTAGAGTGGGAGGGGCCCTACCTCAGAGTCTGACCCCAAGGTCAAGTTCATTCATCTCTTTGATGGTAACAGATTTGAGGGCTGTTGGCATACTTGGTGGCCTCTTGGGGCTATTTGTGCAAATGCTATCAGTCTGCCTCTAGCTTGATGACTCCATGGTGCCTCTCCTGTCCTTATGTGTTGTTTAGAGTGAGGTTTACTCTTTCATGTTTTGTGCAACCTGCGATTCTGCCTGTTTCTCTGTTGCAAAAAAAAAAAAAAAAAAAAGCTCTTCTCTTAGATTGTGTGTTCCCAAGGATAGGATATCATGTCCTACATATCATTCTATCCCCAACCCCAAGTACAGGGCCCGGCGCTGTAGGTGCTTTGTATGGAGGTGTGGCCAAATGGGTGAATAAAATGAAGTGGCTCCTCAACTCACAAGCAGAAACAATGTGAGAACTTTGTAACCTTGTAGTAGAGTGGGGCCAACACATCCTCATTTTTCTTTGAACTCTGGTTTCTGAGCAGGTAATAGCTCAAGATGGAGTTAAATAAGTGTGTGATTTGAGCTCTGCCTTTGCATGTGGTTACCAGACACGTGTCAGCCCAGAAAGCTGTGCAGGGATACTTTGTAGGTTGCTACCCACAGGCACACCTTTTTCTGATGGTTTTAGGGATCAAGAGTCTGGAACTTTGGGAGTTCTCGTTGTGGCGCAGTGGAAACAAATCCAACTAGGAACCATGAGGTTGCAGGTTTGATCCCTGGCCTCTCTCAGTGGGTTAAGGATCTGGCGTTGCTGTGAGCTGTGGTGTAGGTCGCATACATGGCTCAGATCTGGTGTTGGCTGTGGCTATGACTTAGGCTGGCAGCTGTAGCTCTGATTTGGCCCCTAGCCTGGGAACCTCCATATGCCACAGGTGCAGCCCTAAAAAGAAAAAAAAAATGGGAGTCTGGAACTTTGGAGAAAAATGCAGCTGTTGAGTGTGTGTGGAGAGATGAAGATAGCTTCTGGCTCATGGCGAACCCTTCACTATCCCATTTTGGGCTGCTTTGTGAGGAGCCAGAGCCCTACCTGACTACTGGCTCCTCCCTCCCTGACATCTGCTGGCTCCTGCTGTCCCCTGCAGGGGCCCCAGGCCACAGCTTTCCTCCTGCTGTGGACCAGTGATAGATGTTTGTGGTTGATCCTGTTAGTTCTTGTTAGATGACAGTGGTCAGATTTTTGGCCTCAGAGGGGAGAGGACTCATTGGCCTGGGTCATGAATGCCCTCGCTGACCTCGCAGAGGTCAGACAAAGGCTTAACTTTATAGAAAGGCCGCTGTGCAATGTTCATTTTCCACCAGGATTTTGCCTTCTCTGCGTTTGGTTGTTTATGGCCTCAGTGGCTTTAGTTTCTCACCCCAAGCTTCCCTGAACAGAGTGATTTGAGGGAATGGAGGCAGCAGCTTCCTGACATACTGAGTCTGGAGGCACTGGGAACTGCAGACCCCACATGCTGCTGTGGCACCTTTAGAAAGCCCCCAGAGGTCTCTGCACTTCACATTACAGTCTTTCCCTTGTTATTACTGCTGGTGCCCAGGGCTATCATAAGTGGAAGGGGCTGTGGGTGGTTCTCTTGGTCCTGTCCTCACAGGCCTCATACAGAATAAGGTTAAGGTCTCAGAAGCATGTATTGGGGGAGAGAATAAAACTGTCCAGCCACCAGCAAAATCTGTGAAATGCCCTGATCATCGCCGCTCAGACCTTCCCACTTCCTCACCCTCTGGGGAAAAGACACAGGCTGTTCCTATGCTGGGGCCTCAGAGGAAACCTTGAAATGCTACAGGCTATCTGAGGTGTAGATCTCTAAGCTTTCTTCCTCCTCCTCGTTAGGTTATTTAAGGTAGAGTCAATTTCCTACCTGAGTTTTGCTTCCTTGGGTTGTTTTTGACGGTTAAGGGGAGTGTTTTCTTTAATGGGAAGGTTGGGCTTTAAATGAAAGAGGATTTTCCCCTCTCTCTTGGGCCCTCCAGAGAGGTGGTCAGGCAACTTCTAGTGGGTGACAGAGAAGGCTTTTCCAGGACCCTTGTTTAGCTGGGAGGCCTAGCCCTCGACAAGTGAGGGTTTGGGAACAAACCATTGGAAGAGTTGGCATGTTGCGAAAGCCTGGATGGCTGACACAGCACACCAGTCCCTCTTGAATGTGATCAGCTTACGGGGTGGGGTAGGGAGCACGCTACTGGGCTTGCGTGCAGTGCTAATACATCCTGGAAAATCAATTCTCCTTTCTTCATCGATGCGACCAATTTTTGTCTTATCTTTGCCCTCCTTTGTTACAAAAGGAACGTAAGAAAGTATTCATAGGCCAAAAGCTACACCCTTTTAACGCTGGATCTACAACAGCTTTCAGCAGGGGCTGAATGCCAGCCAGCCCCCTGTATTCCATCAGGGGACCATCCCTCCCCCGCCTTGCATCTTTCCCTGCCACATCCTCTTACGTGATGCCCAGACATTTGAGGCGAGGGGGACTTTAATCTACTGAGACAGCTGTGGGCTTTCATGGAGCCATGGTTTGGAGGCAGGGGACTCAGCCGACCGTGGAGAGAGGAAGCCAGTAATGAGTGGGCCAGGACTGGCCGTTCTGTGCCTCCGCAGCCACCACAGCTTCTGGTGAGGGGCCTGCCAAGCCCACAGGCCCAGTCTGCCTTCACATTGGCAACTGTTTTTTCCTTGACGTAGATGCCGGAGTTTAGATACTGTGCAGTAGTCTTAGAAGGTCCAGGCAAATTCTTGCAAATCCATGTTGCATCCTGGTGGCCTAAAATCGATTCCCAGGATGTGGACAAAAAATGATTTTGTTGCATTAGAGGCTCCCAGGTCCCCGTGCTTTGCCCATTGCCAGGGCTGGGTGTGTTGGGTGGGGAGGGAGCAGCTAGGACTTGGATTCAGATGCCAGGGGTGTGAGGCCTAGCTCTCACACTTGGAGCAAGTGACTTTACCTCCCTGAGGTGTAATTTCCTTTCTGGAAAAATGGTGATGGCAGTGGGAGCCACCTCTTAGGACCATTTTGAGACTGAATTGAGGAAATGCTTAAAAGCACAAGCACAGTATTCTAATTCTTACCATGGGGCCAAAAACTTAGAGAAATATGCCTGAGATGCTTTGTAAATTGACTGGAGTCATATACCCTCCATCTCTGGGAAGAACTGAAGTCCCAGAAGGCAGGTTTAAACACCAGGTTAGTGTGTTGGCACCAAACATCTGTGGTTCTCTCTCTCGTTGCAGGGCACCATGCAGGTCCTGGTTACCTACGGCGGTGATCCCATCCCCAGAAGCCCTTTCCCCGTGGGCGTGGCTGCTCCGCTGGATCTGAGCAGGGTCAGAGTCAACGGGCTGGAAAACAGTAAGTGCAGCGTGAATAGAGGGGGAAAAGGGTCAATGAAGAGCAGTTAGATTCCCTTCAAAAGACAGTTCGCACAGAAGCAAATTCTGCCTTCAGAGACTTTGCAGTTATACACACTTGGATCTGAAGTAGGGCTGTGCCATGGGGTTGCTCCTGCCTGCTATTTAACAGGCCCTTTAACTTCACTAAGCCTCTGTTTTCTCATTTGCGCAGTGGAGGTCAGGGGAAGAAGACTGAAGGGAATATTGTGAAAATTAAGTAAACTAATAATTACGGGCTGGCTCATAGTCAGCCCTCAGGAACTGCTGGCATCACAGCGAAGGTTTTTATGACAGAGAATTTGGGGCATGTTGCTTTCTATCAAATTTCTATTGTGCCATCTATCCTTGGCCACTGAGTTGACATCAGGGACAATCATCAAGCATAAAGCCAGCTCTTGGACACTCAGAAACCACAGCTACAGTGCGTCCCCCACCCTCATCCAAATATTCATTTAGCCTATTAGCTATCTTGTTAGTACAAGCTCATCTCATTTGTTTAACTTTTTTTTTTAATTTTACTCCCCCCCCCCCTTTTTTTTTGTCCATGCTCGTAGCATTGGAAGTCCCTGGGCTAGGGATTGAACCCATGTCATGGCTGTAACCAGAGCCACAGGAGTGACAATGCTGAATCCTTAACCCACTGAGCCACAAGGAAGCTCCTGTTTACCTTTTTATAATTCTGGAAATTTTCTAACGCACAAAAGAGAATAGTACAATAGGAGCACTGCACTTATAGTTCAGCTTCTCACGTTTAACATAGGATCATGAATTTTTTTTTACATAAGTAATACAAAGATCCATTTGTCATCTTACAGACATCACAGTTAAGAGTCAATTCCATTTTAACCGTCACCCCCCACCCCTCAGGGTCAATCAAAGTGACCAGTTCAGTTTCTATCCTTCCACATCATCTTTCTGCATCTGTACTCAACTGTGTGCCAGCAGAAAGCATTCCGCAATGTTTATTTTGCCCTAAAGTTATCCTGGTGTACCAGTATGTCTTTGGCCTGCCTTTTTGCATCAGTGTATCTTGGAGAATGTTCATACTTACATCCTCTCGTTGGCATTAGCTGCCGAGTGGCCCCAGCCTGTCTGCACTTGAGAGTCAAATTCAGTATGATCAGGAGTTCCCTTCGTGGCTCAATGGTTAACGAATCCGACTAAGAACCATAAGGTTGTGGGTTCGATCCCTGGCCTTGCTCAGTGGGTTAAGGATCCGGCGTTGCCGTGAGCTGTGGTGTAGGTTGCAGACATGGCTCGGATCCCGCGTTGCTGTGGCTGTGGCGAAGGCCGGCGGCTACAGCTCCTGTTAGACCCCTAGCCTGGGAACCTCCATATGCCGCAGGTGCGGCTCTACATGAAAAGGCAAAAAGACCAAAAAAAAAAAAAAAACCCAAATTCAGTATGATCACTACATACCTTAGGGCATGCCTCTTATTCCACCTGTGAGTTTTTCTCCAGCTCTCAGCAGGATCCTTGGTGAGTACCTTCAATGCCCTGTGACCAAAATGTACACTTTGTGAGTGAGGCCAGCTCCCAGCTCCAGGGGCTCTGAAGCAAGAGCTCTATGCTGGCTTTTATCCCTGGGGAGCAGCCAGCTCTAAGCATAAATAAGAACAGTCACTGTCCAGCCCTTCATGTGTCCCCTTGTTAACACTGTTCTCCAAGCCGCCAAGGGTTTTGACTCCAGACCGGGAAAAGCACTGTCACTTAGGAAAAGTCTTCAGGATGTGGAGCTCCAAGGCCTCTTTGCTTATGGCTTGGCTCTGTTCATCTTGGCAGTCCCTAGATTGCCCAAGTCAGGATTTCCTGGGGGGCAGGGAGAGGGTGGTGGCAGTGGGCCATAAGCTCCCAGTGCTTTTGTTTTGGTTTGAGTCCTTCCTTGTTTTGATCAAGTGTAGCACACGGGTTTTCTGTAGCCCTGCTTTGCAAAGACCTTTGAAGTATCATCAAGGTACAGAGAGTCAGTTCTCAGCAGTCAGGACTTGCTTCCATGCCCCTGCATTGGCCAGTTCTGTGACTTTTGCCTGCTTGGCTGCAGGTTTGACTTTGCTGCCAAGAATTAGTAAATAAAACATTGGCTCCTGGGAGTGTTTTGATATTAAGTTAACACAAAAAGTAAGTAAAGAAAGGAGGACAGCATCAGGTTACGAGTTACTGCAGTTCATGGGATCACGTCAGTTTAGATTTGAGTTCCAGCTTTGTAGTCTGCTGGATATGTACCCCCAGACAAATCACTTAACCCATCCGAGCCTCAGTTTCCCCATCTGTAAAATCCCTTGGTTACTAATAAATCCCCCGTAGGGTTGTGATGAAAATTAGAGGAGGTGGTGTGTCGTCTCACGTTGGTATGTAAAAAGCACTCCGTTATTTGTTATTGAGGCTGATGATGATTCTCACTCAGTCTTGCGTCTTGCCCTGCGTCAGCCATGGTTTGTTGTGGAAGCTGAGAAAACATCCCATGTCCAAGGAAACATCACTTCTCTGCTCTTGGTGGTTTTTGCTGCAGCGCCAGCTCATCCCTTTGGCTTGTTTCCCTTTGCCAGGAGTCGAAGTTGGGAAGGATCAGGAATTCGCCGTTGACACCAGGGGGGCTGGAGGCCAAGGGAAGCTGGACGTGACCATCCTGAGCCCCTCAAGGAAGGTCGTGCCATGTCTGGTGGCGCCCATGGCGGGCCGGGAAAGCAGCACGGCCAAGTTCATCCCCCGGGAGGAGGGGCTGTACGCTGTCGATGTGACCTACGATGGACACCCCGTGCCTGGGAGCCCTTACATGGTGGAGGCCTCACTGCCACCTGATCCCACCAAGGTCAGCTTTCGTTTTTCTTCCAAAATTTGACCTCTGGTGGCAGATGTAACACCTCAATTAGTCCTTCTCTGGTTCTGCCTGGCGAAGACCTTTAGAAGACTGTCTTAGAAGTTTCCGTTGTGACTCAGCGGTAATGAGCCCAATTAGTATCTATAAGGATGTGGGTTCGATTCCTGGTACTGCTTAATTGGTTAAGGATCTGGCATTGCTGTGAACTGTGGTCTGGGTCACAGACACAACTCAGTCCAGCATTGTTGTAGCTGTGGTGTTGACCAGCAGCTACAGCTCCTATTCAGCCCCTAGCCTGGAAACCTCCCTATGTCACAAGTACAGCCCTAAAAAACAAAACAAAACATAAAAAAAGAAGATGGTCTTGTGCTGACGGTCAGTTCTCAGTGGCTGACCATAGTTCTCTCCTCCAGACCCTACAGCTCCTCGTGCTCTGGCTGTCAGGCTTTGGTGAGGGGCTCTGGTCCTTCATTTGTCAGCCTCAAGTGAGCCTGTAAGGGTGAGGTGAGATTGTGGGTATGGGGGCCTCAGTCTGAAGTCAGGCACACACTGTGAGCTTACCCTGCACAAGTGATTATAATGCAGTATAAAAATAAATTATTTTTGTTCTCATTTACTCCTAGGAGCCTCAAATCAAGGGTTTTAGCGTATTCCCATTGTCCCGAATGGCATGAATCCTATAAAAACTCTCTTACTTGTTGAATCAGAGATGAAAGCTTCATCCTCTCTCCTCTAAAAATTTTCATTTTGGCGTTTTTTTTTGTTTTGTTTTGTTTTATGGCTGTGCCTGCAGCATATGGAAGTTCGAGAGCCAGGGGTCAAATTGGAGCTGTAGCTTTCAGCCTATGCCACAGCTGTGAAAAGACTAGATCTGAGCCACATCTGCTATGGCACAGCTTGCGGCAATAGCAGTTCTTTAACCCAGGGAGCAAGGCCAGGGATCAAACCTGCATCCTTATGGATACTAACTGGGCTCTTAACCTGCTGAGCCACAACGGGAACTCCTAGGTGTTTTTTGTTTGTTTGTTTGTTTTAAATTAGACTTTATTCTGTAGAACAGTTTTAAGTTCGTAGTAAAATTGAGAGGAAGGCACAGGGATTTCCCACATACATACCTCCTCCCCAACAGGTTTAACCTCCCCATTACCACCTCTGCCCTACGCCCCCCCGCAACCTGAGTGGTGACTTGTTGTACCTGATGAACGTACGTCAACATCATCGTCACCCAAAGTCCATAGTTTACATTAGGGTTTACTCTCGGTGTTGTATAGTCTTTGGGTCAGGGCACATGTAGAATGACATGGATTCACCAGGTCAGTTTTTTGTTACGCAGAATTTGTTGAGGGAGGTGTAGTAACCACAGCAACAGCGAGGTCCACGGAAGCTACTCTCCAAGTGCTCGAGCCGGGAAACCTGAGCGTGTTCTGCTGGACTGAATGTTATGTGTCCAACTCCAGCCCTTGAGCCAAGCCTGGCAGAAGAGAGGGAAGGCACTCTGCTGTGCCCTCCCCAGCCATCTGCAGCGCCCACTGTGTGTGGTTGCAACTCGGATGAGAGTGTGACACAAGTTAGCCCCAGGGACGAGGACCACTTCATGGAGAGGCTGCTCAGAGCCGATGGCAGGCTTGGGTGTCGAAGCGGTACCAGCATCCTACAGAATCTGACATGTATTCTTTGTTCAAATAGGTGAAGGCACATGGTCCTGGCCTTGAGGGCGGTCTTGTGGGGAAGCCTGCCGAGTTCACCATTGACACCAAAGGAGCTGGCACTGGAGGTTTGGGCTTAACCGTGGAAGGTCCATGTGAGGCCAAAATCGAATGCTCAGACAATGGTGATGGGACCTGCTCCGTCTCCTACCTGCCCACGAAGCCCGGGGAGTACTTCGTCAACATCCTCTTTGAAGAAGTCCACATACCTGGTTCTCCTTTCAAAGCTGACATTGGAATGCCATTCGACCCCTCTAAAGTCGTGGCGTCGGGCTCAGGGCTTGAGCATGGGAAAGTGGGCGAGGCCGGGCTGCTTAGCGTGGACTGTTCAGAAGCGGGGCCAGGGACCCTGGGCCTGGAGGCTGTCTCCGACTCGGGGGCCAAAGCCGAAGTCTGTATCGAGAACAACAAAGACGGCACCTATGCGGTGACCTACGTGCCCCTGACAGCTGGCATGTACACGCTGACCCTGAAGTACGGTGGTGAGCTGGTGCCGCACTTCCCCGCCAGGGTCAAGGTGGAGCCCGCCGTGGACACCAGCCGGGTCAAAGTCTTTGGGCCAGGAATCGAAGGAAAAGGTGAGTTTCTCGAGAAAGAAAGAGGCCGCCGATGTGATCGAGCGACTCGCCAGGAACTCCAGAGAGGGCTACAAACGCCATCACCTCTGGAGTCAGGTCAGGTAGAGGAAAACTCACCTGTGGCCTCTGAGTCAGGGAGTGGGAGAGGGGACCAGATCCAAGGGGCTGAGGACCCCGGCTTTTTTTTCTTCATGTTCCTGGCACTGTGTCTGCAGATTTCTACCCCCACCCTTTTTTTTTTCCTGAGAAAACTAACAATCTTGGTTTTTAAGTGGAAAAAAGTGCATTTTTGGCTCTTATTTGAAAAAAGTTTAAAATGTGCTGCTGGCTAATACCACACCTGCCATCTGTCGTTACCCTTTAACCTGTCCTGATACCAACTTCGTCCCTAGCAGTGTGCAGGTGTTGGGTTGTCACTTGGCCGAGGCTGCCCTGGAAGAAGCTTCTTTTGCCATGGGTTTTGGGGTGGGGTGGCTTTAGTGTTCCCGATTTTGAGTCAAATAAACCAATTGTCTGCTCTCCCTGAATCCAGACAGTGCATTCTAAAGTCCCGAGAATCTTGGCTCTCGCATTTGCCCCTGGGTCCCAAGTGTTGGCAGCGTTCTCACCAGTGTGATTGTTCTGCAGATGTGTTTCGTGAGGCCACCACCGACTTCATGGTTGACTCACGACCCCTGACGCAGGTCGGGGGCGACCACATCAAGGCCCACATTGCTAACCCCTCGGGGGCCTCCACCGAGTGTTTCGTCACAGACAATGCTGATGGGACCTACCAGGTGGAATACACACCCTTTGAGAAGGGTGAGTTGACTTCGGCTTGGAACATGTCCTTGTTCAGAGCTCCCTGGGCTTCCCCGTGGCTGGTGCTGACTCCCGCCCCATGTCCTTGGCCCATCTCAGCTGAAGCACGTGCACAGTGACAGGGAAATGTGAGAACCTCCCTGCCCCAACAGAGCTCCCTGTCTACCCAGTGCCTGGCATTCTGGCCCTGTGGTGTGACACTTGGGCTGGGTTTATCCTGAGCCTCATAGGAGCAGCTTTTGATGACGTCATGGCATATTGCTCATTTGTACAATGTTTTTTAACATAGTTAATTTCTTTCCTGAATATTAGGCATAATTAAAATTTTAATGTATCAGGAGTTCCAGTCATGGTGCAGCGGTTAACGAATCTGACTAGGAACCATGAGGTTGCGGGTTTGATCCCTGGCCTTGCTCAGTGGGTTAAGGATCCGGCATTGCCGTGAGCTGTGGTGTAGGTCACGGATGCGGCTTGTATCTGGTGTTGCTGTGGCTGTGGCATAGGCTGGCAGTTATAGCTCCGATTCGACCCCTAGCCTGGGAATCTCCCTATGCTGTGGATGTGGCCCTTAAAAAAAATTAATATGTCATAAAAGCATAAAGAAAAAACAAAAGCACCATCTGTCTCCTCATTACCTAAATATAGAATCCCTACACATTCTGATACAGAAATTTTCAGACTCTTTTCGTGGATGCTTGTCTGTTCTATTTCACAGGTTTCTCTTTGTCTCTCAGTTAGTAACCAGATAGGGTTTTTTCAGACCAGAATAGTGTTTCAGATGACTGACTTGAACACAGACTCAGTGACACCGGCTTGAAAGAGAGTCCTTGCGTGTGTATGTGGGGGGAGTGGTATGTGACTGCCAAGTGAACAAATTTGTGGCTTTTCAAAATCAGATCATACCAACATTGCTGTTTAATGTATGCTTCTCAAATAACATGGCATAGAACATAGACCTGAGCTCTAGAGTGTCATTTCCCACAAATTGGTGGCTCCTGTGCAAATGTATTTCTGTATGTTGTTTTCAACAGGCCTCCATGTAGTGGAGGTAACATATGACGATGTGCCCATCCCAAATAGTCCCTTCAAAGTGGCTGTAACCGAAGGCTGCCAGCCATCTCGGGTTCAAGCTCAAGGACCTGGATTGAAAGAGGCCTTTACCAACAAACCCAATGTCTTTACCGTGGTCACCAGGTAAGCCAAGCCCTGGGGTCCCTGTATCAATAAACCCTGTATCCTCACCATGGTCACCAAGTAAGCAAGGCCTTGGATCTGTGTGTTGATGGTGAAAAAGGTGTAGCCCTGGGTAGTTTAACTGCTTTCAAGGAGTTTTATGGATCAGAATTCCCATTGTGGCTCCTGATAAGAACCCGATAGTATCCATGAGGACGTGGGTTCAATCCCTGACCTTGCTCAGTGGGTTAAGGATGAGGCATTGCCACAAGCTGCGGCTTAGGTCACAGATGTGGCTTGTATCCTACATTGCTGTGGCTGTGGTGTAGGCTGGCAGCTGCAGCTCCATTTTGTCCCCTAGCCTAGGAACTTTCATATGCTGCAGGTACAGCTGTAAAAAGAAAAAAAATGTTTTATGGATGTATCCTATGTATGCATCGTGGTCTCCTGGCTTTTGAGAGTTTTTTTGTGTAATCATATGTGAGGCACTTTCTTCATAGAGATATGTATTACAGAGAAAGACCAAGTGTGCTTTAAAAAGTGCCAAAAAGCACTTGATAATATCCATAAAACAGCTGAGCAAATCAAGGCTTGTTGACGTTCCTTAACTTGATAATGCAGAAATATAGAGCCAATTTCATATTTACCTGAAATATTAGAAGTATTCTTATTTAAACTGCTCACAAGTCATATACCTGAATTGTACTTTCAGACCCAGCCAATGCGATTAGGTAAGAAAAACAACTGAAGGATAAGCATTGGAAAAGAGATTTCAAAGCTGTTTTGCATGTGTGTGTGTGTGTCTTTTTGCCTTTTCTAGGGCTGCACCCGCAGCATTTGGAGGTTCCCAGGCTAGGGGTCTAATTGGAGCTGTAGCCCCCACCCTCCGCCACAGCCACAGCAACGCGGGATCTGAGCCGCATCTGCAACCTACACCACAGCTCATGGCAACGCCAGGTCCTTAACCCACTGAGCAAGGCCAGGGATCGAACCTGCAACCTTATGGTTCCTAGTCGGATTCATTAACCACTGAGCCATGAAGGGTACTCCTCAAAGCTGTTTTTATTTATATTACACTGTTGAGAAATTCCCTGTATGACAGCTGTCACAGTAGTTGAGTCTGGTTGGCTACATGGGATAGTTTATAGAAGGATCCTGTATGAAATTTGTAAATAAGCGTACTGGCACCACTAGTACAACGTGGCTTTCTTTTCCGCACTTTGCAGAGGGGCAGGAATTGGGGGTCTTGGCATAACTGTTGAGGGACCGTCTGAGTCGAAGATAAACTGCAGAGACAACAAAGATGGCAGCTGTAGTGCCGAGTACATCCCTTTTGCCCCGGGAGATTACGATGTGAATATCACCTACGGAGGAGCCCACATCCCTGGTAAGCTATCCTTCTGAAAGGAGCCCAAAGAATTATAGGCTTTTGCAGGAAATCAGTTTAGATTCTGTTTATCTCTGAGTGGGAAATACTGTCTGGTATTTGCAGTAACTGCATAGGAAGAATTTTCCTTTAGGCCTGCATCTCCAAGAGAATCCTGACTCCTCAGAGGACCTGTAGTGTGACAAAAAAGCATTGGCTTAGAGTTTTCACCAAGAATCGTTCTTCACATGTTGGAGGACCTAGATCTTAATTTAAAGGGAAACTGAGTCTTTACAAAGTTGAAAATCTCTGTTTCATTTTGTGGTTAGTTCATCTTATACACACATCCTTTCTGTTTTCCATCGACAGTCCTGGGAGCTGATAAGGACACACAGACTCAGATTCTTACTTATTAATTTCTATTGAATGAGGTAGTACGTACACTTACTGTAAAATAGCTATAGTAATAATTTCCTGTACATTGTAGGGTATTTTTATAGCGCATTTTGTGACAACCAAAAAATGTCTCAGATATTGCCAGATGTCCACTAGGGGACAAAATCACCCCTAGCTTGAGAACCAGTGCTATCAGTGATTCACACATTTAAAAAATGTATGTAGCTTAAATAGCGAAAGGCTCTCTAACTTTCATGCTCCAACAGAGGAATCTCCGTAGATTCTCGTTCTGTTTATTTAGTAAATCATTGCCGCCCCCCTCACATCTAGAAGGGTAGGTCAGCGTGTGGTTTGTTGGGGATGCCAGTCTGAGGACTTGAGGTCTGCTCCTGAGTCAGCTTATGCCTTGTCTCCGGTGGTGACCGAGTGCTGTTCTGGAAGCCGTGAGGCCAGGTGAGACTGAGACAGGGAGGGGCAGGCTGCGGGCCCTACTTTGAGGGTTCTGGGTTGACTTCCGCTAACCACACTCTTTCTTTATTCTGTCTGCACTTTCTCCTTATCACGTGCAAATGCACTCACACTCCCTCCTTTCCTACATGGATCGGAAAGCACTGCCCTTTGGCACAGGTCAGTTCTACTCTAACGTTCCTTAAAGCCTGAATTCATTTCATGCAACATTTCCCATCACCCTCGTCCTTGTCACTCTTTCAGTACAAATTTTTTAATCCCTGTAATCACTCATCAGGGGGAATTCAGCCATGGACAAGACCAAGCTCCTGCCCTCTTCGAACCTCCTGTCCAGTGTTGATAAGGAGAGAGTGGGGATCAGTGACACTGCAGAGCCACGGGGACCTTTCGGAGTTTTTTGACCCGGCGGTTTGTGGGTTGGGAGGGTACAGCTAGGAGAATGGGTGGAAGGCTGTCTCCGGGGAGATGACCTGGTGGTTCCCACCAGGCAGGTAGCAATAGAGATAAGCCTCTCCTGGTCGTGGAGGCAACACAACTATTTTGATCTTATTGAGAAAGTCTTTTGGATGCCCTTAGCTTTGGAATTCCCCTTGGAGAAGGGGGTGAGAGGTTGAGCCCCTGTGGCTGACCCATGAGCTTAAAGCAAATGACTGTCTCAGAGAATAACGACAGAAAGAGGCCCATTTGATATTTTCTCATCAGATGTAGAAGGTGCCCCCCCCAAAAAATTTTCAGGCTCTGTTGCCTCCCGGAGCCAAATTACAACTTCTCCTGGACCCAGAATTTTCCCAGGCAGAGCCATTCAATAAAGTTGGTTATCCTATTGTCAGTCTTCATAGCGAAAGTAACTCCTAAGATTCTACTGTGAAATATTTAGCAACCTGGTAGCTTCTAATTTGCTTTCATAGGAATTCTGGTTGGTTAAATATTAGCCCAGTTTTTCCTGGCCTGACACAAACCCATAGTGAGGTTATTTTTAACAAGCTGTCCTCTCTTACCGACAATGGCACATTGGTTTCCTCTGGTGGGTCAGCTGTGGTCTGTTGGTGGTGGCTGTCTCAACCACTGGATGGACTGGAATGAGTACATCAGGAAGAAGGGCTGCCTTGATTGATTGATCATGTCTGCCCGGGGCACAGAACAGGCGAGTGGATTGCAAATCCACTCTGGACTTGAAGTTGTCGGTTCTTGGCTACACTCATGCTAAATTCAGACAATTTCCATTGGAGGCTCTGACTTGGAAATTGGCCTCCAAGGTGGTTCATTGCTGTCATCTATTGATGATGAAATCCTCAGTTGTCTGTATAAAAGAAAGCTCCCTTTTGTTTCACTAAACTCTGGCCTGGAATGTGGCGCTTGTCTTTGCCAGGGTCAGCCATTTATTTCCCTTAACTGAAAAACCAGATGCCACCGAAGCCCAACTTTTGTTAAAAAGCTAGAGTCTTGGTTGTTTGTGTGGTCTTTGTTGTTTACCACCCTTGAGTCTACAAAGTACAAACTTTTATGGATGCAAAGGAGAGAGACCTTGGCTTATATGGCAGTTAGACATCATTAACCTTTCCAGGATTCATGGCGAGTGTGTGGATTTCTGCAAGAGAGGCATGCCACCCCTTGGTGATGGATTTGGCAGCCCGAGGCATGGTGTTTGGGACACTGGAGCTCCTGTTTCTGGCTTGACTCTCAGGGGGCCCTTATTTGTCCCCCTTGGTACAGGATTCCAGAATCCATGATGATCCTGGCCAAGCCCTTGTCTGTGTTTAGACCTTTTCTCACAAATCCCAATCTCCCTGTATTTTCCACGTTTCATCAGTCTTTAAAATCAATACCCACAAAGAATCAGAGGGCCCCAGTGTCAGGTGTGGGATCAGCCATGTGGAAGGACGAATCACGGCTTTGCTCAGGGAGAAAGCAAGGTTCACCCGATGGCCAGGGAACCAAGAAGGCCCTGTTTTGTGTGTGTGTGTTGTAGGGGGCGGGGGTTGCTGAATGTGTTGCAGGGACAGGATTCCCAGGGCCCTCAAGGAGCCATTGGTGGGAGAGGAGGTTGGCTGTGGGCTGCACAGCCTGCCTATCTCTCTGCAGTCCTCTTTACACCTTCTTTCTGCCACTCAGTATCCTCCTTCAGTTTCTTCAACAGCCTATCTTCTCCTGTACCTTCTAGCCTTTGCACATGTTGATCACTCGGCTTGAAACCCTTCTCTGCTTCCTGGGTGATCTTTGCTCAGTCTTACATCTTAGATGATATCGGAAAGCTTCCTCTGGTCTCCTACAGACTAGATTCATTCCCTTCTGAGTTTTCCAGCAACACTTGGTACACGTCCCCAACGTGTGTTGTATGTAATATTATAGTGACTTGCTTACCTCATCTATCTCCTGAATCCTGTGTTTCTGGAGGGCCAGTGACCACTTCTGGGCCTAGCACCTGGAACCACCTCTGCACGTAGTAGGTGTACACACAGCAAGACAGCAGGAGCTGACTGTGGCCGGTATAACCAAGGGCCTGGGTAGAGCAACAGTACAGTTCTGGATGCACACAAGGTGGGTCTCCAGGAACAGAGTGAGCTGTACTTAGAATCCCGTGACCTCTATTCTAGGCAGCCCCTTCAGGGTTCCCGTGAAGGATGTTGTGGATCCCAGCAAGGTCAAGATCGCTGGCCCTGGCCTGGGCTCCGGTGTTCGAGCTCGCATCTTACAGTCCTTTACAGTAGACAGCAGCAAGGCTGGCCTGGCCCCCCTGGAAGTGAGGGTCCTGGGCCCACGAGGTAAGTACCCATCCTGCCTTCCTGCCGACACTTACTGCCCCAGACAGGGGCAGCCGTGACCCACAGCAGGCACTTTGCTTTTGAGTTTGGTCATGAACTTAAAACTAAATTTCTTAAATCACTTTATTGCTCCATGTGCTAGCTAAACAGTACTTTATTCTTAAGAAGTAGGCAAGCCTGTTATTTTTATAGTGACCTATCTTTTCCCCCATTTAATAATATGACCCTAAGTGTCATATTTTTTTTTTTTTTTAAGTAGTGAGATAAAGCAAGTAGTTTTGGAGCTCTCACATGTAAAATGATTGGAACTGCTTCATTATATGTTTCAGCATTCGTGAGGTGGCCAGGGTGGGTCTGGATTTGGGTGGGTGGTGGATTTGGAGGTGATAACTCTCTTCAAGTTGCCTTAGTGCTCACGCGGGTACAGACCCAGAATTTCTGGAAATGACCGGCCCATGTGGCACATAGCTATGTCATTGTCCCCACTCCCTGGAGAGAGAGGTTCTTTTGGGGAATGAGCTTTGTTGGCAATTTGGCCTGCCCTTTTGTAGCCTGGAGTTTGTGTTGGGTAAAGCTGACAGGGCATTTGGGGTCAAAGCCCTGACATACATTAAAATTTACCTTTTTTGGTAGGTGACCACAATTCCTTTTCCAGCATTTAAAGTGGCCCCTCCTCTGCCTAATATCTTGAATTATGTAGACTTTTTCTCAGTGATATGTTCTTGGCTTCACAGTAATGACAAATGAGGGCTTCCTCCTTTGAAGAGGAACTTTCTCCTTAATGGAGTTCAGCAAGAGGTTGTCCTTTGAAGCTCAGGGCCAAAGTGGTTTGGGGGAAATGCAGTCATAGGGCTGGAATCTGATTGCACAGAGTTACTGAGCTTCCAAGACCTGGGGTGGGGGGCAAGAGGGTGAGAGGGCAGGACGGGGTGGGGCAGAAAGAGAGAAAAGACTTCCTTAGATATATAACTCTATTACGGAGTACTCCAAAATAACAGCCTTTTAATTTTAGCTGATGAGATGGATTCCCAGTCAAGGCGCAGCCCCTTGAAAGCCATTTCAGAGTTCTTTAAACGTGACCTGAAGGGTGACTTTATGGAGACAGGTTTGCATTTTCCTATTGGCTGCTGCTCTGATTTATATAAGCCTCTTGCTGGCCTTACCGCTGAAATTGCTTAGTACCTGCCTCGTCTGCTTTGCTTAATAAGTATGCACTCATTGATGAATCTGCCCTTCAGCTGACCCATCCTTAACACTCATGTTCAGAACTGGGATCTAGAATCTACCAGCCTAATGCATGCCTTGATTATGCTTTGATATAATCTCTAACCATCCCCTGCTGCCATTACATTGAGAGCCCTCTGACCTCCATGAGACTGGCACCCTCACCTACCCTGTACCTGTACCTGCACCTGCACCTCCACCAGCATGCTGACACCATAGTGGTCTTTGCTCACAGTAGGCTACAAGTCTTGACTGGCAAGCCTGTTGGTTAAATTTTGCCGTTCAGAGATCTGGAGTCTTTGGCCCTTTCTCAGCTATGGAATAAAATTGCCACATCCCAAGCATGCCTAACCAGCATGAAAGGCTATAGCATGTCTGCACCATGCATCTTCACCGTACACTCTCCAGCAACAAGTGCAGGCAGTCTCCTTAATTATACTCTAGGTCCAACTGAGTGTACTCCAGCCAACAAGAAGCTCAGGGTGTCTCTTAGGGTCATTCCTGCAACCGTGAATTGGGGATCCTATCTCCTGTGATCTCTTTAAGTCTCTGATTATAGCCTGCTTGCCTTTGTGTTACTCACTTGTCCCTGGAAACCAATAGCTCTCAGGGATTAATGTGATCATTTTTTTTTAATTCAGCCCAGGGCGGAATGAAGGGGATGCCAGGCAGTTCCTCAGACCTTTCCTCTCTGTTCTCAGGCCTGGTGGAGCCGGTGAATGTGGTGGACAATGGGGATGGCACACATACGGTGACCTACACCCCATCCCAGGAGGGGCCTTATATGGTCTCTGTTAAATATGCTGATGAAGAGATCCCTCGTAGGTAAGCTCCTGACACTTAGGGAAGGGGTCCAGAGCAGCCTTAGCCCCCCACCTCCTTGCAGGATTGACCAGCACTGCTCTGCCTGCCTACCTATCCATTCATCTACCCATCTTTCTTTCCACCTGTCTATCTATCCACTCGTTTATCCATCCATCCATCCATCTGATCAGCATCCCTGAGAACCTGCCTACTCCACACAAGTATTAAAATACACTAGCCTTGATGTCTGTGTCTCCTGCTCTCCTGGTGCCCCTCCCCCACATTTGTTCCTTTCAGCCATTTTTAAAGACGCACTAAAAATTAGGGAGTTGGGAATCTCTGAAGAAACAAGAAATGCAATAGTTCACCAGGATCTTCTTTTCTCGTGATCCTCCAGATTGTCTTTTGATTAAGGCAAAGGTCTTTACTTGTGCTTTGAGGATCTGGTGGATAATTAGCATTCCCAGAGCTGTGGGATTAAAAACCTTGTTCCTCATTCATATTAATTTAAAAATATTTGGAGTTCCTGTCGTGGCTCAGTGGGAATGAATCTCACTGGCATCCATGAGGGCGCAGCTTGATCCCTGGCCTTGCTCAGTGGGTTAAGGATCCAGCGTTGCCATGAGCTGTGGTGTAGGTCACAGACACAGCTTGGATCCCATGTTGCTGTGGCTGTAGTGTAGACTGGCGGCTACAGCTCCAATTCGACCCCTAGCCTGGGAACCTCCATATGCCATGGGTGTGGCCCTAAAAAGACAAAATAAAAATATTACATTAATCTCCTCACCCTTCATAATAGCCGCCAAGGGCTTTTTTTTTTTTTTTAAACCGTACTTAAGATTCAAAAGTTTCGCCGATACCCTGATACTCATGTAGGAAGGTGTAATTTATAAATTACATTTGTGTATTACTTTGCAAATTTATCTTACATCATTGAAAACATAAAATAAGAGGATAAGATATCAAAACTGAAGTTCCAATATTTCTTTTCCATTTTGGTGATCATTATGTTAGTGTAACAAAAGAGGGTTATATGTGTTAACTCCATGTTTCCCAAATTAATTTGGGAATTTGTCTCCCATGGAACGTACTAAGGGGAAGCAGGTCTCTTATATGATGGTAGCAAGGTTGTAAGTTTCTGTAAGCTATAAGGCACTTAAACCTCATATGCTGTAGAAATCCCCCCTCTTGGTCCAAAGGTGAGAAGTCAGATGTAACTGGGTTGAAATGTATCCATGCTGAACCGGGGTGTGTATATGTCTTTCAAGTCCTTTTAAGGTCAAAGTCCTTCCCACATACGATGCCAGCAAAGTGACCGCCAGTGGCCCTGGCCTCAGTACCTACGGTGTGCCTGCCAGCCTGCCTGTGGAGTTTGCAATCGATGCCAGAGATGCCGGGGAAGGCCTGCTTGCTGTTCAGATAACGGTAATTTTGAGTGATTTTTCTGGAGCCAAACTTCATTAGTAAAATCTAATTTCCTGGCCAGCTATAAAGAACTAGGATTTTAACCACCAGTTTCTGATCTCAGGCAAATGTTTGCCAAATTTCTCCACCCGAGCGTCAGTAATTGTACAAAACAAACACACTTGCCTGAGAAGTCTGAGATAGAGCTCCAAGTATCACATTTTGGTGAATCTCACGTATTTTGCTCTCTATTGTGTCTATTCTTATATTTTCATTTTTATTTTTGATTTTTTTATTTTTAAGGCTGCTCTTGTAGCATGTAGAGGTTCCTAGGCTAAGGGTCCAATCAGAGCTACAGCTGCTGGCCTACAGCACAGCCACAGCAATGCAGGGTCCAAGCCACATCTGCGACCTACACCACAGCTCACGGCAATGCTAGATCCTTAACCCACTCACTGAGCAAGACCAGGTATCGAACTAGCAAACTCATGGTTACTGGTTGGATTCGTTTCCACTGTGGCACAGTGGGAACTCCTTATGTTTTTGTTTTTGAATGTTCAGAATTACTCATTGGATTAGTTAGGACTAAGTTCTACTGCCTATTACAGTAAACCCTCAAATAAAAGTGGCTTAGAATTTGAAAAGATACATGCACCTGCATGTTTATAGCGACACTGTTCACAACAGCCAAGACACAGAAGCAACCTAATTGTCCATTGGCAGATGAATGGATTAGGAAGATACTGCATGTATATATACACGATGGAAAACTACTCAGTCATAAAAAAGAACAAAATAATGCCAATTGCAGCAACATGGATGGAACTAGAGATTCTCATATACTAAGTGAAGTAACTCAGAAAGAGAAAGATAAATGCCATATGATATGCTATCACTTATAGGTGGAATCTAAATTATGGCACATAGAGGATAACGTGAGAAAAAATATATATATGTATAACTGAGTCACTTTGCTGTATAGCAGAAATTGACAGAACATTGTAAATCAACTATAATAAAAAATTTAGAAGAAAAGATAAAATATGGCACAGTAGAAACAAACTCACAGGGAACAGACTTCTAGTTGCCAAGGGGGAGGGGGAGAGAGTGGGTTGGACTGGGAGTTTGGGATTAGTAGATGCAAACTGTTACATTTAGAATAGATAAGCAATGAGGTCCTACTGAATAGCACAGGGAACTATATCCAGTCTCTTGGGAGACAGTATGATGGAAGATAATATGAGAAAGGGAATGTATGTGTATGTGAGATCGGGTCACTTTGCTGTATGGCAGAAATCGGCACAACATTGTAAACCAACTATATGCTAATAAAAGTTTTTTAAAAAGTGGCTTAGGAGTTCCCGCTGTGGCACAATGGGTTAATGATCCTACTCATTTCTGTGGCATTGCCACTTTGATCCCTGGCCGGGGAACTTCTGTATGCCGAGGGTACAGCCAAAAAAGTAAAGAAAGAAAGAAAAGATGGCTTAAACACAGGGAAAGTGATAAAGTGGCCCAGAGGCTAGGCAAGGTGCCTGGATGGCATGTCAGGAAGCAGGCCCCACCTCTCTGCTCCTCTGCCCCTAGGGGTCTCCTCATGGACCAGAAGGCTGCTGGTGCTCTGACCATCCAATCCACGTGGCAGGCCAGAGGAGGAAGAAAGGCATAGCTGAAAAGGGGGACCATCCAACTCAGTCAGCTCTCGTAGGCAGCCCCATCACAAGTCCCTCATAAGACTTCTTCACTTTTCTCATTTGCCAGAAGTTTGTCAACAAGACTAAGTCCACCAGCCAAGGATACTAGGAAGTGAGATCTTGTGAGCAGAGCACCCAGCTAGGAATTACAGTCCTATTTGTAAAGAGAGGAGAGAGAGTGTATTTGATGGTGCAGAGGTTGGAGCCCCTGTCCCCTTGTCTCTCTACAGTCAGTGGATTTGGAGCTTAAGCTATGTGTTCCTTGACAGAAAGATGGCTAAAAACTGACCACGTCCATCGCAGTGTTAGAGGTCTCTATGACTCCCTGCTCTCCCACACCCCACTCCCTGCCACTCCACAGAAGAAATTGTATTAAGCCAGCAATTATTTTTCTTCCCACTAGAAGTACTAATTAATGAGTACAGTGTGTCAAGGTTTTCCTTGAATGGTTTCTACATCTTGATGACTACATCCTAAATAGAATTTCTCTGTGATTCTCAGGACCAAGAGGGAAAACCCAAAAGAGCCATCGTTCATGATAATAAAGATGGCACATATGCCGTCACCTACATCCCCGACAAGACTGGACGCTATATGATTGGGGTCACCTACGGCGGGGATGACATCCCATTGTCTCCCTACCGCATCCGGGCCACACAGACGGGTGATGCCAGCAAGTGCCTGGCTACAGGTGAGTTCAAGAGTGTCGGTTTTGGCATCAGAAAGCTGAGGTCTGGCCCTTCTCTTCTGAGTAATAGCTTTGAGATCAGGGCAAGTTGCTGTTCAATTACTCTTAGCTTTGGTCAGACCTAGATGCAAGATATTTTTAGAGAACATTTAAGTTCAAGAAGCTCTTCCAAGGAGCAGAGACTGTTTCACAGGACTCTTGCAGAGATTAGATGAGGTCAGGCATGACAAGTGCTTAGCACCAGTGCCAGGCACATGGAAACTATTATAATTACTTTTGAAGTGGATGATTTGTTGAGATTTCAACTGTGATGGCAGCTCCCATGACAAGCATCAAGTTTTTGCCGTTCATGCATAGATGGCACATTAAAGGATCTAGGAGTTTCCTCCACACTTAGAGCTTGTATCAGAGTCTTCCAGGAATTTTCCAGGACTATTGGAGCATCACAGTTCTGTTTGTAAAATGCTACTCTTTGAATATCACGGGGCTTTCAATTTCTAAAAACAACTCTTGCAACTCTGATGCTGCTTTAAGCAGATTTCAAACCGTGAATCCCGACCTCTGAAATAAAACAGATTTGCTATTCTTTAAATAAAACTAAACTGACATCTACCCTGGGTATATCCTCTTTTTCTCATATCTCCTCCTAATCTTTTTTCTTTTTTTTTTTCCTTGCACTTGCAGCATATGGAAGTTCCCAGGCTAGGGGTCTAATCTGAGCTACAGCTGCCAGCCTACGCCACAGCTCATAGCAATGCCAGATTCCCAACCCACTGAGCGAGGCCACAGGTTGAACCCACATCCTCATGGATACTAGTAGGATGAGTTTCTGCTGCACCAAAATGGGAACTCCCTTGACTTATCCTGAAGGGAGAAAATCTTTTGAATTTCATGGTAAGGTTATAAATTGGGCAGCTTGGCGCTTTTTGGCTCACCCACCACAAAAATTGAGAAATTTTTTAACACTGGCCAGTCTGCTACTCTCTAGGTCCATGCTGTTCCAGGGACAGCTGAATTGCCTTCGCTAAACTGAGGGCACATCGGGGACCTTCTCCTGTCTTTCCAGGCTCTCCTCCCTTGCCCAGCTCAGGTAGGATACTCTGCTCAGTCGGGGGTCTCCTTCGGCCCCACCTCTGAGACTGTCATTCAGGGCCAGACACCAGTCTTTCCTCTACTACCCACTGTCTCAACATGTTCTTATTACTCCCTGTTGCTTCTATATACTTTGTTTTTTTTCTTTACATTACCTGATCTGTGGCTCCTCAGTAAAGGGACACCATGAGTCAGGGAGACAGAGTAGGAATGAGAGAGAGACCGGTCATTGTTTGGAGATAGAAGCTGTAATTCTTCCCTAGCCAAGAGTACGTATCCTTCAGAGTTAAGCCATGTCCCGCTTTCTCAGGAAGCCCTTTGTCAATGTGGCAACACTGGGATATAAATTCTTAGAACTTTTACATAGATGTGCTGCAGAATGCTTCTCTAAAGAACAGTTGTTGGTTTTTTTTGGTTTTGGGGTTTTTTTGTTTTGTTTTGTTGTACTTTAGTGTTTCCACCGCAGGCTGAGCTCTCATTCTTGGTGTCCTATTAGATTTTGAGCATCTTGAGAGCTGAGGCCATGGTTTGCTCACCTTTGTATCTATCCGTCACTTAAGAAAATGACCAGTATATGTTTGCTGATGAAAGCTGACCTTCATTGCCATACCCTTGAATGCTGGCAGCCTGGGTTTAAAATATGGTTGTCATTCAGAAATTGCAGATACTCCTTATTTAACAAGTAATGGATAGAATGCTTCCTGGGGTGGGGGTGGGAGCTCTCTAGGACATCCCTCTGTGTGGTGGCAGATGAAGGTCTGACGTTCACAGATACAACACAAATGTGTGATTTGTTCTGGGGCCTCCGGGGCTGAAGCCTTCATGCTGTCTTTGTCTTCTTGCACATTTCTCCAGGTCCTGGCATTGCCTCCACTGTGAAAACCGGTGAAGAAGTGGGCTTTGTGGTTGACGCCAAGACTGCCGGGAAAGGCAAAGTGACCTGCACAGTTCTGACTCCAGATGGCACTGAGGCCGAGGCCGATGTCATTGAGAATGAGGATGGCACCTATGACATTTTCTACACGGCTGCCAAGCCAGGCACCTATGTCATCTACGTGCGCTTTGGTGGCGTCGATATTCCCAACAGCCCCTTCACTGTCATGGTGAGGAAAATCCCTTCTCTAGAGCCTGCTGTTGTGATCAGAGACAATAACAGCCGCTATTTATTAAGCCTTGCCACTTCTTTTTTCCTCTGTCAAAAAAATTGTCTTATGCAGTCATGGCCTTGCAGAGTCCTATAGTAGTAATCTCTGAAAACCCAGGGACCCCTTGGCTTTGCAAGTTTTTAGGGAGTCCTATTGGCAGCCAAAGTATCCATCGTGCTGAGGAGCTCAGGCAGCATTCTGGGCTAAGCCCAGCTCAGAACGATATACTTTAACCAAAAAAATAAGTAAAACATTACAGCTTTTAATTCCTCTACTTCTTCCTCCTCCCTCCTCCTCTGGATGGTGTTATGTCTGGAGACTTGACTCTGATATCCCAGGACTCCCAAGTACCTCCAGTTGTGTTTTGGAAAAATTCAGACTTTGATTACGAGGGGGAAATGGCTTGTCTTTTGAAGCTAGGAACATCTGGGATAAGAGGAAACCATTATGCGAGCCTCTGGGCTGGGGAATGGCCAGGCCCTTTAATTTTCAAATCAGAGTGGCTTTTGAAGCTTCCTTTGATTATTTAAGGTTCTTTGCCGAGGAAAAGAGTTAGAAACATTAGGACCAGTTCTTCATTTAGCCCTTAAAACTAATCATTATTGGAGTTCCCGCAGTGGCACAGTGGGTTCGGCAGCGTCTTGGGAGTCCTGGGTGGCAGGTTCGATCCCCAGCCCGGCGCAGTGGGTTAAGGATCTGGCATTGCCGAAGCTGTGGCTTAGGTCACAACTTTGGCTCGGATCTGATCCCTGGCCCAGGAACTCCATATGCAGCAGGGTGGCCAAAAAGGGGGGAAAAGGGAAAAAAAACCTAAACATTGTTGCGATTTTTCTTTTTTAATTTTTTGAAACAAAGGCCATATAGGGGCAGAGATCAAGCTGCCCACTGAGGACAGCCACTAAGCACCATCCTCCTCACCTGTGCCCTTTGATGCCATGGACAGCAGACCGCAGAGCTCACAGGCCTCAGTGGCTTGCCCCATGCATAGCCTCCAAAGCTCCTAATGATTTCACTTCATGCGGCAGCAGAGAAGGGCACAGAGACTCCATTCCAAACAGAAGCCCATGTCTGTCCCCTGGTCTATCATATACTGTAACTTCATTCTTTTCCATAGATGTTTGTTTATCTGTAAACATTGGGCCAGAGGTCTGGAGCCGTTTTTATGTCTCCAGGATGTAAACACCTGTCAACTTTCAGAACTATCAACTCGCAGTGTTTTTGTCTCTCAGGGGAGAAAGAGATGCAGCTAGAAAACGTATGCTGTTATTTACAGAAGAGTCGCAGTTGTAGTTTTAAGAATCTGTTTTGAGCCCACAGGAGTTTTCATCCAATTGGTCTGAATGGAGCAGAGGTTACAGCCCTGCTGGTGCAATGAGCTGGAAAAAAGAGACCATGTTAGGAGGGTCTGAGTGAGAAAATCGGGAAGAAAATACCAAGGACCCTTTTAGCAGACGGGTCAGAAACCTGAATTGGGTGCCATCAAACTTATTAGGAATGAGTGTGTCCCCTCAGCCCTGGATACACACAGAGCCAGGGTACTTTCTGTGCATGCACCACCTCTTAACCACTGCTGTAGGCAGAGGAGATGACACCCAGGACACCTGGTGTGGGTCTTCATCTTTCCGTCCCAGGCTTCCTCCAGCCTTACCCACATGGCCTGACTTTGTATTCCTTGGCCACTCGTGGAGAAGGTCCCTGCTTTCGCCTACAAACTTAAGGCCAAAAGGACCTGAGTACCCAGTACTGCCTTTGCAGTCAATGTCTCAAGGAGCCCCGCAGACTGATTCATTTAAAAACATCTCTCACACACGTGCACAGCAGGTCACGGGTGTAGCAGCTTCTTTGTTTGTCACCGTTAAGAAGTCACTGATCAGGAGTTCCCGTCATGGCACATCGGAAGCAAATCCAACTAGGAACCATGAGGTTGTGGGTTCAATCCCTGGCCTTGCTTAGTGGATTAAGGATCCGGCGTTGCCATGAGCTGTGGTGTAGGTCGCAGATGTGGCTTGGATCCAGCGTTGCTGTGCCCCTGGCGTAGGCCGGTACAGCTCCAATTGGACCCCTGGCCTCGGAACCTCCATATGCTGTGGGTACAGTCCTAAAAAGACAAAAAGACCAAAAAAAAAAAAAGAAGTCACTGATCAAAGGCTATAGCGTAGTCATTGAAAGGTCCTCCCAGCTGATTTGTTCCCCAAGTCACCCCAATCTGAAAAGATCCAGCGTCCTTTGTAACAGCAGACAGGGCTGTTACAAAGGTTGAAGTTCACAAAGCTGCCTTTGTAAGTGAAACCCCCCCTTTCTGAGATACCAAAACACACAAATAGGAGTAAATGTGGGCACTGAAGCTTTCCTCTATGAGGGAGGCTCTCTAGTCTTGTTGATTATGGTAGAAAAGGGAACTGACAGGGGACCCATCCCCTATCAGGTTGACTGGATCGGAAACATGAAGTCTCTGCTTTTTAAAAAATGAGTTAACTGCTATCAACACTTATCAAGTAAAAGAGACCCCTTTCCCAGTTTCATGCTGCAAGGGTGACCAGTGTTAGATTTTGTGTGCGAGATTACACCGTGCACATTTCATTGCAACTTCCTTTCCCTCAACATGCAATAGATATCCTTCCCTATTAATTAATCAGACTTGATCATCTCTTCAGAAAAGCTGCCCCAGGTTCCACTGTATAAATTTAGCTGACTCCCTTACAGAGGGCTATTTAGGTTATTTCAGCCTATCTAGACCATAAATGTCTCCAGTAAAACCCCTTGCACACATCAGTTACCCATGGCCTTTCCTGCTAGTTTTTCTGTAGTTCTGCTTCCTAGAAGTGGGGTCATGGGTTCAGAGAGCAGGTGGATGCGACCTTGGAAGAAAGGATGCCAAACTTCTTGGGACAGGATGGGAAGAGAGTAGGCTCCCAGCAGAGTGAGTGGCTCCCTGCCGTGCCAGGTGAATGGGGAGGAAGCAGCCCTCAGGTTGTAGAATCTACTGAGTAGCGATGTCCCTCCAATGTGATTCCCAACTAATTTCCGTTTGCCACTGACCAGGCCACAGATGGGGAAGTTGCGGCCATGGAGGAGGTGCCGGTAAATGCATGTCCCCCTGGATTCAGACCCTGGGTACACTTTTGGTTTTTGTTTGTGTTTTTCCTTTTTGTGTGTCTGTGTTTACTCAGCCTTTATTTCAGAAAAGCTGCAGCCTGCTTTGGGGGATTGCTTAAGCCCTCTGGGTGTCCTGGTCATTGGTTTGTTCCCACTGATCAGTCCATCAGTCCATGATCCCCGCTTTCTCTGTATTGAGACCCACACATGGCATTGTACGCGCTCCACGAATCGCCCACCACCATGTCTGTGATCACGCTCGGTGCAGTTTGTCTCCACATTTAAAGAGAAAGATGGACAGCTGTCTCAGCCTCCTGCTGACTCTCCACGCCGCCACTTGCACATTTGGTTTCTGTTCAGGGGAAAGCCACCGCTGCTACTTTCTGCCACTTAAAATGCACCTTCTTTTCCAGGCCACAAGCAACTAAACCTTTCCAGGTGGAACCTCTTGGGACTCACAGCCATTGCTGTCTCTCACTTTTCCACTGTCTCATGGGCACAGCTGGGAATTTTACAAGCAGATAGTCTAGGAATTTTTAGCAGTTGGTTGGCATAGCTCTCCCGATCGCTCAAATTCTGCTCCAGCCCCGGAGCCAGTTAGACAAACCTGTGCTACATGCACAGCCACTTCCCCAAACCCTATCTGCACAAGCTTGCAGAATTCCCAGTTGCTCTGCTCCCTGTAGCTTCATCAGCCCAAACTGTTGTCCACCTTACACAGTGACTACTGCTTCCTGTTTTTAGGTCACCGAAGAGGCCTATGTCCCAGTGAGTGACATGAATGGCCTGGGATTTAAGCCTTTCGACTTGGTCATTCCGTTTGCAGTCAGGAAAGGAGAAATCACCGGTAAGCACTGTCTTGCTCGCTTGCACCAGCTCTCTAGCACAGTGCCCCAGGGTGGTTCCACTGTGCCCCAGATCTGGGGTCCGGAATCAATCCAGCATCCTGGGTTCTTATTCTAGAGGGTCAGTCCATGAGCCCCTGGGATTGCAGAATGTTCTGTATAGATACATATGTCTCTGAAAAGGTGGTTCATTTGTAACTTGCACACTGGAGAGGGCTGGGGATTCCCTATAGGTTGAGAACTAATGTAATGTGTTTAGATATCTCTCGACTGTTTCCTCTTCCCCTCTTTACCTGCCTTCTCTTATTCTTCCACTTTTCCAGGTGTGACATTGACACTGAGATCTGTTGTACAGGAGTCACTTCCTCTCCCATCCTCCTTTCAATGCCTGCTTCTCTTTGAGTTGATGCTTTACTAATCCAGTTGGTGTTGTGGTCTTTTCAAGTCCCGTTTGAACTTCTAGTTTGTCAGTACAAAAGTAGAAGACCCTTTATTGTGAGTTGCCTGCTGCATTTTGTGGAAACAAAAGAGAACAAAATAATGACAGTTATGTCTCTGCTTCCTGTTGTGGAACTTGAATGTTTTGGGCAGCAGTGCGTGCATGTTCTTAGATCTGAAAACCTATATTTTGAAGGCTACCTGTGCCTCTGTGCTCAGCTTCTCAGGGGGAAGGTCTTTGGCACGCTCACCATGCTGCTTCCTTGTGCTCCAACAGGAGAGGTCCACATGCCTTCCGGGAAGACAGCCACACCTGAGATTGTGGACAACAAGGACGGCACGGTCACCGTCAGATACGCTCCCACTGAGGTCGGGCTCCACGAGATGCACATCAAATACATGGGCAGCCATATCCCTGGTGAGTCAGGCTCAGCACCTTGGCCGGCTGGCCCCGCAGAACCCCAGGATTTAGGGGCCTGAACAGCTGGGAGGTTGTAGAGCTGCTGTTACCAGTTCGCAGTGGCAGGTTTGGGAATGCAGCGTGGGCGTCCCCTGCAAAACCAGCCTGTGACCCCAGCCGATCCAGCTAATGTCCAGTGGAGGTGATGCAGGATCGTGGGTCAAAGTGTAGGCTTTTCTGTCCAGGATTGTCTTTGTCACCATGCTGAGCATGGCCAAAGGGTGAGCTAGGAAAAAAAATGAGGTGCATCGAGGGGCTTTCCAGCTCTAAGCGGCGTGGGAGTTTGAGACAAGAGAAGAGGATGTGAGAAGAGCACAAGCTGCCTTATTGTCAAGCTGCCCTTAAGAAGGAAAGCCAGCTCAAGTTTCATGTCCATCAACCACAGTGTTACCCATGTTTTTTGGGTTGTTTGTTTTTTTTTTTTTTTAATTATTAAAATGGTTCTTTGGAGTTAGCGTCATGGCTCAGCAGTTAACAAACCTGACTAGAATCCATGAGGATATGGGTTCAGTCCCTGGACTTGCTCAGTGGGTTAAGAATCCGGCATTGCCGTGAGGTGTGGTGTAGGTTACAGACGGCTTGGATCCCATGTTGCTGTGGCTGTGGTGTAGGCTGACGGCTACAGTTGGACCCCTAGCCTGGGAACCTCCATTTGCCATGGGTGCAGCCCTAAAAAGGAAAGAAAAAAAGAAAAAAAAAGGCTCTTTTACATTTAATTTTTTGAGTCTCCACATAGTTTAACAATGATGGGGAGAAACTTTTCCTCCACATCCTTATCCCCCATCGACCCTCTTCTTGAACCTGACTGTTGTTCATTTTTTATGTTTGCTTTCAGAGTATTTTTAAGATGCTACAACACGTGGGAATACAGATTTTTAATCGCTCTCCCTTTGTTACATAAACAACAGCATGCTCCACACGTGATTCTGACCTGCCCTGTCCATCTAGCAGCATATCCTGGGGAGCTTTGCATGTCCCCATAGTAGAGAGTCTTGGTGGTGCTTCATCATTTGGATGAACATTACACGTGAACCATCTGTCCTATTGGAGTTCATGTGGGTTCTTCCCCACCATTTGTGATCACTAAGTCATGCTGCCGTGCACAGCCTTTCACACCCGTCATCTCACACTTTCCAGATGTGTCTGGGAGATTTGCTTCCCAGGGCAGGAATTGCTGGGACAGGCCCAGACTTCTGTCATTCTGACACATGTCACCAAAATGCCCTTCATCGGGCTCTCCCTGTTCACACCCCCAGCCACGTTGGAGAGCACCTGCCTTTCCGCCCATTTGCTAGTTGGAATATGATACCAAGTTTTGGGATTTTTTTGGAGTTCCCATTGTGGCACAGCGGAAACAAATCTGACTAGTCTCCATGAGGATGCGGTTTCGATCACTGGCCCCGCTCAATGGGTTAAAGATCCAGCATTGCCATGAGCTACGGTGTAGGTCACAGACATGGCTCGGATCCTGAATTGCTGTGGCTGTGGCATAGGCCGGCAGCTACAGCTCCTTCAACCCCTAGCCTGGGAACCTCCATATGCTGAGGTGTGGCCCTAAAAAGAAAAAGAAAATTGGGGGGGGATTTTTCTTTTTTTCCCAAACTGATAGTTAAAAAACAGTATTGCTTTGTTTATTTCTCCTGTGAAGGAGATTGAGTGACTTTCTGTACAGTTTGTAATGTTTGTCTTTCTTCTCTGAACTGGATGCTTGTATCCTTGGCCCAGAATGTTTTCTATTCAGTCATTGGCCTTTGTCATATCACTTTCTGAGAACAATTTAAATACTGGGGAGGAGTTCTCATCGTGGTTCAGTGTTTAACGAATCCGACTAGGAACCATGAGGTTGTGGGTTCGATCCCTGGCCTTGCTCAGTGGGTTAAAGGATCTGGCGTTGCCATGAGCTGTGGTGTAGGTCGCAGACACGGCTCGGATCCTGCATTGCTGTGGCTGTGGTGAAGGCTGGCAGCTACAGCTCCTGTTAGACCCCTAGCCTGGGAACCTCCATATGCTGCGGGTGCAGCCCTAGATAAGGCAAAAAAATAAATAAATAAATACATACTGGGGAGATTATCCCCTTTGTGATAGGAGCTGGAAATATTTCTCACAGTTGGATATCTGCTTCAGTGTATGCGTAATATTTGTTTAAAGCAAAAATTACCTGCTTCTGGTTAAAGATGCAGAAAAAGTAAAAAATGTCTTTCTCCCATTTTCCTTCTGCTTCCACTGCTGGTATGTGTATCTTTTCAGATGTCTCTCTCTGTACCTACAAATGTGCATGCAATTTCGTTTTGTTTAGGCATGGCATAATGGCATTAATATTATATAGGGATATATTATAATGGATATATATTATGTAGGGTTTTATTACATTGGGTATTATTATATAGGTATTAAAGTGGGTATTAATATTATAGGGATATATTTTAATGTATATATATTACATAGGGTATTATAGAGGTACTAATATTATATGGGGTATAATATATGGGATATGAGTATTAACATTAGATATAATTTACCCTTTTTTCTTTTTAACACAACACATTACGGATAATTACCTCTCAAGTTAGTATACACAGATCTCCCTCATTCTTTTTAATGACCCTCAAGTAGACCAGCGTTTATTTAACCAACCCCCTATTGTTGGATATGGAGGTCTTTTCCCAGACTGCTGTAGGATACATTCCCAGAGCCGGCCCCGCGTACTTTGAGAGTCACCAGCAGACGGCCTTCCCAAAGGACCTTTCCAGTTGCATCCCTTCTATAGCCGGTCATTTCTCCGCTGGTGTCACTATTTCCTCCTGACCTGTCCTTTTGAGCCAGATCCCCCTGCCTAAGCCCCCCTAGTGCAGAGCAGCCTCAGAACGGTTTTTCTTGTATGATCCAGGGAGGGTCAATAGTGGGTTGACCCCCTTGGGTATCCTGGGATGCTGAGCCCCACAGTCTCTACTTGCCTTCTGTTCTGTGCTGGAGACAGCACACCTGCCACTGCTAGGTGACTGTTAAATCCCGGGTTGTCTGAGATGGGCATCCCCCCGCTCAATGAGTCCCAACTTTGTGTGTGTTCTTTACAAACCCAGAGAGCCCACTCCAGTTCTACGTGAACTATCCCAACAGCGGAAGCGTTTCTGCATATGGCCCAGGCCTGGTGTACGGCGTGGCCAACAAAACCGCCACCTTCACCATCGTCACCGAGGACGCAGGAGAAGGTACTGTGTGGTTTCTGCGGTTGTCCCCTTCTGGCCTTCTACTTGGAGTGAGGTGGATGTAATTCCAGGGAAGCTTTTAAAAATAAGATGCTTGAATGGTAGCATTTATCTTGTCCCTTCTCTCTCGTATAAATGTTACATAGTGCTGCTGTGTCTTCTACCCGGAATGGAAATTTTAAGGTCCTTTGTGTTCTGATTAAAATCAGATTCGTGCTCTGAAATGTTTTATGTGACTTGCCTGAAATGTAAGAGTTTTGGTAGATGGCATTTTTGATTTTGTGCTTTTTATACTTCTACATGTATCCATAGGGCCGCACAAATTGTTTAGCGGGTCATTCTTAAAGCTCTGTGCCCATGTCCGTTGTCATCAAAGAACTTTTTAACCTTGTGGTGCTGTGGGTTTTCGTGATGGCATCCAGCACTCACACAGCAGTGACAATCTGTGTGTGGTACTCTCTCCCATGTGTGTGATTGGCGTGAAGGAGTCCATCCCCTCCTCGTCCCATCCATCCGGGAGGAGAACTTCAGGGTCACTTGTAGGAAGAATTCAGATGGTGGAGTGTCTCCGCCGTGTCAGTTGCTTTGTTCCCGTGGCTCCCGTGGCCTGTGTCTGACTTTCTTGGCATCAGGCTGTCCTGAGTAAGTGGTGATCCCTCTTGAAACAAAGAAACACTCTCCCTGATGGCCTTCCCTCTCTGTTCCCATACACAGGTGGCCTGGACCTGGCGATTGAAGGACCCTCAAAGGCCGAAATCAGCTGCATTGATAACAAAGATGGGACGTGCACCGTGACCTATCTGCCCACCCTGCCGGGTGACTACAGCATTCTGGTCAAGTACAATGACAAGCACATCCCTGGCAGCCCCTTCACAGCCAAGATCACAGGTAGAGTTGCCTGGCTTGCTGGAGCCCTGCTAGTGGGAGATAAGGCTGCCTCTCGATGTCCCCTCTCCCATCAGACCCCAGGCAGCAAGGTAGGCATCTGTCTGAAATTAGATCTCACAGTGACTCCTTGGGAACAAACCAAAGGTGCAGGTCCAGCATTGGATGAGCTAAATCTCCTTCCGCTGGTAATCCCGAGAGGGACTTTTTGTGCCAGTCTGACTCCAGGGCCCAAATAAGAAGCCCTCAGATAGTATTCAAATAATACTTACTGTGCAAATAGGAATGGGCTCAGAGATGCCTATCAGCGTCACTTCTAGGTGGATTTTTGTCTCCCTTTTACAGGTGGGAAAATGGAGGGTTGGAGAGAGTGGCTTAGCCAAGTTCATGTGGGTGTTCTAGGACACAGCGGAGGTTACCTGACTCAAAGCCCTGCTCCTCTCTCCGCTTCTGCTCACTGTGTGTGGAGTGACGGCTCCAGAGAGCCGAGGTGACCGTGTGTAACAGGGCCATGTGGGGCGGGGGGATGTTTCCCAGACGACAGCAGGAGGTGCTCTCAGGTGAAGCTGGGCTCTGCTGCTGACTTCCTGCTCGACATCAGTGAGACTGACCTCAGCACACTGACGGCCAGCATCAAGGCCCCGTCCGGCCGCGACGAGCCCTGTCTCCTGAAAAGGCTGCCCAACAATCACATCGGTGAGCCCAGGCTGCCTTCCCAGCTGGAGTCGGGACCTCTTGGGTGGGGGATGGGGATTCCTTCAGTCCTTGATCCAGAAATTGGTAGCACCTCGGAGGGTGATGTGATGAGCTTGCTGTGTCACGTGTGCGGTCAGAGTCCAAGTGCATTCTGCCTTGTGATGTGGACCACCCTCTTGGATACCCTAGGTCACCAGAAAGCCAGGAAGGAAATCCTGTTTCTCTTTGTGCAAGTGTGTCTCCCTCCTGCTTCCTCCCCTTTACCGCACACCCTGCCCCTCCTTTACAAATACCAATCTGTGCTCCGGTCCAGGCATCTCCTTCATCCCCCGGGAGGTGGGTGAACACCTGGTCAGCATCAAGAAGAATGGCAACCACGTGGCCAACAGCCCTGTGTCCATCATGGTGGTACAGTCAGAGATCGGGGATGCCCGAAGAGCCAAAGTCTACGGCCGTGGCCTGTCAGAAGGCCGGACTTTCGAGATGTCTGAATTCATTGTGGACACAAGGGATGCAGGTCTGTCGGGGTGTTCTGGGAAAAAAGCTCAGAGCTTCGGAAATGACTTCTTTTTGCTCAGATTGCTTCATTTTCTCATCCTACCAACTGTCTTTTCTCTCTGAGCATCCTTCAAGCTTGGAGTTTCCGTTGTGGCTCAGCAGAAACAAATCCAACTAGGAACCATGAGGTTGCAGGTTCGTTGCCGTGAGCCATAGTGTAGGTTGCAGATGCGGGCCCGGATTCCACGTTGCTGTGGCTGTGGCGTAGGCTGGCAGCTGTAGCTCTGAATGGAACCTGAGCCTGGGAACCTCCATATGCTGCGGGGGCTGCCCTAAAAAGACCAAAAAAAAAGAAAGAAAAGAAAAAAGCTATAGATCTTTACATGTGTGTTATCATTAAGCCCTGTGCATGCACCCTGCTGAGGTTAAGCATTATCTTTGTTTTCTAGATAAAAATTGAGGCTGACGAGGTTAGCAGCCCCCTGTGTTTCTGGCATTTGAACCCAGAGCCACAGCTCATGGATCTGTTTCATTATCAGTACTCCAGCGTTTTTCTTAGATTAGGCTGGGCTTCTCTATGCTACTCCACATCCAGGCATCTTCATCTTCTGCCTTCTGGCGTGATGAGCTACGTTGGTGACTTCTGGACAAAGTCACATTCCCAGGGGAGCAAACTGGAGGATTTCTGGTCTTAAGTGGTTGATGCTCTCTGTTAATTCCTCAGGGTCTTAAAACTTTAGATCTGCTGTCTTAGTGGTTCCCTGACTGGACTTCTGAGGCAGCTAGGAAGGAGTAGTTTAAAATTTCAAATTCTCAGGCCTTGGAGTTCCCATCGCAGCTCAGCAGAAATGAATCTGATTTGTATCCATGAGGATGCAGGTTCGATCCCTGGCCTCGCTCAGTGGGTTAAGGATCTGTCATTGCTGTGAGCTGTGGTGTAGGTCACAGATACAGCTCGGATCCCACATCGCTGTGGCTGTGGCATAGGCTGGAAGCTACAGCTCCAATTGGACCCTTCGCCAGGGAACCCCCATATGCCGTGGGTATGGCCCTAAAAAGACAAAAGACAAAAAAAAAAATCCATCAAATTCTCAGGCCCGTGCTGGTAATATACCCCCAGCAGTGCGCGCCACTCTTGGGGGCAAGTGGTCAGAGTGTCTTCCCCAGCAGGTTCTGCAGGACAGGCGGTCCATGGGATATTAGTAAATACCCTTGAGAAAATAGGATGGTCAAAGCCACTTTCAATCAGGTTGTTTCACTGCAGGATTTCTCGGTGCCTTTAACTGACTCCTCTGCCCAGGGCTCTCCAACAGGGGCCACCATTACTGCCTTTCTGCTGTCTGGAGACTTTCCTGGGATGGATGTCCTTTCTGCAGTCAGCAAGCTCCCCCTTCCTGAGGAGTTGCTCACAGCAGCCCCCGGCTATTGTGTTGCAGGTTATGGTGGCATATCCTTGGCGGTGGAAGGCCCCAGCAAAGTGGACATCCAGACAGAGGACCTGGAGGACGGCACTTGCAAGGTCTCCTACTTCCCCACCGTGCCCGGAGTGTACATCGTCTCCACCAAATTTGCTGATGAGCACGTGCCTGGTACGTGTGGTCCCCTCTGAACGCCCCGTCCCATCCTTGGGTTTTCTGTAAATGCCACACCGGGCCTCCGGGCTGTTCTTGAGGACCTTCTTGGTTTTTACAGGGAGCCCATTTACTGTGAAGATCAGTGGGGAGGGAAGAGTCAAGGAGAGCATCACCCGTACCAGTCGGGCTCCATCCGTGGCCACTGTCGGGAGCATCTGTGACCTGAACCTGAAAATCCCAGGTGAGCATGAGCAGTCATGAGTCAGGCCCGTGGGCACCATTCATTAGAAACCAAGTCTAAGGAGTTCCCGTCGTGGCTCAGTTGTTGGCGAATCCAGCTAGGAACTATGAGGTTGCGGGTTCAACCCCTGGCCTTGCTCAGCGGGTTAAGGATCCGGCGTTGCCGTGAGCTGTGGTGTAGGTCGCAGACGCGGCTCGGATCCTGCATTGCTGTGGCTGTGGCGAAGGCCGGCAGCTACAGCTCCTGTTAGACCCCTAGCCTGGGAACCTCCATATGGCGTGGGTGCGGCCCTAGATAAGGCAAAAAGACAAAAAAAAAAAAAAGAAACCAAGTCTGAGCTTGGCTCAGAACAAGGTCTCTCTGAGGGACTATTTTTAGATTTTATTTTGTTGTTATTAATTACTTAATATTTTTAGACTTATTTCTCACAGAGGCCCAGCTGGGAAAAGTAAAACTGTTACCTGCTCTCCTTTCCTGCTTCCAAATGAAAATAGCTTTATTGTATCACATTGGGGGGGGGAGAAGATTAGCTTTTATATTTTAACTTATCTTTTAATAGATGAGTAGTGAGAGAAATGGCTTTGCTGATGCTCGTGTCAACCCAGTGACAGTCTTCTAATTTCCATTTGTATCTTTAATTCTTAAAATCAGAATGAGGGTTGGGATGCAAGGCTGGATGGGTGAGCCACGTCTAGCCCTTTACCCAAATTAGCCAGTTAACAACCGTAGTCTGTCTAAATGTGGTCCAGGTTCTTTCTATTAAAACGTAACCGTGGGAGTTCCCACTGTGGTGCAGGGGTTAAGAATCCAACTGCAGCAGCTCCAGTCTCTGTGGAGGCACGGGTTCAATCCACAGCTGGCACAGTGGGTTCAGAATCTGGCCTTGCTGCAGCCGCAGCATCGATTGCAATTTCAGATTCAATCCCTGGCCCAGGAACTTGGATATGGCCAATAAAAAAAAAGAAGTGACTGTGTAAGTGAAGGATTGAAGCTCCACTGGCCTATTCTGTGGAGACAGGAAATCTAAATAGTCTTCGGATGAAGCTCATGTTGTGATGAGCTTCGAGCTTCTAGATGAAGTTCCACCATGCATCTCCCCACTCTGCCAGCTTGTGACATAGCCGTTTGCTCTGCCTTCTCAATGACACTTGATGGGCTCTTCCTGTGTAGACAGACATTGGTAAAAGCCTCATTACTGTAGTGTCCAGACTAAGAATCACTTAAAAAGAGCTGTGCCGACTGTGATCATAACAAAGTTCATGTGCTCAAGAAAAAGTAAGTGTCACCTCATTCCACACCATCCTGGATGCTTGTGGTTCATGTTCAAGGCCCAGAGCTGGACCCACGATGGTTCCAGCTGCCTAGACACGTGGGATTGGCGTCCAATCACACTGGTATGCTTTTTACTCTCTGTACTTTGGGCTTCTTTCCACACCAAAATATACTTCCCCATCATCTTTTTTGTGTCTGCATAAGGTTGCATTTCATGGCTAGGTGGACTGTCCTTCCTTGGGTTTTCTCATCCTGTGTACATTCATCTCTACCCCACCACCCCTTTATTTTTATTTTATTTTATTATTTTGTCTTTTTAGGGCTGTACCCGCGGGATATGGAGGTTCCCAGGCTAGGGCAGGGGTTGAATCAGAGCTGTAGCCACTGGCCTATACCAGAGCCACAGCAACACAAGATCCAAGCCGCATCTGCAACCTACACCACAGCTCACAGCAATGCCGGATCCTTAACCCACTGAGCGAGGCCAGGGATCAAACCAGCATCCTCATGGATGCTAGTTGGGTTTGTTAACCACCGAGCCACCACGGGAACTCCCCACCACCCCTTTAGTCAGTGCTCTGTGACATCTGTCATCACTCTGAACGGATGCCCAGGAGTGGGATTGCTAGGCCTGTGCATTTCAGATGCTGCTATACCTTGGCAGCCTGCCCTCCAGAAAATGAACTGGTACTGGTCTCTCCATCTCCCCCCAGCACTGGGCACTGCCTTTCACTCTCATTTTGATCAGTCTCATGGAAAGATACTGTCTCCAGTTCTCAGTTTCATTTCTCTGGTCATTGGGCAGGTGGATTGTTTTCATTTTCATTTGCTTTACATTCCTCATGTGGAGAATTATCTCTTCTGTTTCCTCTGCCCTTTTTTTATCTTATTTTTGTGCAAGGTGGGCAGTTCCCCTTTCTCTCATGCCTTTCAAGTCTGGCTCCTGATTCCTCCATTTCAGTGGGACCACACAGCACTGGATGAGACTCACTTCCCTCTGTTACCTAAACTTTTCTCCAATTACAAGGGAGGACGACTCGCCAGTCTCCCAGTGGCCGCCAGACCCAGGCCAAGTGCAGTGACTCTCTCCTCAACCTTCTTCCTTTCTCTGTCCTCAGGGCTCAAGTCATGAGCTGCTGCCCAGATCCTGTAGGGCTGGAGGGCGCGGTTTTGTGCTGCCCTAGGTGATGGCATTACTTGGTCACCCGGCATGCAGCCTGCCTGTCGCCACCACATCAGTGCAGGCACGGTCGCTGGCATGGCAGGGCACCTCGGGGGCAGCAGACATGGCCCGCCACCTCGGGGGCAGCAGACATGGCCCGCCTCTTGGTGTTGGGGACCTGGGGCATCATGTTGCTGGAAGCACAGTCTCTGGTATTTAGTTTGCTCAAAGCTTTGCTCACGCCTGGTTTCCCCTTTTGCCACTAGGACTGATGTGTGTTCACCTTTTCCTCTAAATGCATTTTCTCTTTTTGCCTAAAAGAAATGCCAAGGCTTCTTGACAATAAGGGATGACAGCTCTTGAGTTTTCTGCTCTTAGCCATGGAAAAGAGCCCTTGCAAGCCTGACAGATGGCCCCATGTCACATTTGCCTAGAACCATCTGAGCCATCATAGTTTTTATTTAGTTTATTTACATGCTGTAACTATCACCACAGGCTCTGGTTTAAAAGTGCTGAGTAGGATTTTCCATTGTGGCTTAACAGTAACAAACCTGACTGGTATCTGTGAGGATGTGGTTCGATCCCTGGCTCCACTCAGGATCTGGTGTTACCGTGAGCTGTGATGTAGGTTGCAGATGCAGCTCAGATCTGCTGTGGCTGTGGCTGTGGCAGAGACCTGAAGCTATAGCTCCAATTTGACCCCTAGCTTGGGGACTTCCTTATGCCACAAGTACAGCCCTAAAAAAAAAAATAAATAATAATAATAATAATAATTAATTAATGAAAGTACTGCATGGGGTTAGCTCCAGCCAGGAAGGCTGTAAAAGTGCTCGACAAGGCAAAATGTGTCAGTGCTCCAGAATGTTCTCTGCACTGGGTGGTGGGAAGGGCCCTGCTCTCTCCATGCTGGCCACGGCCATCCAGGGATGTGAGGGCGACAGGTGGGCAGGCATCTGGCCTGACTGCGAGGAAGCCTGAGCACCCTGCACCCCTGGGCTGCACTCGCTTGGGCTGCTGCTTGCCTTGCGTGTCCTGTTCCTCCTCAGACCCTTGCCCTGACCCGCCTCTCCTTCTCACCATCCCCTTTTCAGAAATTGACAGCAGTGACATGTCAGCCCATGTCACCAGCCCCTCTGGCCGCGTGACCGAGGCGGAGATTGTGCCCGTGGGGAAGAACTCGCACTGCGTCCGGTTTGTGCCCCAGGAGATGGGCGTGCACACTGTCAGCGTCAAGTACCGCGGCCAGCACGTCACCGGCAGCCCCTTCCAGTTCACCGTGGGGCCGCTGGGCGAGGGGGGTGCCCACAAGGTCCGGGCAGGGGGCCCTGGCCTGGAGCGAGGAGAAGCGGGAGTCCCAGGTGAGCATTCTGGGCAGGCTTTTCACTTGAGAAGGTTGAGTTCAGTCTGGCGGAGTGGGCACTCTGCACTCACCGCCCTGCTCTGAAAGGAGGACTTTGTGTGCATGATTCTGACGGGTGGTCTGAGGGGCGTTCTTTAAAACAAGGCTTCTGTGGCTAAAGGCATTTGGCAGTTGCTCACTTACCCAAATCTAAATAAGTGTCTTCCTGAGGAACTTCTTGAAGCCTGTAATTTATGGTGTGTGTTGTGAGTCTGCAGGAGAGGTTCAGGGTCATAAAACTGTTTCCCGAGCGTCTTGCAGGCTAACGTTGTATAGAGCCTGCTAGAATTCTACAGAACTGATCGTGAGGGTCCCTTGCAGTGGTGGTTGCTGGATGGGAAGATCTGGGGGGACAGAACTACTGAACAGTCTCATCTTTTTCTGACTCGGTTTGCAAGTATTCAAAACATGCCTGATTGCCCAGGAACTTAGTGTAGTCGTGGATGGAGCTTAGCAAACATCAGCAATGTCCGGGTTTAGAGAGAGAAGAAAGGGCAGGCAACATACAGAACCCAGCATTCCAGCTTTAAGCAAGAAGAGGGGCCGTTACAGGGTTTAGTCGCTGACTGGGTATTTCTCTGTCTCAGCTGAGTTCAGCATCTGGACCCGGGAGGCAGGCGCCGGAGGCCTCTCCATCGCCGTTGAGGGCCCCAGTAAGGCCGAGATTACATTTGATGACCATAAAAACGGATCATGTGGTGTGTCTTATATTGCCCAAGAGCCTGGTATGTACTCAAAGGCCAACGGAGGACATTTTCCTTGTTTGGGAATGGTTGGGTTGTAAGGCACAGAAACCCATCAGGCTGGCTCCAGTAGAAGAGGAATTTATCTCTATGGGCACATGGGAGCATCTCCTAGAAATCCAGTTGCAGGAAATCCAGCCAGGCCTTCAAAGGGCGGGAACTATTCTTTGCTCTTGTCCTTCCCTGGTGTCCTCACTGCTTTATGCTGTGGTTTAACTATATCGTTCTTCCCGATTGTTCTCACTGACCAGCCGCTCTCTGCCCACCCTCGGCCAGTGGCTGGTGTGACTGCCCCAGAAGAGTTCCCTCAAGCAGAGTTTCTTAACCTTTTCTGTGCCACAGATCCTTGGGCCTCTGGTGAAGCCCATGGGGACCATCTCAGGAAATATATTTAAACACATGAAATTAAATGTGTTTATAAAAGAAATCAATTTTATTATTAAAGTATTGTTATTAAAACTTTAAAGGCATAAATAAGTAACATAGTAACTTATACACATTTTCATTAATACATGAAGTCATACCATTTGGTGATGGTCTATTAACTACCTTAATTTCTTAGTGGCCCTGAGTATAAATGGTATGTCAAGACGTATATAAAACCAGAGTTCCTTTATGGTGCAGCGGGTTAAGGATTTGGCACTATCACTACAGCAGCTCAGATCACTATACACACGCTGCAGGCACAGAAAAAAAAAAAATATATATATATATATATATATGTATGTATATGAAATTGTAAAGTGATATTTTAAAACGTTGTTGGTGCTGACAAAGTCACAAGTCTTAATGTGCTGTGGTTTTTTGTCAACACATCTAAAGGAAGGAAATGGTAAATTTTAGTCAGAGATTAGTAAAAATAAAGGTGTAATTTTTTTTTCCCCATTCAAGTTTGATGGACTTCCTGAATACTATACACAGGCCCTTTGCAGGGGGACCTGTGGGTCCAGGTTAAGATCCCTGCCCTGTCCAGCTAAGAAAATGACATTGTGAGCCAGGTGACCCTACCTAAACCAATCAGCCACGGTCATGGAGGGAGGCAGGGCCCCTCAGAAGGCACTTGAGCCCCAGATCGAGAGGCAGGAGGCCAGTCTGGAACCACATTCCCAGAATCTCTGACATGATGGGACTTTCCTGTCCCCACAGGTAACTACGAGGTGTCTATCAAGTTCAATGATGAGCACATCCCCGAAAGTCCCTACCTGGTACCGGTGATCGCACCCTCTGACGACGCCCGCCGCCTCACTGTTCTGAGCCTTCAGGTGAGACACAAGGAAGCATCCATCTCCTTGGCCACAGGCCGACCAGTGAGGCCCTGGACTCTGAGGCCCCTTGAATCTCCGACTCGGTGCCAGCTGCCCCAGCACATTTCAACCGGGGGTGCTGCCAATTATAGGGGAGCTCTCCTGGGGCAGAGTCCCGTTTAGGACAGCAGACTTTTGGGGCCGAGCAAAAAGCAACCACAGAACTCCTCAACATTTGAGGATGAGTTAGTTTTCTAAATATTTACTCAAGAGAAACAAAGAAGGCCTGTTAATAATTGGTTAAGGGATAAGGAGGGCTTTCAAAACAAACACAAAACTAGCAGTCCAAGGATGTTCAGCTTGCTATTACTGGCTTCCTTTTCTTCAAGAAAGTCAATCGTGGTTTATTTTATGATGCTAATTTATTTATAACAAGGCATTTATTTATAATGCAAGGCCCCGTGTTACTTACCTCACTAAATCCTCACAACGGCCTGATGGGTAGGTTTTCTTGACCCCCCATTGAAAGATAAAAGAACTGAGCTGCAGAGAGGTTATGGCTTCCAGGAACCAGCTAGAGTGTGGCAGAGTGAGGTCTCCAGAACCAGTGCTCTTAACAGTGGCCACCTTAATCCTAGCCCTGGCATTGCGTCAAGTGGTTTCATAGTCCAACCTACTGGAATGCAGAAATGCCACTTTTCATCCTGGCTTCAACAGGACACTTCCTTCAGCGTTGCACTATCTCCTTCAGTCAAACTAAGAACCACTGAGCGGATGCCTTTGGGTCCTAGGACACTGAATAATTAGGTGTAGCAATTTGGTTGTGAAATAACCAAACTGGAATCTCAGAATATGATTTCTTGTTAGAGACGTTTCTAAATATCTTTCAGCCCCACCACCATCACACCGCCCCCCAGTTGTTAAAAAAATAGTAGGTTGAAGAGTTCCTGTCATGGCTCAGTGGTTAACGAACCTGACTAGTATCCATGAGGATGCGGGTTTGAGTCCTGGCCTTGCTCAGTGGGTTAAGGATCTGGCATTGCTGTGAGCTGTGGTGTAGACCGGCAGCTACAGCTCCAGTTCGAACCCTAGCCTGGGAACATCCATATGCCATGGGTGCGGCCCTAGAAAGACCAAAAAAAGAAAAAAATGCTGAGCTGATTTAAACTCAACCTCGTGTCTCAGATAGGTGATATCACTGAATCTGGTTCTGTGCCCTTGGTTTTCATTTGAGAGCCTAACCTTCACCTTTGAAGGGAATTGGTACTGCTCATTGTCCCAGACATTGGGGAACCCAAACAGAACCCACACCAGAGTCATGGTTACAGATTGAAGCGGCCTCGTTGGAGAGTCCCATGGGTACTGACTGGTCACTGTGGTGCAGATGTTTTTCTTGTGTTTCATTTAAAGGCTTCTTAACAGAAGCTCCTTCTGTGGCCAACTTAACTAAAGCCTACGGAGGGAGATAAACCCAGCATTTATTGAGGGCAAAGAGCTGCCTTCATGCAACTCGAAGATTTCTTTTGGATCTTCCGAGGTGTTTATCTCCCTCTTGAGGATTTAGTGGCAAGTGGATTCAGGTAACGTAAACGGTTCTGTCAAAAGGTGCTGGTGTGAAGAAATCTCCCCCTGAAAACTTCTGTAGAGTCCTCTCACCATTTTGGTCATGAAATGTGTAGATAACTATGCAGCAGGCTTGTATGTCCGTCAAACTTTTATAACGGGCTGCTGCAGCACGAGGGACCTGTGTGTCAACTTCGTCCCCTGTTCTTCCAGGTCACTCGATGCCAAGTGATATGTAAACTATTTATTGGGGATTTCCTGGCAGGCTGCACAGCAACATCTGGTGCTGGTTAGGACAGAGAGGCATGTATTGTCTTGCTTTTGAGACTTTTTAGAAAATTGGAGTCAGCTGGCATTTTGCGGAGGAGGGGGCGGTGAGAAGGGGTGATCTGGCAATTAAAGACTCCTCAGTTTTGTGTTTGGTCCACCCTTCCTCATCCATCACCTTCAGGGCAGCTCAGTCTAGTAGCATGTTCTGCGGCAATGGGAATGTCCCACATCCCTGATATGCAGTATGGCAGCCTCGAGCCACATGGGGCTATTGAGCACTTGAAATGTGGCTCGTGTCATGGAGGAAGTGAAATTTTTATTTTACTTAATTGATTTAAATTTAAACATCTGTAATGTGGCTAGTGACTACTAAACTAGACAGCACTGCTTTAGTGCCTTGCTGCTAAGATGTAATCCTTGGGCCAGCAGCCTCAGCATGGCCTGGGAACTTGTTAGGCTCTATTTCAGACCCACTGAATCAGAATCTGCTTTTTAACAAGACGCTCAGGTGCCTCTGTTACACACTGAGTGTGAGGCCCTGCTGCTTTAGAGATAGCGTTTGAGACTTTGTCCCACTAAGTTTACATCAAAGCTGCTGACTTATAAAATTTTACTGTTGAGGATTGGCCAATCCTAAAATATCTTAAGCTTCTAAACTGCTAATCCCCATTTCCCAGCAGAGGATATAGTTTTCAAGACAAAGCCTGAAGAGTAAAACTGATCCAGTGAATAGCAAAAGCTATACCTCTCTGTAAACCAACTATACTTAAAAAAAAAAAAAGCTATGCTTCTCCCCACGGCTCTTTTGGGGGCACAGACAACTTCTAAATGCATATTAAGACATACCAATAAGGAGTTTCCATTGCGGCTTAGTGGTAATGAAATGGACTAGTACCCATGAGGACTTGGGTTCAACCCCTGGCCCTCATTAGTGGGTTAAGGATCTGGCGTTAACATGAGCTGAGGTATAAGTTGGAGACTCGGCCTGGATCCAGTGTTGCTGTGGCTATGGCACAGGCCGGCAGCTGCAGCTCCAATTGGACTCTTAGCCTGGGACCTTCAAGGATTAAAAAAAGGGAAACTCCCCAAAAAAGAAAAAAATGAAAACAAAAATTTAACAATAAACTGACATGTTTTAGGGAGTTCGCGTCGTGGCTCAGTGGTTAATGAATCCGACTAGGCACAATGAGGTTACGGGTTTGATCCCTGGCCTTGCTCAGTGGGTCAAGGATCCAGCATTGCCGTGAGCTGTGGTGTAGGTCACAGACACGGTTCTGATCCTGCGTGGCTGTGGCAAAGGCCGGCAGCTACAGCTCCTGTTAGACCCCTAGCATGGGAACCTCCATATGCCGTGGGTGCGGCCCTAGATAAGGGAAAAAGACAAAAAAAAAAAAAAACTGACATGTTTTAACTTTCCTGTGCATGGGCCAGGCCCCAGGCTGAGTGCCTTGAATGCATAACTTGGTTTAATCCTCATAGCAGCTCTCTCAGATTCTGTTATGCCCATTTTACAGATGAGGAAACTGAGACTCAAGAGGTTAAACAATTTAGGGAGTTCCTGTTGTGGCTTGGGGGTTAAGAACTCAACTAGTATCCATGAGGATGCAGGTTCGATCCCTAGCCTAACTCAGTGGGTTAAGAATCTGGCATTGCTGTGAGCTGTGGTGTAGGTCAAAGATGCAGCTTGAATCTGGCAAAAAAAAAAAAAGAGGTTAAGCAATTTAGTTATGTAGCTAGGAAATGGCAGTAACTCCAGGTCCTGCTGATGTTTAACCACTGTATAATACTGCATTTAAAAAAAAAATTCTGTGTGGCTCCTTACACGCTTATTAAAAGTTCTCTCTATCCCTACCCCTGAGATAAAAACTGTTAGTGAGTGATGGTTTTGCTCTTCCTAAAAAGGTCGGGGTGGGGGAGGAGGAAGACCTTTTTTTTTCCCCCTTGCTTTCTTTTTTTTGAGGAGAAGCGGGATCTCGAAGATACTGGGTTTTCTGGCCTACACAGATCTTATTTGGGATGCAGAAACTAGAATCCCACTTGCCAGGAGGTCCCGAGTCTCCAAACCCAGGAGCTATTGCTTTCATCCTGAATCAAGACAGTTTGGATATAAGACCATGCAGCTGTGTGTCTGTGCTTTCTTATCTTTAATGCTAGAAATGTGGAATTTCTGGCCGACTCTCTTGTTGTTAGATATTATATAGAAAAACATTTCAGGCCTTTTGCACAAGAACTGTCCCTCCAGAGTCCTGGGTCGGGTCAGCAGGTGCCGCTGAGCAAGAACACCGAGGGCTGTAACCTGTCTCATGTATTAAATTCTCAGGAATCGGGATTAAAAGTTAACCAGCCAGCCTCCTTTGCTATAAGGTTGAATGGGGCAAAAGGCAAGATTGATGCAAAGGTACACAGCCCCTCTGGAGCCGTGGAGGAATGCCATGTGTCTGAGCTGGAGCCAGGTAAGCTGGAGGCTAGGTGTACGGGTTCCAGCACCAGGACACCCTTTGGGACATTGCTGCAAACCTGTGCCCTGACGGAGGAGTCATCAGTCTCTCTGGGGCCTTCAGATACCCTTTCCTTTTGCTGGGCACTGTTTATAAATTAGGGTGTAAACATTTGCCAGGGATAGACTTTGAAATATAACACGCCTCCCCCTCCCCCCTTTTTTTTTCTTTCAGACAAATACCTCTTTATTTTCTGTTGTTTTTCAGATTTCTGTCACATGACATCCATTGTGATGTTCTCTCATATTTTACCAAAATATCACAGATTCTTGCTGTCGACCTTATGAAATGAATAAGTACACTTTGATCTCACTTAACTCTGAGGGAAAGGTCAGTTGCTGTTCATCTCTAAGTCAAAAAAAGAGAATCTGGGCCTCCAGGAGGGCTTAACAGCCTGAGATTTTCCTGCCCACTGCCTTGATGTGTGGAATTCTCTGATGTCACTCAACTCGAACGAGCCCATTTTGGCAGTGAACGTTTGTTAAGTGTCAGAGACTTGACGGGAAGGTAAGGCTGAAGAAGACATGATAGAGGAGCCCAGAGTCTAGAGAGGACCTAGAAAGGGCCTGAAACATGCAGTGCGCTTGTGAGGACCCCAGCAGCACAGGAGAAATGAGAACCAGCTAATAAAGATGGTCAGAGCAGGAGAGGAAAAAGGTTTCTGCCTTGACAAGTTCAAGAGGACTTCTCAGAGGACGTGACACTGAATGTGGGCCCTGATGCATGAGCCCTGTGACCACTGTCCTTATGGGGCATTTGCTGTGTGCCCTGCTCTGTGAAAAGAGAGGGCGGATGCCTGGGGCCTGGCTTAGAATTTAGATGTCTTCCTCCCATTTGGCAGAAAAGGAAAGGGCAGTGGGGAGCCTCAAGAAGGACAAATGTGGGGGCTGGGTGCCCGGATCATATCGTGGCCTAAGTCTGACCACATCGTAGAGAATGCACTGGAACATCTGAAAGCCACATGGGTGAGCTGATGCTCCCAGAGTGGTCCATTTGAGAAAACATCAGTAGTCAGCAGTGTTAGAAATAGACTTGAAGCCAGAATGAAAGTGAATTCAGAAAGCTTATGTGTAGCTTGGGATGGGGTAGAAAATTGGTCAACAGTTAGCCGAACTCAGCACAGCAGCCATGGGAGGGCGAAGGCTGGTCAATCAATGCCTGCTGAGAGTTTTAGTATTTTACTTTTCTAAGGGGTTTTAAAGCGTCTGCCAGATACCAAGTGCAGTTGTTCAACAGATCTCTACAGCATTGGGGTTTAGCCACCGAGTAAATTATGGTCCCTTCAGCCCCAGGCAGTGTCTGAAGCCCTGGGGGTGTCTGAGACCAATTAGCTTCGCACAGTCAGGCTGCTGATGGTGGCAAATTACAGAACACCCATCATAAGCCAACTCATATAATAAAGGGGTGCATTACACACATTAAGGGGATCTGCTTATGCATGTAACCAGAAAGTTCAGGATCTAAGATGGGTTTCAGCAACAATTTAATTCAGCCATTCAGCTGCATTCTCCAAGGCCCCAAACATCCCTTCTCTTTCTTCTGATCTGGTGACCTCATTCTGAAACTGGTCTTCCTCTCGATGGCAAGATGGCTGCAGCAACACTAGATTCCCTATCCCCACATGCCACCAATCAAGAGAGACATCTTCTCCTCAAGATTCTTTCTCAGAAGCATAAGATGCTCCTTTCACAGACATCCCCAGCCAACTTCCCCTGCTATCATACTGCATACTGAACATACATGTGCCATTCCTGAGTCACTTCCTGTAGCTAAATGCCACGTGATAATTGACTTAGGCTTGGGGAAAGAGGAATTTCTCCCCCGACACACCAACATTAGATTGACCCAATCAAGGACCATGGGACAGATCAGTTTCCCCTGAAATGAAGTACATTTCAGAGAGGAGGGGTGGGTACCAGCTGGGGACTCCTGGGCAAAGTGTCATGTTGATGGAATGGGTGGCAGCTCCATACGGTGAGGGCACAGGAGGAGATGAGAAGAGGGTTTGTGTGGAGCTTTGGGAAAAACAAGCTCTGAAGGGGGTAGAGGGAGAGTCCAGGGAGCAAGGGAGAAAGGCTGATAGACTGACCAGAGGAGGAGAACAGAGTCTGCAGCCCCTTCAAGGAGGAAGGATGGGCAGGTGGTACATGATGGAAGGGTATTCTAGGTGCCCATTTCAGGTGACAGATCATCTTACCACATGCTGAGACCCAAACACACGGAGAAACCTGGCCATTGCCCTGGGGGGCAGTTGCTAGCTTGGAGCTTCAGTAGGGAGCATTAATCTCACTTGGAACCATTTTTTTCCCTTCAAGTGGCCAAAGAGAAAAACTTTGCCAGAAGTTGGCTTTTCATAAAGGAAGTGTTCTTCTGAGGCCGAGGCCACAGAGGATTAAACATAGAATTTTGAGATTTGGATGCATCTCCCAAATGGCTGACCAGGGACACACAAATAGGCCCAGATGGTTTTGATCACCAGCATACGGGGTGCCAGGCTTGTGGTATTGCCATTGTCTTGTTAGTGATTTATGATTGGCCCTCTCAGGTTGGCCTCCTGCCCTTTGTCCCCACCCACGTCGGTGGTGTGCATGAGCCTGGTTTTACCCCCACCTTTGTTCCCTCTCCCAGATAAGTATGCTGTTCGCTTCATTCCACATGAGAATGGTGTCCACACGATCGACGTCAAGTTCAACGGAAGCCACGTGGTTGGAAGTCCCTTCAAAGTGCGCGTTGGGGAGCCAGGACAAGCGGGGAACCCTGCCCTGGTGTCTGCCTACGGTGCAGGGCTCGAGGGAGGCACCACAGGTAACACACTGCCTCTGCCTCTCGTCTCTGGCAGAACTGGGCTCGGAGCAGAGCCGGCTGGAATGCTTCAGGCCCCGGGAAGCCTTCCATACACCTCCCCAGGGAAACGGCAATAATGCAACCCTGGGAGGCTCTCACTTGACCTGCGGTAAATCCAGAATGAGGGCTTGATGGCCAAGTTCTCATAGCTCGTAACTGTACAGCTGTCTTCCTTTACCAGCTTCCTTGCAAACCAGGGCACAGATAGGGAGGGAAAACAACACAGCATCATTCATTTTGAGGGCTCCTTTGCCTGCACAGAATTCATAATGCACGTAATGAACCTCCAGGGAGGTCCCTGACCCACCAGTTCTTTTAGTGGTGGTCCCCAGGCTCCTAGAAACACACGGAATCAGCAGTCAGACCTGTCACAGCCTGGCTCCTTCTTTTATTCTGATCCTAACAGAGGAGGAGGAAAGACTGAAAACAGTCAAATTCTGAAGCTTTTGAGACTCATTACAATTCTTCTTGTTTGTTTGTCTGCTTTTTTAGGGCCGCATCTGCAGAACATGGAAGTTCCCAGGCTAAGGGTTGAATAGGAGCTACAGCTGCTGGCCTACACCACAGCCACAGCAATGCGAGATATGAGCAGCATCTGCGACCTACACCACAGCTCAGAGCAAGGCCAGATCCTTAACCCACTGAGCGAGACCAGGGATCGAACCTGTGTCCTCATGGATACTAATCAGATTCGTTTCTGCTGAGCCAGTATGGGAACTCCGAGACTCGTTACAATTCATTTTTGATCTTTGCCACAGATGGGACACATTGGAGTGTGAAAAATACAGGCAGTGAGGAAATAATGTAAAGTTCTGTCTTGCTTCTCCTCCCTCCCTCCCTCTGGGTCTGGGAGGAAACATGACTAACAGGTCAGGGGAGAACCTTCAGGTTGTCTCTTTGTTGATCTTCATTCTTAAACATTTTTTTGTTTAGCTAGTCGGTTCATTAAAAACGTAGATGTAAAGTTTGGCTTTTGTTTTACAGCAATCGTCTTAGTGCACATATTATAGTATAACTTCTTTTGTTTTTTGACATCTGAAGGAACTTTCTGTGTCAAAACTTACAGATTTACCCGCCTTGTAATAGCTGCAGTTAATGTTCACACATGAACTGGGAGGTGTCCAGTGCGCTGCTATTATGGAAGGTTCAGGGTGGGGAGCTTGTCCACTTAGGCTTCTCCGCAGGTGTGGACTCTCTGGGACATGGTTTGCTGTTACTTTGGGCCCTCTCAAGAAGGCAGCCCAGTTTCTTGTGCACATTCTGCTCTTGGTCTCCCGCAGATGCGCTGAGTGGGACAGAGTGGTCCCACCTCCCCACGGGCAAGGGGATGAGTGGCTGAGGTTACCTGGCATCCAAGCCCTGGAGCGAGTACTCTAAGGAGCGGTGCAGCCCTGCTTGGGTGTCGGGGTGACTAACTGGTTGGCGTGCCACCCTGGGACTCTGGCCAAAGCAGTGGTCTCAGCAAAACCTCCCACGAGGTCTGCCTTAGTACTGTCCAACTCCCCAGACCCATCCGGTCTGGCTCCACTCTGAACGCCAGGCCAGCATCTTCCTCTTTGTAAAAGACACAGTATTGTTTCACTCTAAGCAATGTCCATTTTACAGGTGAACAAAGTGAGGCTTGGAAATGCTGAGTTGCTCCCCAAGCTTACTTAGGGAGGGGACCAGACCAGAATCCGTCCAGGCCCACAATCTCAAGGCCTGCTCACTTAATCCCTGAGTTTTTCTGCCTCCCTACGCAGCTGGCTCACCCAGAGGCAGTGACTGCACCCCTTGCCCACTTTATGGTGTGTCCTAAACCAGGACCTCTGTCTTCCCAGCTGTTCCCAGGCCGCAGTGCAGGCATCTGGCCCCTGGCAAACCATCCACTCTTGAAGCCCGGGTGGGGTGGGTCCTCTGGCACTTGAAGCCCCAGCAGGCCTTGTTCCAGGCCCCACAGTGGCCACTGAGGTCTCCTGCACTGCCAGCAGCCACCTCATCCCCATGCTGGGTCACACCTGCTGTGCCCAGGGCCTCTCACGCTTCCTCTTTGCTGTTCACACGCCTCCTCGGGAGCTCAGGTTTCAGGCTGTGCTTTGCCAGCACTGGATGCCTCTGAGGGAAGGAGCTGGTCTTGCAAGGAGACTCCCAGCCAGGAGGGAGAGGTACAGAGCATGCCTATTTCAAACCCTGTATAAATATTACTCTTGTCAAGGGGAAGGCGTCTTGTTTTCTAGCCCTCCTGCTCCCAGGCCTTTTCCCAAATAGCCATCCCAAGATTACACAGCTGCAGTGTGTGTGGAATGAAAAGGTGTCTGTGTCCGGCAGCTGGAGGGCCTCCATCCTGAGTTGGGAACAAAGCAGGCTCCCCTGTGTTTTTATGAGTGGGTTTGCTGTATCTCTTGGCTCAAGCTTTAGATGGTCCATGCTGCAGGTTTTGGAGCAGGCGAATGTGAAGAATTTGGGGTGGGATTCTCTGCTGCAGAGGAGCCTGAAGGTCGGGTGTTAGACCAGAGAGTTCCAGACCATTGGAAGAGTCATTTTCTTGATAGAGTGCTCCCAGAACCCCAGTATGCATCTGGTCTAAGGAAGAGCCGCCTTCGTTCCTGCTACCCTGTGCCCATCCTGAAGATGGAGCAGGGCTGCATTAACGAGCCTTAATCTCAAGCAACTCATCTGTACATACATAGGGTTGTATGGGAACACCACCATGCCCAGAGATGTCTAGGGTGTTGGCTCTAGCTGGAAGCACTGGTGAGAGGGACTCCTGCAGGTGGATTTTCTTTCTCCTGTCTGCTCTCAAGCGAATGCATTTAGCTCCAGGTGAGACAGTTCAGCCATTCCCCAGCTGTGTGACTTGGGGTGAGTTACTTGACCTCCCTGAGCCTCCTTCCTTCCTATAAAATGGAAATACTAAGGAAGCCCACCTGATGTGTTGCTTTTATCCTATCATTCTTTCTCTTTCTCACCTCACCTTCCATTCTGGACCCTGACAGTCAGGATGAACTAATAATGTTTCTCAAGAATGGAGCAGCTTGTTTAAAAGGGTGGGGCTCTTTTCCACTGCAGCCAACATTTTTTTTCATCTTGACTTTAAAAGTATCTTTCCCGGAGAAGTTCCCTGGCAGTCTGGTGGTTAGGACTCAGGACTCAGTGTTTTCACCGCTGTGACCCAAGTTCAGTTCCTGGTCTGGGAACCGAGAGCCCACGTCAAGCTGCTGCATGCTGCAGCCAGAAAAAATTTTTAAATAATAATTTTTAAAAAGTATCTTTCCTTATTGTTACTTGTAGCCACTTCCTGGAAACGCTGTCCCTTGTTTGCATACCCCGTCCCTTCCCTGCACTGCCTGTTTTGGCAGTGGCTGCATGAAGGGCTTCTGAGCTGCACGGTTTAGAGACAAGACTGAGATAGTAGGGGACAGGGGAGCTGGAACAGGAGCCTCAGAGGCTTCCAGAAACAGCTGGGTTATGTTTGGGGGTTGCACGATAGCAGCTCCTTTGTTTTATTGATAACCAGAACAATAATTCTTTCTCTGGCCTCAGAGCTATAATTAAACCAAAATAATTCTCAGCAGGGGCGGAGTTCTGGGCTCTGGAAAAAGCACAGCCCTGCCCAAAGATGCTGTGCCGGGGACGCCCCATAGAGGGCAGTGTAGCAGGTGTACAGCTGTCTTCACTGACGACCTCTTCCACCTCTGGACTGGAAAGGGGCTTTTGCTCAGGCAGGAACGCCACCATCAGTTGGCATTCTCTTTTGGCCCAGTTTTTTTTTTTTTTTTTTCTTTATGCCTTATCTAGGGCCGTACACGCGGCATATGGAGGTTCCCAGGCTAGGGGTCTAACAGGAGCTGTAGCTGCCGGCCTTCGCCACAGCCACAGCAACATCAGATCCAAGCCGCATCTGTGACCTACACCACAGCTCACAGCAACGCGGGATTGTTAACCCACTGAGCAAGGCCAGGGGTCGAACCTGCAACCTCATGGTTCCTAGTCGGATTCGTTAACCACTGAGCCATGACGGGAAGTGCTGGCCCAGACTTCTTTTCCTCATCAGCCAGGATGTCTGTGCAGGAGACTCTTACAGGCCAGGCAAGGTGTCCTGAGGCTGCAGTTAGGCATCTGAGGCAGGTCCTTGCCCAGCCAGTGGCCAAGAGACAGGCCTGAGCTCTTGGAGCCACGCAGACTTGCTCTCGTGCCAGCTCTGCCACTTTCTCTTGTAGCTCTCACTGGCAAGTGGATGAACCTCCCTAAGCCTCAGGGTCATTTAAAGAGAAATCACTGGGCATGTAAAATGATGGGCACAGGAGCTGGAGCCAGACTGGTGCATGTGGTAACAGGCAGTAGCTGCCGTTTTGGTTCTGCTTGTTGCTAGTATTCATGGCAAAGGTGGGGAGGGGAGGAGGGGAACTGCAGATTCTAGCAGCTGGCCTGGTCTTCAGCATGGTGTCTGTGACAAGGAACCCGAGGAGGAAGGAGGCAGTGCTGGGCTGCCTGGGCTCCTCCCAGCACAGAAGAAAGGAAAGGTCAGAGAGGCCCACGCTTCCCTCACCCCTGGAGGCAGACCCCTGGGGAATGAAGCAGCACTTGAGGCTCACAGTGACCACTCAGGCCTCCCGTGCCGCCAAGGTGACCTCTCTGTGAAGGACCCCATGTGTGCCCCACCACTGCTCCAGTGCCCCCGGAACCCTCCCCAAACCACACCCCCTCATCCCTCCAAACCGTCCATGTGACTTTATTCCTGCTTCCTTTCTCTCAGGTATTCAGTCCGAATTTTTCATCAACACCACCCGAGCAGGGCCAGGGACGTTATCCGTTACCATTGAAGGCCCATCCAAGGTTAAAATGGATTGCCAGGAAACCCCAGAAGGGTACAAAGTCATGTACACCCCCATGGCTCCTGGAAACTACCTGATCGGCGTCAAATATGGTGGGCCCAACCACATCGTGGGCAGTCCTTTCAAGGCCAAGGTGACAGGTAACCACCAAACACCCTTGGAGTTATTCTTCCCCCTTGGAGCTGGTCTTGTCGCATTATCAGCAGAGCCATTTGATAGTAGAAATTGTGCATGATTTTAAGTAGGTTGAATCTCCTTTGAATCTTAAATGTAAAGGAACATTCAGAGGGAGTGCGTGTTGGAAACTTGCAAAATAAAAAGCCCAAGCTGGAGTATAGGAGTTGAGAAAGCGTGTTAGGTGGTTTTCGGTCTTTACAGAAGAGAGGGAATGTTTACATACTTGAAATCTTACGTGTTTGTTTAGATCAGGGCCTGAAAAATCCCCTCATTTCTAACCTTCACTTTTAAAATAATCAAAAGTTTTAATTAAGTTTACAAAAATGTGCCTTCTTCAAAACATTGGAAAAAATACCAAACAGTAAAAATCACCTTTTTTCCACATGGTAAATTCCTTCCATGTGTCTCTTTCTGCTTGGTTCACTGATAGATACATAATGTAGGTTCATTACAGAGAAACTTAAAATTCCAGATGGGGAGTTCCTGCCATGGCACAGTGAGTTAAGAATCTGACTGCGGTGACTTGGGTCGCTGTAGAGGTGCAGGTTCAATCCCCGGCCCAGCAGAGTAGCTTAAAGGCTCCAGTGCTGTCACAGCTGTGGCGTTGCTCGCAGCTGTGGCTCAGGTTCAGCCTCTGGCCCAGAAACTTCCATATGTCATGGGTGCAGCCATATAATTTAAAAAAGAAAAAAACTCACATGGAAAAATCATCCTCTCGTATGCAGAAAGAATCATTTTTGATATTTTGTCACGTCCTCCCACACATCTACACTGCTTATACACAGAGTATTTCATGTAAACGGAAAGATGTCTCTTGTGCATGGTTATACAGGAGGGATTTTCAGGTCAAGTCAGCCAAGGCCATATGCCCAAAAAGCCAGATCCTAGTTGTGTGGGGTGGGACCCCAGGACCCCACAGAAGACACTATGGGTATGAGATGGGGAAGTTGCGGCATTTAGATCCAGGTGTCAGGTGTGTGAGGTAGGGGTGTAGATCCAGGTGTTGGGGTGCCAGTGCTCTCCTGGGGCTCCAGCATGGGGCACTTGCACTTGTCTGGCCATTCACCCCTGCTTCCCTCCCTTCCATGTCGTAGGCCAGCGTCTGGTCAGCCCCGGCTCAGCCAATGAGACCTCATCCATCCTGGTGGAGTCAGTGACCAGGTCCTCAACGGAGACCTGCTATAGCGCCATCCCCAAGGCATCCTCAGACGCCAGCAAGGTGACCTCCAAAGGGGCGGGGCTCTCAAAGGCCTTCGTGGGTCAGAAGAGCTCCTTCCTGGTGGATTGCAGCAAAGCCGGTAGGCAGCCTAGCCCTTCTCGGGAAGGGAAGGGGTGGGGGGACACGCTCTGTGTCCTTTGGTCTTCCCTGCTCCGGGCGCCTGCCCACCCGTGTAACCCAACCACTTGCAAGTAACCATATTCATTACCCTAGTCTGCACTTCATATTTTTAAATGATTTTCCTCCTTTGCCTCTTGATTTTTTTTCAAATGACTCCAAGGCACATGGGAAAGATGGCATTATCGCCATTATACATGAGCACAGTCAATCAGTAATCTGGCCTCTTCTCTGCTGCTAATTGCTTTCATTGCAATGTGAGCCTGGCCATTTATGTGGGTGTCAGTATTAGTTGCTTGGGTTCTGGCATCTAGCAAATCTGGACTGGAAACCTGGCTCCACTGCTTACTTACTCCTTCCTTCCTTCTCCCTCCCTCCCTTTGTCCCTTCCTTCTCTCCCAAAGCTTATTGGCCATGTGAACTTTGGAGAGTTACTAAATCTCTTTCTCAAAGTCAGTTTTCTCGTCTCTAAAATGGAAATAATAATAGGACCTTCCTTAATGTTCCCATGAGAACAAATGAGATCAGAATAGCCAACACTTACATAGCCTTTACTGTGCGCTAAGGGCTTCACATAAAATAACTCCTCTAGGAATTCCCATCTTGGTGCAGCGTTTAACGAATCCTACTGGGAACCATGAGGTTGCGGTTTTGATCCCTGCCCTTGCTCAGTGGGTTAACGATCCTGCGTTGCCATGAGCTGTAGTGTAGGTCGCAGACACGGCTCGGATCTGGCATGGCTGTGGCTGTGGCTGTGGTGTAGGCCGGCAGCTGTGGCTCCGATTTGACCCCTAGCCTGGGAACCTCCCTATGCCATGGGTGTGGCCCTAAAAAGCCAAAAAAAAAAAAAAAAAAGCACAGCTCCTCTAAACCTCACAACAACTCCATGAGGTAGGTGTTTATAGACCGGGAGGCTAAGGCAGGGAGAGGTGAAGTCCCATATCCAAGGACACCTGCCTAGAAAGTGTCAGGGCAGGGATTTGAACCTGTTTGAGACCTGCTCATAGTAGCCATGTTCTCCCACCTCTCCTAGGTCTCCAGCACCTTCAGGATGCTTAACAAGCAGTAACCTGTATCCTTCCTTTGGTCCATATCCCCTCCTCTTCCTCTGCCTTCAGGGATGCATCCTCATGGAGTAACCACCTTCCTCTGCCTCCTAGGTTCCAACATGCTGTTGATCGGGGTCCACGGGCCCACCACCCCCTGCGAAGAGGTCTCCATGAAGCACGTGGGCAACCAGCAGTACAATGTCACGTACGTCGTCAAAGAGAAGGGGGATTACGTTCTGGCCGTGAAGTGGGGAGAGGAGCACATCCCCGGCAGCCCCTTCCACGTCACGGTGCCTTAAAACAGTTCTCGTCACATCCTGGGAGGAGTTCTAGTGGTTGCTTTTGTTGCTTGTTTGTAACTCGTCTTATTCAATGCCCTCCGGCCTGTTTGTGCGTCTGAAACCCCATCCCCCAAAAGATTGCCCTTTTTTTCCAAAGTACATTCAGAAAGAAGTTCTAGACCTGACTCTTTAGGGACATGTTGGGGACTCAGGAAATGCACATACACATTCAATGGACCCAGCAAACCGGACCTCTCTGGCAAGGATCACCCCCTACAGGCAGACAAGGCTGTGTTTTTAAGAAATGAAATGGGCTAGCCAGTTTACAAAACAAGACTGAGGCCCGGGGGTGGGGTGGGGGGGGGAGAGGAGACCTCGTTTAGGATGTCATCAAGAAAAGAAGATGCCCGTATCATATGAGGTGGACACGGCTGTTGTAACACAGCTCGTTACGCCCCGCCCCCGCCCCTCAAAGGGCAGCGTGTCTGCGGCGACAGGCCAGCCGAAAGGGCTTCTTGCTGCCTCTCCCCTCATCCTGCTCCTTACCTCCCCAGAGAGTCATTGTGTGTGACCATCTTGGCAGCCACATCTTTGCTTTTAAGTCCATTTCAGTTGCCAGGTCTGAGGAAATTCTGCAGTGGCAAGCAGCCCCCCACTTGCCAAAGATCCGCCCTTTTTGTAACCAACACTAGCCGTTGTTCTTAACACGCGCTCCAGCTGTTCGTCAGCCTGATGAGTCCCTACCAGCAAGACCAGAGAGACCGCAGGTGGGTCCGCGTGTTAGCTGACGCCTGTCATGCGACATAAGGGTCCACGTCTACCCCCAGGCAGCCCCAGGGTCATTTTTTTCTGAGAGATAAGTATAGACAGGAAGGAATGAAACCCCTGCCAACCTTTTAGCCTGAAAGTCAGGGACTGTGGAGCAGGAGGGAAGGACGGAAGCACACCAGTGGTCCTTTACTGGTTGCAGAAAAACAGCTGTGTAGCTGACCTGGGCTGTTGGGAAAGTGGTAGGCAGGTGCAAAATTCCAGAAATGGAGCACAAGGCATTTTGCACACCTTCTTGCAGACCTACTTTGCAGACCAGCGTTCGGGGGCTGCCTGACTGCAGGGCCCAGATGAACAGTGTGGTCTGGACAGGCAGACTTTGCAGATTTGCCACTTAGTCCTGAGGAGGTGGCCACTGTGGTGAGCGCCCCTTCCATGGATGGGGCGGGGCGAGGTGGGTGACCCTCCCCAAGGTGTAGCAACTGGGGGTGAGTGCTGGCGAAGCCCACCTGTTAGAAACTGGAGCGGCCTGAATCCTGAAGGACCACAGGCCTCATAATCCGGGACGTAGAAGGGAAACTGGAACCAAATGCCGACTGTAAATTGTATCTTATAACTTATTAAATACAACGTTTGCTCCACAAGCTCCCCGGTTGTTCTTCTTGGATGGTATCTTTTCTGAGTAAATGGTTTGAGTTTCTCTCTTTTTTTTTTTTTTTTTTTTTTT
>PVHT021183699.1:41000267-41042128 GCA_004024745.2 Catagonus wagneri
CTAGTTGGATTTGTTAACCACTGAGCCACGACGGGAACTCTCCAATACTATCATTCTTAAAGACATCTTTCAGTTCTGCAGTTCCCCAGAACTGAAGCAGTGGGTTGGATGCCGCATTGCTGTGACTGTGGCGTAAGCCGGCGTCTACAGCTCCGATTGGACCCCTAGCCCGGGAACCTCCATATGCCGTGAGTGCGGCCCTAGAAAATGCAAAAAAAAAAAGAGACATTTTTCAGTTCTAACTGCTATAAAACTATCAAAATATCTCAAGGAGGAAACTCAAAAGAAAGAGGTTGAAAAAATAAAATGAAACTTTCAGAGTATTTAACGGGGAAAGTAAAAGAGTTTCCTAGAGAAGAAAGGGTCAGCAGATTTGGAAATGACTAACATCTATTTCCTCCTGCCATCAGGGAACTCATATAAAGTAAATATGAACTTGTAACCACCAGCTGAAAACCACCACTATCTGGGGTTATCTGAGCCACGTGGGCCGGCCCTCAGGGAGGCGCGTGCTCCCTTGCGTGGTTGGTTGCCGTAGGTGCGCGTAATATGCGCGTACGTGGGCGTGCCCGTGGGCGTACCCGCGTGCGTGCCGTGCGTGAGTGCCAGCGACGGCTGCGTTCATCTTAGAGAACGGAGGTTTGCGTAGTTTTGAAAGCCTTGAAAGCTCTAGACTTACGGAGAAAGGGATGTTGTGCTCACAGGGAAGCCGGGCAGAGAGGGGCCTGCGCTTTAGGCAGAGGGAACAACACTGCAAAGACCTGAGGTAGGAGAATGGAGGGCAAGTTCAAGGAACCACCGTGAGGTTTACCTTTACCTCGATTTTTTTTTTTTTTTGCCTCCCTTCCCCGCCGTCCCCGTCCTGAGGAAGTTCCCCAGCAAGGGATGGAACCTGCATCGCAGCAGTTACCTGCACTGCAGCAGTGTCCCGTACGGGATCCTTAACCACTAGGCCACCAGGGAACTCCTAGTTGGATTTTAAGTCTTTAGTTCTTGTAATCCCGGAGCCATCCCATTTTATACTCTATCAATGATCTTTGAGAAACTACAGTACACTGGAGGGCACTGAGAAACTACAGTACACTGGAGGGCACTGTTAATTTTTTTAAGCCCCAGTTTGCAAAAAGCACTCCCTGACTTTTTAAATTAGGTGTTTCCACCTGGAAGGATTTCTAAAGGAAAGATTGCAATTCTACTACCCAGTATCTACTAACTGCTGCTCAAATAATTTATTTTGTTTTTGAAAAAGTTAACCCTGTAAACGTTATTGCTTTTTTTTTCTTTTAGGGCTGCACCTGCAGCATATGGAAGTTCCCAGGCTAGGGGTTGAATTGGAGCTATAGCTGCCCGTCTACGCCACAGCAACACAGAGTCCTTGCTGTCTGTAACCTATACCACAGCTCAGGGCAATGTCTGATCGCTGACCTATTGAGCAAGGCCAGGGATCGAACCCAAATCCTCATGGATACTAGTTGGATTTGCTTCCGCTGCACCACGACGTGAACTCCAAGGTTATTGCTTTTTAACTCTAAGATGGCACAGTGCCCTCTAAGTTTAATTAATTCAACAAAATTTTCTTAAACAGTAACTTAGAAGACGGCTCTGCCCTCATAGAGGTAGTGGGTTGGGGATGGGGAAGAGACATCAGACAAGTTATTACACCTGTGAGGAGGGTTAGGAAGGGCCCTGTGGGAAGAAACAAATAGGGGTTTCAGAATACATTGGTGAGAGCTGGTCAGAAGAGGCCTTCCTGATTGAGCCTAGGATTAAGCTGAGTTTTAAGGAATGAGAAGTTTGCTAAGTGAAAGCAGGAGAAGAGCAGTGCAGGAGGAGAGAGGTACAGCACGTGAAAAGCCCCACAGGATGGGGAGAGCATGAACAGTGGAACTGAGTGGTGTGGCAGCTGGTTGAAGATGGAGTTGGAAAGGTAAGTGAAAGCCAGGTAACACAGGGCTTTTTTTTTTTCTGTTTTTTAAGTATAGTTGATTTACAGAGGTGTGTTAATTTCTGCCGTACAGCAAAGTGATTCTTTAAAAAATATATTCTTTTTGGGAGTTCCTCTTGTGCCTTGGCAGTAACAAACCCAACCAGCATCCATGAGGACACGGGTTCGATCCCTCGCCTCACTCAGTGGGTTAAAGTTTCTCTCGTTGCTGTGGCTGTGGCAAGGCTTGCAGCCACAGCTCCAATTCGACCCATCCTGGGAACTTCCATATACCACAGGTGCAGCCCTATATATATTCTCTTCCATTATGGTTTATCATAGGACACTGAGTATAGTTCTCTGTGCTGTATATATACAGTAGGATTTCATTGTTTATTCTCTCCATGTATCATATCTGCTAGGCCCAACTTCCCACTCCATCCTTCTCGCAACCCTTTCCCACTTGGCAACAACAAGTCTGTTCTCCTTGTCTCTGGGTCAGTTTCTGTTTTATAGATAGGTTTGTGTCATATTTTATATTCCACATATAAGTGATATCATATGGTATTTGTCTTCCTTTGTCTAATTGGTATGTTAATCTCTAGTTCCATCCATATTGCTTTGAATGGCATTACTTTGTTCTTTTTTATGGCTGAGTAGTGTTCCAGTGTGTGTTTGTACACAATTGAATATGTATATATATATATATATACGCCATATCTTCTGTATCTATTTGTCTGTCCTTGGACATCTAGGTTGTTTCCACGTCTTGGCTATTGTGAAGAGTGCTGCTATAAACATACATGTATCTTTTTTAATTATGGTTGTGTCCAGATACATGCCCAGGATTGCAACTTCTGGATCATGGTAACTCTGTCCTTAGTTTTCTGAGGAGCCTCCATACTGTTTTCCATAGTGAGTGTCCTAGCTTACATTCCCACCAGCTGTAGGAGGGTTCTCTTTTCTCCATACCCTCTTTAACATCTTTTTTTTTCTTTTAGTATTTTTAGGGCCTTATCCAAGGCATATAGAAGTTCCCAGCTGGGGTCAGATCAGAGCAGCAGCTGCTGGCCTGCTCCACAGACACAGCAACACGGGACCCAAGCTGCATTTGTGACCTACACCACAGCTCACAGCAACACTGGATCCTTAACCCACTGAGCAAGGCCAGGGCTCAGACCTGCATCCTCGTGGATCCTAGTCAAATTCGTTAACTGCTGAGCCACGACGGGAACTCCCAGTTTGTCAGTTTTTTTTGTGGTACCCCCTCTGTCCTCTCCTGGTTTGTTAACTGCCCTTTATACTTGTCTTCTCCATCCTGAGGAAGAGATGGGAGCCAGGGCTGCTGAACTGGAGAAGCTCCACCTGCCTGCCCCATCCCACTGCCCCCCCACCCCAGGGACCCACACGCACAGGATGAATAGCACTGGGAAGCATGTCTGTCTGAGGCAGGAAAGGGATGTTGATGAGGATGAGAAAATAGCAAGGGCTGGAAGTTGGGGCTGTAGTGAATGATAAGTGAAACCTTGGCCTGATTCCTTGTGTGGCAGAAATTCCTTCTAAATAATTGAGAGCCATATGAACTCAAAGGCTTGAGTGGCCTACCCTTCCACAGAGCTAGTCCTGTTAATAAAAAAGCAGCCTTGATGTTCTCTGGTGGCCTAATGATTAAGGACTTGGCAATGTCACAGTGTGGTTTGGCTTACTACTGTGGCTGGGGTTCAGTCCCTGGCCTAGGAACTTCCTCATACCACAGGCATGGCCAGAAAGACAAAAAACAGATTGAGAAACACAGCCTCCATTTGTTGAGGGCCTAAAGGATGTCAGGCACACAGTCGGTGTTTTACGTGCATTACCTTATTTGACTTTCACCTAGGAAGTTGATTCTTTATTTTTTTTTTAATAAACCACAGAATGTATTTAATTCAGATTAAACATGACACTAGAATAATGTTCAGTCCTTATCAAGTAGCAATTACATTGTTGGGAAAACAAAAAAAGAACAGTACATTTCTCTCTTCATTCTCACAATCCAACAAGTGATCCAGTTTGCTGAGGCGACAGATCCGGTGGTTACCACCAACACCAACGCTCATGATTCTGAGGGGGAGACACAGCCCACACTTCATACAAAATGATTCTGCAGCAAGTCTGAGGGAAGGGAACCTCCCTTGATAAATGGGAGCATGAAAAGACCAAGTAGCAGGAAATAGGCCACTTGTGTCTTGGATGGATTTTATGAAATAGGTGGTTAGCACGTTGCTTTTTATTCATTCCAAGTTGCCCAGGGCGTTGCCTGTGTTGACGGCAGTGACACCAGCTTCCTACACAGAATACTCTTTCCGCTGTAGGTAATTCTTTTTTAAAATTCTTTTTTATTTGGGAGTTCCCGTCGTGGCTCAGTGGAAATGAATCCGACTAGGAACCATGAGGTTGGGGGTTTGATCCCTGGCCTCGCTCAGTGGATTAAGGATCTGGTGTTGTCGTGGGCTGTGGTGTAGGTCGCAAATTTGGCTTGGATCCCATGTAACTGTGGCGTAGGCTGGCAGCTGCAGCTCTGGTTAGACCCCTAGCCTGGGAACCTCCATGTGCCGCTGATGTGGCCCTAAAAAGCAAAACAGTTATTTATTTATTTATTTTGGCATGATTCTTTCCCCTGTAAAGAAAGCCAAGTTCTTCAAGACACAGGTCATTCAGCTTTAAGTGTCAGCCTCCTCGCTCTCCTCTGGCTGGGAGGAGGCCAAGTCCTCAGTAGTAGTGAGGCCTTCTTTTCCCTTCCACTGAAAGCTTCTCACTGTTTGGTCTGCGAAGATAAATGTCTGCCTGCCCCTGTTCCACTCACCACGGTGGAAGGGGTCAAGGGCTGGGGGTGGCTTTCTTCACAGAGCGGTACTTTGTGTGTCACTGTCCATATCCAACTGAGTGCGGCCGGGCGGGTCTTTGCTGGCTGAGTCTAAAGGCATTTCAGGAAATAGGCTGCGAAGCGGTTCTAAAACCCTAGGATTAGCATCCCAATCTCAGTTCTTACTGAATGTGGCAGGTCATACATCCATGACGATTTTGCTGAGGCTGCCATCCCTGGCCGGAGGTTGATTCTTTTTATCCCCATTTTACATATAAGGAAATGAGGCTAGTGACCTGTTCAAGGTCGCACAGCTCCTAGGTGAAGGTGTTCACCATGTTACACCTCTCCACGCTAAGGAAGGCTCAGTGCGTGGGTTCAAAATCTGATCCTCAATAATTAATGAGAGAGAAGTCTGATCCTCTGTAATTAACGAGAGAAATGTAGACCTCCTGAGACACATTCCAGGGGTGTTGGGCCCTGGAATCGGCACAGGAACAGGTTCCCTGGGATTTCAAACCCTCTGGACAAAGCCAAAGCGGGAAGAGCGCCTAGGACCAGGATACACCTCCCTCCCATTCCCCCTTGTCCCAGCCAGGCCAGATTTGGGGGCGGGTGGGCAAGGGGGGGTCAAGCTGTCTGTAGCTCTGTGAAATTGTAGCAGGGAGGGGAAGCCCCACTCCATGCCCTCTTGCCCTAAGAGTTGGCTTAGGATGAGAGCTGGCAGATGCCTGTGGCTCCAGTACGCTGCTCCAGTGCAGGGACAGAGGGACATCATGTCGCCGAGGAAGCCTCAAGGTGACAGGACCAGGTCAGAGCCAGGGACAGGCTCACTAGTGTCTGGCCCACTTCCTCTGCCTGCCCCCCAGGCACAGGGCTCTTGTCCCGGGCAGGATGCTGGTCTTTGGAGGAAAAGGATAATCCTTTCCTCCAAAATAAGCTCTTTTGTGAATTGCCTGCCTGACCATTTTGGACCTTGGAAACTGGAAGTTTTCCTGGGACAGTGAGCTCTGCTCAGAAGAAGACGTGACGGCCGTTTCATAGCCTTGCCACCTCCCCTGCCAGTTCCAGCAAGACCTCTGGGGTTAATTGAATGTTTTGGAGGAAATGATTTCCCCCTTTTAAGGCAGGGCCATTTTGGTTTTATTCCCTCAGTGACATGTAACCACATTTCAAAAATCAGGCTTGTAGTCTCTTTTTCTTGTATCAAAAGTCACATCGTCCTTGACATATTTAGGAAAATCAGCGGAGGGTAGGACCACGCATTTACTATGCTGTAGTCTGTATTTCTGAAGCGTACACATGGTGCTTGTTTATGCCCAGACTCTCTCTGGAGGAATGTGCCAGCTGATAAGAGGGACTGCTTCTAGGAGTTCCCTTGTGGTGCAGCAGGTTAAGGACCTGGAATTTTCACCACAGTGGCCTGGATTGCTGCTGTGGCACAGGTTCAATCCCTGGTCCAGGAAATTCCACACACCACGGGTGTGGCCACAAAAAAAGAGGGACTTCTTCTAAGACAGGTAACCAGGGCTGGAGTCATGGGTTGCAGGATTCCTTGTCACTGTTTATTCCTTGGTACTGCTTGCAGATTTTAGCCCTGTTTGTGTACTACTTGGAGAAGGGAGAAGGAAATAATGTAAGGGAAGACAAAGCAAAAGAAACCAAAATGGTCACCTTGGATGTAGGTAAAATGGTGCCTTTCTGCTGGACTTCTCTGCAGGTCTTCAGTTGCAGAAACATAACAGAATCCTCTAGTCCCTCCCAGCCAACTGGGCCTTTGTCCCTCCATACCCCCAAAGAGCCCAAATAGTGGTTTTGGTGACAAACACAGTGTGGTGAATTTTACAGTAGGGCTGTGGCGTACGTGAGAGCGGGGCAGGGGCACAGCCCAGGCTCTGGGGTGGGCCGAGCCGGAGCCCAGAAGGAGAGAGCACTTGGGGCCTGCGGGGAAGGGGCAGTCTTGCTGGGCTAAAGTGCATGGTGGGACCAAGGTAAGACTGAACGATAGGCCAGGTAATGGGGATCTTCCTGGGCACCCAAATGCCCTGGGCTCTCTCCAGGTGGTGACAGGAATTCCTAAAGAATTTAAAAGAAGGGTATGGGAATGAGGGTGGGTGTGGTCAGATTGGAATCTCAAAGGATGACACAGGTGGTTACTAGGCTGGCTGGGTTGGTGGACTATTTGGAGGCTAGGAGACCAGTGGGAACAATCTTCATCCTTCATGCCTTTGAAATTCGGTGCGTGCCTGACCTCAGTCAGGAACTCAAGTAGCTCACTGCCCAAATTATGGGGTCCGGTGGAGGCCTTGGTGTTCTTGGCATGTCTGGTCATTTCCTGTGGAACAGGACACCATCAAGAAAACCGAAAGCCAGTGTTCCTCCTCCTGTGACCTCTCTCAGCTTGTTGAGCAGTGACAGCTGGTGGGGCTGTAGCTCAGGGCAGGAAGACCTTCCCTTTGCACTGCAAAAGCCCCCAGTTTCCTTTTGATCAATTCAGGGGAGTCATGAGCCCAGGAGGGAGAATAGAAAATACTGTTCCCAGTTTAGCTCAAGGGGGATTAGATTCAAGTTGAAAACTGAAAGCAGTTGGGCCAGTCTTGTTTCCCAAGCACAAGGAACAGTTCATACCTGTTAGAAATGCAGTATTTATTAAGAGGCAAGAAATGGTTAAAATGGTGCCTTGTATTTAGGTGCGACTGGCCTTTTTATTCTTCTTTGAAGAGATAGATTTTTTGCTATTGGTTAAAGCCCTTGAAGACTGAAGTTTAAATTCAACTGGAAAGTGGTCACTGACATCCAGGGCCTTTAAAGAGAAAACAGAGATAAATTGGGGAATTAGGAGACATTCTTAGATCAGTGATGAACAGATTCAGGCCCCGGGAGGCCTGGTATGAAACGCCTCAAGTCAGCCAGCAGAACACGCACTGGGAGCATCATTATGGACCAGTTCAGTCAGAAATTAAGACATTCTCCAGGGAATCAGCCTTTGAGACTCAAGGTCAAATGGCCCAGTGTGGCTCCAGTGGTGGCCTGAATGACCCCTGGGTGACACCAACCCATCTTCTCAGGATGGTGGCACCGAAAGACAAGATGATAGCTGTACCTTCTCTTCGGTCAACCTGTAAGCTTTCTGGAAGTCAAAGACGATGTTTGAGTCAGGAACAACAGAGCTGACAATCTCTTGGCCTCGAAGCACAATCCTGGGAAAGGAGAGGGAAAGTAGTCATGTTAATCCATCCTGTTAATTTCTAAGATCAAACCAGGCTTCCTGCTTGATATCTGGAATGGACTGAACAGCCATTTCACAGGGTGTTCAAAAGTCCAGCCCTGGTTTTAGCTTGTGTTGGGGCTCAGGGAAGGCCACCCCCAAATATGCCACAATGGCATCTTGATTTTGGGGGGGGGATTTTGTCATTATTTTAGGGCTGCACGCACAGCATGTGGAGGTTCCCAGGCTAGGGGTCCATTCGGAGCTACAGCTGCCAGCCTACGCTGCAGCCACAGCAACGCAGGATCCAAACCACGTCTGTGACCTACAGCGCAGCTCACGGCAACGCTGGATCCTTAACCCACTGAGCGAGGCCAGGGATGGAACCCACAACCTCATGGTTCCTAGTCGGATTCATTAACCACTGAGCCACAACAGGAACTCCTGAATCTTGATTATTTTGAAGTAAAGTTACTTAAGGAGCAGCCAGTGCAGGAGAGACGCTTTGCCCTTCCTTTCCAGCTCCCTGAAAGCAGGAAATAATCTCTCCTCCAAAAAGTGCACTCCCTGCATTTGGAGGTAGAAGGAAGGGCAGACACCTTATCACCTGAGATAGGGGATTGGGGCTGAGAAGCCTTTGCAGACAAATTTTGTCACTTCAGTTGATTACCTCAAGCCCAAGTTCTATTTAGATTCTTCACTAACTGAGCACTCCAAACCTGAGTTTCTTTGTCCTTTCATTTCCTCACAAATTAATTGCTTCTGACCAAAAAGTATAAAAACCCCCTGCTTCGGCCACCTCAGTCCCATTTCTGTGAAACCTCCATGTGCACAAATGTTTTTTTAAATTTTTTTGTCCTTCTCTTTTTTGTTTTTTTCAGGGCCGCACCCGGGGCATATTGAAGTTCCCAGGCTAGGGGTCCAATCAGAGCCACAGCTGCCAGCCTACATCATAGCCACATGACATCTGAGCCATGTATGCGACATACACCACAGCTCACGGCAACGCTGGATCCTTAACCCACTGGGCAAGGCCAGGGATCGAACCTGCGTCCTCACGGATACTAGTCAGGTTTGTTTCCACTGAGCCATGACGGGAACTCCCATACAAATTAAGATTTGTTTCATTTTTTCCTGTTAATCGGTCTCCTGTCAATTTTATTGTTAGTCCAGCCACAAGAACTCAAGAGGGGTTAAGGCGGAAGTTTCCCCCTCCCCATCAGAGACCCTCGTGATAGCCCCTAGGACTGGGAAACAGGACCAGCCCTGCCTCGACCTGTGGGTACCAGGACAGTGTCCAAGGTGTGGGCAGGGAGCCCGGGCAATGGAAGAGACATGACTATGACAGCACATAGCAACAGTGTGCTCACTGAAAATAGTGTTCCTTTTGCAGTTATTTTCACTTTTCCTGATTCAATTATGAAATTGAAAGGTTCTGGCTTATCTTTAATGCCTCCCTAAGCTCCTGTATAAACCAAGAGAGAGCATTCTGTAAACAAGAGAATTAAGGCACAATTTAACGTTGTTTCATTATTCACTGGGCTTATTTTTACCATTATTTTTTATTGATGGAAAATTATACTGTTTTCTTACCTTAGTATATGAAATTTCATTTAGAAATTAATTTATTTCAGTAAGAAATGAGTGGATTTTAAGATGAACATAGAGAAAAACCATAGCACAGTTGTTTTGCAGCAGTGACAAAAAAACTGGGATCACAGCATTTAAATGAGTTTGGGAAACAGACTTTAACGTATCCCAGGCATGGTGATGCAGTTAAGGTCTGCATGGCCCGCCCCATCCGACTGGCTGAAGAGTGACAAGAGGTATTAAACTGCCAGCTCATGGCTGTCCCCAGAACTTTCCATGACTCCAGCCAGCTGACTTGGTTTCCTTTGTTTTCTTCCAAGGCCACCTGGTTAATTTTGAACTTAAAGCTGTCTTCACCTTTGGGTGAAGCCATCCTTTCAGATCTAGAGAGTCAAGAAGAGCACAGTTAAGGCTGTCCTATCTCACATAGCTGCCCGTTCTGTGTGCGGGTGTGTCTGCTGACCATGCTCAGCTCCCAGGACTGGTCTGTTGCCCAGGCGGCTCTGGGCACCTCGGCACGTCCACCAGCCCTCAGCACGTGGAAAGTGTTCACTGAATATTTGCACCCAGAACAAAGACTGGAATTGAGGCCCTTCTGTCTTCCTCCCCTTACTAAATACTTCTGTGCCTTTTGGCAAACCATAGAAGTTATACGCTATTAGGGAAAACAGAAAATTGAGAGCAGCAAAACAAGAAATTATTTTAAAAGCACATTGTAGCAGTTCCTACTGTGGCACAGTCGGTTAACAATTGCACTGCAGCTGCTCAGGTCGCTGGGGAGGCACGGGTTCGATTCCTGGTCCAGTGCAATGGGTTAAGGATCCAGTGTTGCCACAGCTACGGTGTAGGTTGCAGCTGTAGCTCGAATGGATTCAGTCCCTGGACGAGGAACTTCCACATGCAATGGGTACAACCATAAAATTAAAAAAGCCACGTCTTAATCCTGTTGGGTTTTAGCAGAGAATTGCATAAAACAAGGGTACCTTTAGTAAACAGCTTTTGTAACCTGTTGCCCCACCTCTCCTAATCCATCCTCCCTGTCATTCATCGTTCCGCTCTATTCCTTTCAATAGCCTCCCTCTCCTTTGCCAGGAATAAAGAATGGAGCTGCAGGAAGTTCCCTTGGTGGTACAGTGGGTTAAGGATCCTGAGTTGCCACAGCTGTGGTACAGGCTGCAACTGCGGTGTGAGTGCGATCCCTGGACTACATGCCATGGGCGCAGCCAAAATAAAGAATGGGGCCAGAGAATGGACTTGACCTACCCAAGGCCACACAACTGGCATGAGCAAGCGGGCAAGTGGCCCTCTCCAGTCAGCTGTGCTGCAACCCCTCAAAATGGGAGAAGGGGGCAGGTGCCCAGGAAGCTCAGTCTTCTGTAACTTCCCACATTGATCCTGTTCTCCCCAGGGCCAGGGCTGTCTCCACTCTGGGGAGCTGACATGATGATGTCTGCAAAGGACACACCAGCCCTGAAAGCTCCAGGAGGAACAGAGGTCATGGGATGGAACTGAAAATCAGAACTCAAAACTAGAGAAATGAGAACTGTCCTCTTTTGCAGGTGGCAATCTTGTGCATCCTCAGCGGCAGGCTGACCTCGGGAAACGGAAACCACTTGGGATCCAGGGCTCCCAGGGACTTCCCCGCCTGTGGTATCTGCTGCGGATGTGAGAATTAGGGACCTTCGCGTGCTTCAGGTACTTCCCATCCCCCTCCTGACCTAAGGAGCAAAGTTGAAAGCTGATTGAAAATCCCCAGGGAGACTCTGCAAATACCAGAGAATGCTATTATTTAAATATAAATATTTGTATTTAGAAATGTATAGCAAAAGCATTAGAAGTGTAAATTTCCTTGCACTAACTGGCCTCATTTTCAGACTTTTACCCTGATGAAATCACAAAATGCATATATATGATGTTTATTTTATTTTATTCTTTTTCTTCTTCTTCTTTTTGCTTTTTAGGGCCGCATTCGCGGCATATGAGGTTCCCAGGCTAGGGATCAGATCGGAGCTACAACCACTGGCCTACACCACAGCCACAGCAAGGCGGGATTCCAGCCGCATCTGCAGCCTACACCACAGCTCGTGGCAATGCCCGATCCTTAACCCACTGAGCGAGGCTAGGGATCGAACCCACAACCTCATGTTCCTAGTCAGATTCGTTTCTGTTGTGCCACAACGGAAACTCCAGGATGTTCATTTTAGCCATGCTTTTAATAGCAAACCGTTGATAATAACCTAATGCCCAGTAATAGGGGATTGAGTGAATAAATTGTGGTATGTCTTTGAGATGGAATAATTAACAGCCAGTGAACATATTGAGCACTTAGCATATACCAGACATTGCGCTAGAAGATTTGTATATGTTACTCTTAGTCCTCATCATATATCCCTGAGTGAGGCACTGCTACAATCTTCATTTTATGGGTACACAGAGAGCTTAAGTCTCTTGGGTCCAATATATTAAGTGGCAGAGCCAGAATTTGAACCCGGGTCTGTCTGACACCAAAGCCTGAACTTGCCACTGCTAAGCTACAGTGCCCAGGGCCACTGTATATAGCCATGCAGTTTGTATGCTGCACAGAATACCCAGTGGAGGAGCCTAAAGTCTAGTTGGCTCCGCCCTCCCAGCCATGAGCTTCATCTGCCCGGAGGGGGCTGCCTTTTCCAATGAGCACCAAGCACCATGTGGGCTAGCAGTGGTCTGGCAGATGCCCCCTACCTGTCATAGGCACAATTTGTGCTCTTCTTTACTGTGGTGTCTTCTTGGTCCTTGATCAGCCAAATGAACTTGGGGTCAGTCCTTAGGCGGATGTTCTTCCAGGCCTTCTTGGGGACGTAGCTGCAGCCAGCATTGAAGTCACCCATGAAAATGAAATTCTGGAAGACAAGATTTGAAACTGTAGGCAATGTTGTCAAATGTTTTCACTCAGGACTGGTAGCAATGCCTCCACCTCCTGGACCGAGTAAACAATGCGTTCTGTTATTGGCTGAATCGTGTCCCCCCAGATTCATATGTTCTAACCCCCAGTTCCTCAAAATGTGACTGTATTGGCAGATGGCCTTTAAAGAGCAGATTCAGGTGAAAGGAGGTTATATGGTTGGGCCCTGATCTGATCTGACTCATGTCCTCAAAAAAAGAGATTAGGACATGGCAAGATACAGAGGGAAGACCAAGGAGAGGGACCTCGGAAGCACCAAACCCTGTTGCCACCTTGGTCTTGGACATCCAGCCTTCAGTACAGTGAAAACAGAAATTTCTGCTGTTTAAGCCACCCTGTCTTTGGTACTTTGTTATGGCAGCCCTCACAAATGAATACAGGGTCTCAATTTCTTTTTGCTTTTTAAAAAAAGAGGCCAGGAGTTCCCATTGTGGCGCAGTGGTTAACGAATCCGACTAGGAACCATGAGGTTGCAGGTTTGATCCCTGGCCTTGCTCAGTGGGTTAATGATCCGGCGTTGCCATGAGCCGTGGTGTAGGTTGCAGACGCTGCTTTTATCTGGTGGCGTGGCTGTAGTGTAGAACGGCATCTGTAGCTCTGATTCGATCCCTAGCCTGGAAACCTCCGTATGTCATGGGTGCAGCCCTAAAAAGCAAAAAAATAAAAATAATAAAATAAGAGGCCAGAGTTTAAAACTGGGTCACAGCTCTGATGAGTGTTTGACAAGCAAGTATGTCAAGGAGGGTATTCTTAATGGGAAGTAGGATGTTTTGCTGTAACTGCTCCCTTCTGTTCTTGGTCACCAAGTAGCTCTAATTCAGCCCACCGATTTAGGATTTGGGTGGGGATGAAAGAATCCAGCTCAGTTATTCCCTCACACCTTTTGGCTTCAACTACTGGAGGGTATAAACATATGAATGAACTTGCCTTTTGTTTCCAGACAAGAAAAATGAACTGGGGTGGTGTACTGCCAGCTTTAGCCCTGCTCTCAAAACTCTGCTATTGTTTTGAAGTTGGAAACTTACTCCCATGAAAATATTATCTGCTGAGGAAGTGAAAAGAGCCTTGAGGGGAAGGGGACATAGAGTGAGCTGTCCACCTCTGGCCCCAGGCCACCATCAGAACCATTCTAGCCTGGAAGTTTTCCTCCCACCACCACCACCCGCATCCCCTCCCTGCAGAGCTCTTGGAACAGAATCTTAACTATTCCTAAATCCAGAGGAAACGCAGATTTCCTTGTTGGTGCTATTGTTTGGTGCCGTTGCTGACTTTGGAGTTTTCTTCAAAAACATTTTACTCTGACCTTGGGTATCATGGTTTTCGCTGAGATTGATGGGCACGGTTGAAGACAGGATGTCATCCTTAACCTGCGTGTCCACTAGCTTCTATTAATATAGGTATAATTTACTGAGCATTCACTGTGTGCAGGCTCAGCATGAAGTGTTTTATAAAGTCGAAGTCTCATAATAAACACTAGGAGGTAGAAGAGACCTTCAACCCTTCTGGAAACAGGATAGAGGGGTAAAGTGATCTGTTCTAGGCTACTCAACTTGGAGGTTCAAGTGGTGAAGTCAGGAACCGAATCCCAGTCAGCCTTGCTGAAGGCCTCTCAGCACAAGAGTTTCCCCTCTTGGAGTTCCCTTCGTGGCTCAGTGGTTAACGAATCCGACTAGGAACCACGAGGTTGCGGGTTCGATCCCTGGCTTTGCTCAGTGGGTTGGGGATCCGGCGTTGCCGTGAGCTGTGGTGTAGGTTGCAGATGAGGCTCGGATCCCGCGTTGCTGTGGCTGTGGTGAAGGCCGGCAGCTACAGCTCCTGTTAGACCCCTAGCCTGGGAACCTCCGTATGCCACGGGTACAGCTCTAGATAAGACAAAAAGACCAAAAAAAAAGTTTCCCCTCATGTTCACTTTTGTGCCACGAATGCCTAGCACTTAACAGATGCTCAGTAAATTCTTGCCGAATGAATGAGTGGAATTTATAGTTTTTAGGAATGAATGAGTTTTTCTCTTGCCCTGCCTTTTACAAATAAGCGATGAAATATACCTCTTGTGTGTGTTGTGCCCCAGCTCTGTGTCCACGCTTAGCTGGGGCAGAACTGAGGAGGAGGAGGAGGATCACTAGAGTCAGATCTCAGAAGGAGAAAAGAGGAATGAGGAAGAGCCCTCTGGAGCACTTCTACTTTTGCCCCGTCCCCTGGCCCCGTCCCCTCACCCTCCCCGAGACACTCATCCCTCTCAGGGACCAGACTCTGCTCCTGCTAGACAGGCATTCAACAGACAAAGAGGGTCATCACCTCCGCCTTCCAGCGGCGTTTCACATCCAGATAGACATCAACCAGCTCATCAATCTCTTTAATGGAAGTCTCAGGGGTGGTGTGCAGGGGGACAATCACGAAGTCCTTGACCGCTGAAGAACAGGAAAGAGGTGGGGGTCACACATTTCCTCTGGTCCACAAGCACTGCTTTGGGGAAACAGGCTTTCCCCCCGGAAGGTACAGACCGTATCATCTGGGGTCCCCCATTTCCAGAGGATCCAACCAGTGGCTCGATTTGAATGCTCTTAGGGGAATTAGGCTGCTATTTTTAGCACATGAAAGCCTCTTTTCTCCCCCTCACCCTTCATGGCTATGGCTAAGAGAAAGCTGGTAGACAGAGTTCCTCACTGGCATTGTAGGTGTTACTTTCTCATTAAAAAAAAAAATCTATATTTTCTATTTTTTAAATTAATAAGCCTTTTGGTTTTTGTAATCAGAAAAAAAAAAGGCCTGAAAAAGTTTATTTATAAACTAAAGTGGCCCTTTGAGAAGTGTCTAAAAACCTCCCCTACCAGAAGGGTCTGCAGGAGCCTGAGTGAGGGCATGAGCCTTGCCCACCTGCTGATAGCAGCTGTCGCCTGTGTTCTCAATGCCTCCTCCCCAGGCTTTCCCTCATTCTGTTCCCGTGTCCTCACTTCTACTAAGGAGCTGAGGGCTCAAGTCCCCAGCCCGTCTCCAGGACCCCACCCTGGTCCAGCAGCCTGTCTCTTGCTCTCTGTCTCACTCCTCTCCCTTCCCCTCCCTCTCCTCTTGGGTCCCCTCAACACCCCAACTTCTTTCCCTCCTCTGAACTTCCATGCTCACTCTGCCGTCCCTCTGGAATGCCCTTCTGCCCACTCTCTCTACCTGGCTTCCTCAGGTCCCAGCCCATTGCCACCTCCAAGGGGCCATCCCCGTCTAAGGTGGGCCCCTCACCCCACTCTTCAGCGAACCCTGCTTACTGCCATCATGCTCTGAAATTACCTGTTTGGTTTCTTTGTTTGGCCCACTGGAACCTAAGCTCTGGGAGAGCAAACTTATCTGTCTTGTTCACCCTTTTGGCTCCAGCACACACTGGAGGTGATCTGAAATGCTCATTGATTGAATACAGGGATGAATGAATGATTGAGAGAATAAATGAAGGAAACAAAAGATAGGTGAATGGCCAGCTTCTTCATCTTTAATCCCAGACAAGGGGTCATAAAGATGGTTCCTGGTACAGGAGGGAAAACTCCAAACAAGGCACAGTGTGGTGCCATACACTGGGGGTGGGATGGGGAGCGTGGAAGCTGCAGACAAACTGGTATGTTTGTTTGTCTAGCAAGTCACAAAGGCTAAGGACTCTCTCAGAGAAGAAATGATCCTCCCCCACTCTGCCAAGTCAGCTAAATGTGAATCGTTTGCATGACGAAGAGCATTATTGAATGAGCTCTCTCAGAGGCATTTCTTGTCCTCAGTAGTCCCACCTCCTTCTCAGTTTTTTTTTTTTTTTTTTTCCTTTTCCAAGGGCCACACCCACGGCAAATGGAAGTTCCCAGGGTAGGGGTCAGATCAGAGCTGCAGCTACCGGCCTACGTCACAGCCACAGCAATGCAGGATCGAGCTGCGTCTGTGATCTACACCACAGCTCACAGCATCGCCAGGTCCCGGACCCACTGAGCGAGGTCAGGGATCGAACCGGCATCCTCATCGATACTAGTTGGATTTGTTTCTGCTGTGCCACAATGGGAACTCCCTTGTCTCTTTGTTTTTCCCCTGGAAATTTTCCACCATTCTCCCGTGTTTGTTTTTCTGACATACTCTGTCCCTGAGCTACTTAACCCCCTGCAGAAATAGTTACCTTCATAGTTCAGAATGTTAATATTTGTGTAGTATAGATATCAGTGTTCATACGTATAGCTCTGCTGTATATGCTTGGTCATTATCTGTCTTCCCTGCTACAGCATAACTTCACAACGGCAGGGACCTTGTCTGCCTTGTCCAGTGCCCAGAACAGAGCCTAGCATGTAGTGGGTACTGAAAAAATATTTGATTCTATATAGTTCTAGTCTACGAACCAAATTAATTCTTGCCTTTCCGTTGAGTGTTGTATGGTGGTTAAAAGGGTGGGCTCCCACAATGATAGCTTGTCCTTACAGCTCTGGCTTGTCCACTCCAGTAGCTGCTGAGTAATCTTGAAAAAGTGACTCCACCTATTTGAACCTCAGTTTCCTCTGATGTAAAAAGATAATCCTAATTCATACCTCGTAGGGTGTTGCAGAGATCACAGGAAACTGGCACTAATCAGGAATCAATCATTGTTATGACTAATATAGTACTATTGTTGTCAGAGCTCATTTGGATTTCCTCTCTACCCCCAGCCTGTGGAGGGGATTGCTCTGTGGTTACCAGAGGGAGAGTGTGACTCTAGGTTGGGAGTTCATTTTTGCTGGCCGTCACTTGAATTTTTTATTTTTTACTTCTTTTTTAAAAATTTTTCCTCTTCGGCCACACCCATATTATAAGGAAGTTCCTGGGAAGGGATCAATTCCAAGCCGAAGATATTACCCACACCTCGGCTGTGGCAACACCAGATCCTTAACCCACTGCACCAGTCAGGGGATAGAACCCACACCGCTGCAGAAATAAGGCTGGATTCTTAACCCTCTGCACCACAGCAGGAACTCCCATCACTCAGGTTTTTTAAATGAAGGAAGAGCTGTACTTGATTGGGACTGAGGGGTTTTTGAAAATAATTTCCATCAGCCTAAATATTCCAAAATGAGTAACGTTATCACTGATTCCAGAAAGTGAGTTCTAGGCTGAGGAAGTCTTGAGTTGTGGCATTCTGAGAAGCCAGCTTGGTGTCATCAAACTATCCCACATCTTCTACATTCAAGTGTTAGAAGTTCTTAATGGTCGTCTCAAGCCTGAAGGTTTGTACTTGCAAACAATAAAAAGGAGGTAGCAATAGTACCCACTTTATAAGGACGAGGAGATCAGGCACGTTCAGGGTGGTATGGCCGTAGACTATTAAGGACAAGAAATAATGGCTTTACAGAGGCTGACAGATGTCGTATTCCCAATCAATGGTGGCCTTTCTTATGGGCCCTTCTTCAGGGCCCTGAAGATGCGGCATAAACCCTGGGATCACAGCTCACACTTGGGGCTGCTGCCTATTCATGGGATCCCTGGCAAGATTATGGGTGAGAGGGGCCTGTGGGTCTCACCAGTGTAGGGTGACTGGAACCAGACCACGAAGGGTTCCCTGGAAAATACATCTGCGTCTCCAGACTGATAGTCATGGTAGAGGTAGCTTTTCTTCACAGATACTAGCTTTTCCCTAGAAGAGAAAAAAAAAAAAAATTTAAAGGGAAGTTGTCCCACATGAGTTGGCTATCTTCTTATTCCTTTCACAAAGCAGAGACTTAGGTTCCCATAGCTTTGTGGCCTTCCGTGTAGGCTCAAGTGCTGAGAGGGACCTTTTGCCTGAGAACAGGCTCATTCAGCTCTTCTCAAGGGCCATGACCCTCTGGGAGCTGAAGATCTGAGCAGTACTAAGTTAAACTTGAGATTTAAACACATTGTTTTTGTTTTGTTTTTTTTTGTCTTTCTGCCTTTTCTAGGGCCGCACCAATGGTATACAGAGGTTCCCAGGCTAGGGGTCTAATCGGAGCTGTAGGCACTGGCCTACGCCACAGCCACAGCAACGCGGGATCCGAGCCGCGTCTGCGACCTACAGCACAGCTCACGGCAAAGCCGGATCCTTAACCCAATGAGCAAGGCCAGGGATCGAACCCGCAACCTCATGGTTCCTAGTCGGATTCGTTAACCACTGAGCCACGACGGGAACTCCTTAAACAAATTGTTAAGGTCATAAATTATTAGTAGGGAGAAAATGAAAATATGAAGTCCCAGTGCAGCCATGTTGGGCAGCTCAGGTTTCCATCCCCAGCCATGAAGATGAAGAAGTCTGAACAAGTGGTCAGTGAGCCAATCAACAGATTAGATTTAAAGAGTTAATACTTCACATCAGCAATTGACAGCAATTATTTTGATCAATATTGAAAATTGGTTAGAAATCCAGATTTGGTTTTGAAGAAAAGATGCGTATTTTGATTCCACAGTCATGAGTGATAAGCAAACCCTGTTCCAGGAAGCATAATTTATACTTACTTGTAGAGAAAGGCGTACTGTTCCTTGTATGTGTTTCTTCCAAGCCGAGAACTAATCACATAGTTGTATGTTATGCTTCTTCTTGAATTTCTAGAAAATGTAAAGATTTTACCTTGTATCTTAAAGAATAAACATTGCTCTACTGTATAGGTTCACCTCCCTCTAGTCTGCCTCCATGTCTCCAATGGCACTATGTAGAAGGGCCACTGTTCATCATAACCCCTGATCTCATAGGAAGGGCCACCATTGACTGGGAATGTGACATCTGCCAGCCTCTTTACAGCCATTATTTCTTATCCTTATAAGGTGGGTACTATTGCTAATCTCTTTTTGTTGTTTGCAAGTACCAAGCTGACATTGGAACTCAGATCCTACTCACCCCCAAATCCACCTGCTTTGGCCCTCACCAAATGTGCGATACCATTGAGACCATAGAAGATTCAGGCCACAGTCAGCCCCATTCTGGGGTGGGGCTGGGCTGCGCTGTATATTTCCTGGTGGAATTAACATCACCAGTCACCCTGTGTATGCACCACTCCTGGGCATTTATCACATGCAGGATTCATAGTAACAGTTTTGCTGAACGTTCTGTCCTGCTCTGAGAACCTCCAGGCATTCTCTCACAAGTCCTGGAACCACAATTTGGAAACAGCTATTATTTTCTGTCCTGGGGGCTGAGGATATAGCCATGAAATCCCATCGATCCTACCCTTCACCTTTATCAGAGAAGCTTGACTCTCAGGTGTGTTTGCCAAACCTGCTGATAACTCTGCCCCAGGTAGAGCCTGAAGTGGTTTTAGTCCATCTTCCCATGAGAAGATCTGGGGCCTGTCTGAGCAGTGGCATATTCTCAGAATCAGTTGGGAAATATAAGAGGAGGTCTTTAGGGGCCAACTTAGACCTTATAGAAATTCCTGGGAATGCATATTCCAAGGTAGATCTGGCCATGGGGGCTCCAAGATTGCAGACAGTGGATTCTCCTGGGCTTCCGGTTTGGGAAGGCTGGCCCAGTTCTGAATCTAGGCTGCCAAGTGCTGGGTTGTCAAACTGTTTGCAGTGACTCGGCTGCTAGGTGGCCAAGGCCCTTCCTACAAATTTGTACTACAAATACATGGAATTAGGAGACAAACACGCCTTGCTCTGCCTGGAGTCCAGGGCACAGACCAGGGAGTTTGGAGGTAACTGAGACCACTGGAGGCGGGAGGACCACCTGCAAGCAGTGGGTTCGTCTACTACAGTTCTGAACTTGCTTTTTTTCTCTATATTGCAACCATCTTTCCAGGCTGGGATATTTAGCTCTAACCTATTCTGTAGTAAATTTTTAATGGCTACATAGTATTCCAGGCTGTGGGCCTATCACGGTTTCATATTTGCATTCAATCTTTTCTTTGTAATAGTACTTCTCAGCTCAGTCTCTAGTCTGTTTCTCTCTTTTCTCTCTGTCCTGACTTCTCACCTGTTTCCCTCTTTTGCTTTATCATATTAAAACTAGCTGGTTGGAAGTTCTCAGGATCACAGTTAATAAAGTTGGAAGGCTGGGCAGTGTTGGCCACATGAGCTGGTGGTCCAGGCCAGTGCTGGCTCTCAGACTAGTTTCAGTTCCCAGGGGACTTTCAGATACCCTTGCACTTGGCTTTGAGCCAGCAGAGGGTCCAGGGGCCCTGGCTTTACCCATTCAGCTTCTCCATCAGCGTGGGACAGATCATGTTGTTGCTGTCCTTGATTTCCATCAGGAGTGTGATGTCACAGCGTTTGATGACCTGTATCAAAAGAATTCCCAGGGATTTAAGGCCATTTACTACAAATAATGAAATCTTTTATTGGGCATTATGTTTTAAGTGTGAACTGGGTGCTTTGTTAAATTAATTAACTTCTCTGAAATAAATGACAGATTCCCTGAGGTGAGTACTATTATTATGTCCATTTTAAAGACAAGGAGCCTGAAGCTCTGGTAACACTAAGACACTGTCCAAAGTCACCCAACTAGAAATTGCCAAGGTGGAATGTGGACCTCAGCAACCCAAGTCTAGAGCCTGAGGTCATGACCCCTGCGTGTCCTACCTCTTGGCTTTGCTTGAATAATTACAATAAAAAATAACAAATATTTATAAAGCCCTTAGGAAGTGAAAAGTACCAGGCTGATTACTGCAGAACTAAAGAGGTATTATTATAATGATAATAATTGTGAGAGCTAATATTTATTGTGAACCTACACTGAGCCTCACCAACCCTATGAGACAGCTATGATTTTTAGCACATTAAGCATAGGAGGAAAGCAAACTCAGAGTGACTGAGTGGCTACTTTAAGGTAACATGGCCAGTATAGGTGGTAGAGTCGAGATCTGAACTCAAGTCTGCATGACTGCAAAGCCCACCAGGCTTAACTGCTAAAATACAGTCCCGCCCTCAAAGACTCATTGTTGGTAAGAGAGACAAATGGAAAGAACTAGCCACAATGAGAAACAAATTAAATCTGTGCTAAATAAAAATCAAAGCTGTAAGAGTACTGAGGAATAATTATGCCTGCCCAGAGGATGAGGGAAGGCTCCAAGGAGGAGGAAGTGTTTGAACAGGCAAAGCGAGAAGGAACTCAGTGGGTAAAGTATGCAGGAGAAGCTCCTTCAGAGTGAGCAGTAACCTGGGGATCAGGTCACAGGCCAAGCTGACGCCCATTGGAGACCACAGGGACCTTCCTGTATACGGTCCTGGTGGGCTGGAATTCGTCTGTCTGGGACAGGGCATTCCCAAGATTAATTCTGTCCTCTCACACAGCCTCCCAAGACATAGAGCAGAGGGATTATGCCATTGATCCAGTTTCCAGGGCACCTATATGTTCTGGTTTCCGCTCCAGCAAGAGCAGGGTAGAGAGAGCCACCATCACCAGCCTATGCAGCTACTCAGAAGTGCGGGAGACTGAGGATGTACCTGTGTGGTGACGGGGAGGAGGGCTATGTACGAGTCAGGATCTGACCAGCAATGGGCTTGCAGTTCATGACATCAGCCTTGCAGGGTCCACCAGGGAGAGCTGGGTGCTGCTCACCCAGCCAACCTGCTGATTTAGTCACTAATCACTGAGACCTTTCTGGAAGGCATTTTATTTTTTTATTTTTTTTGTCGTTTTGCCTTTTTTATGTAGAGCTGCACCGGTGGCATATGGAGGTTTCCAGGCTAGGGGTCTAACAGGAGCTGTAGCCGCCGGCCTTCGCCACAGCCACAGCAACGCAGGATCCGAGCCGCGTCTGCGACCTACACTACAGCTCACGGCAACACCGGATCCTTAACCCACTGAGCAAGGCCAGGGATTGAACCCGCAACCTCATGGTTCTTAGTTGGATTCGTTAACCACTGAGCCACGAAGGGAACTCCTGGAAGGCATTTTAGAATATATATCAAAAGCCTTAAAATTGCATTAATCCTTTTGTGTGGTTTTCCTACTCTGAGGAGTGTCTTCCATTGTAAAAAAGTATCTACTGCTTGGCACCTTGGTTTCCTCATCTATAAAGTGGTGTAATGACAGTCAGTCCCTCACAGGGTTGCTGGTGGACAAATGGGTACTGAGTGCAGTGCCAGCCGTGAAGGAGGCACACAACAAATTATTATTGTTATTATTATTATTACTTGTACAGATCAAAGAGGAAGATGCATTGCAACAAAAAATTAGAAACAACCGAAGCATCCCCAAAGAAGGAAGTATTAAATGAAACATGTTGCCAACATAGCATAAGGCGTTATACAGCATTAAAAGTTGTGTTTTAGGAGTTCACACTGTGGTGCAGTGGGATTGGCAGTGTCTTGGGAGCAACTGGCACGCAGATTCAATCCCTGGCCCTGCACAGTGAATTAAGGATCATTGCTGCCACAGCTGTGGCTTAGGTCACTAACTGTGGCTCAGATCTGATCCATGACCAAGGAACTCCATATGCCACGGGGCAGCCAAAAAAGAAAAAAAAAAAAGTCATGTTTTAAAAGAATATTAACAGCATGTGAAATATTTCTCATATAAAAGCAAAATACAAAACTAATGATACAGGGTGTCTCCATGCTGCAAAATAGATGCAGATTTATGTATTTATTTTTTCACAGTTACCCAAATGCCAAACAACTGTTGTCTTTAAGTGATAGGATACTTCTTTATAAGTTTCAATATTTTCAAAATAGTCCATAATGACTAATTTACTAAAATTAATTTCTAAATTATAAGTTTATAATTTTAAAATTATACCTCTATAATTTTCTTTTTAAAATAAGGTACTATTTTTAAAATGAATACTGGTTGATGAGGAAGGAATTGTGGGTGAGGAGGTGATGGCCAATGTTAAGATCATAGCTTATTTAATATAAGTTAAATGAGTTGTCTTATATAAAGTGCCTAATACAGAACCTGACAGAGCGTGGGCTTAGTGAAGCCTTAATAAGTGCTAACTAGCTCTTATCCTCAACTCATTGCATTTTCCGATAGCCCCGTGATGTCAAGCCAGGTTGTGTAAGGCCCATCTTACTGAAAGGCCCTGGAGGCTCGGAGCATAGGGACATCAGAGCTGGCTCACCTGGCTGCCAGGTGGAATCTGAACCCAGGGCTCCAGGTGTTCCTACCAGAACACAGTGCCTCTGGGGTTTCTAAGGTCATAACGCTCAGAGTCCTGGGAAAGGTTTCAGCCCCGGCATCAAAAATAAATTAACCTGTAGGATAAAGAGGGTCAGCTGACTCCAGAGGAATGTGAGCAGAGTCACAACACATTGTCCATCTTAGCCAAGAGAAGTCTTATCTAAGTTGAGAGAAAGGTTAGAATTAGGAGTTGGGGAGAGGTTGATGGTTGGAGGGGAAGAGAAGGAGAAAGAAGGACAGAGGAGTAGGGAGAGAGAGGGGAGCTGCCTTCATCCTAGGAACTAACCAGTTAAATTCCTCCTGAGTCTCTTAAAGTCCGAAAGCTGTAGAGAGCGTGTGAGGGGTATCCAGTGACCCTTCTGACCGGAGTTGGGACTCACCTTCACGATGACATCCATGGCGTTACAGTTTGCCTTCTTGGATTCTCCAAAGGACCTCACATTGAAGGAACAGATCCTCAGGGCCAGGGAGCTGTGGGCAGAGAGGAGGAGAAGCAGCAGGGAGGCCAGCAGCTGTGACATCCTGGGCTCCTCTGGCTTCAGGGCTTGGAGAGAGGACAGCGGTGTCTGGAAAGCGGGCTCCGGGCCACCTCTGTCAGGCTCCGCTGACTTGTGAAGCCTGCAGATAACAGGAATTACTGGATTCCTTGTTGCTGCTTTCACTTCTATGAGGAACTGAAGATCATGGGTTTCATTCCCCAAGGAAATGAAGGAAATGAGCTAGTTTTTTAGGAGCCCTTGTTTTTGCCACTGTGGTGAGGAAACTGGTCAGTTTAATCTAGGCACCAATCTCTACAAAGTTGCTCTTAACCCAGCCGGAAGCCAGCTGTGACATCTGGTCATCTCTCCTGCGGTCGCATGCCATGTACCTTTTCCTGAAAACTGATGAACTCGGAAATGGACCACCCCAGAGGGCAAGTGGGATGTGGAGCCTTCTGCTGCGGGGTGGAAGTGGGGAAATACGGGTGCAGCAGGAAATTTTGCCACGTTTTCTACCATCACTGAGATTTGGCAGCTCGCTCTCCTGGGACACACCCAGGTTCCAGCTCACCAACAACCCTGATGGGCGTAAGTAAGGTTAAGTCTAGTTTGAATTACATAATTTTTTAGGCACGTTTTACTGCACACATTTTAACACGTCAAGTACTAGCCATGTGTGGCCGGTCTGCTGGGATGGATCAGTCAAATACCCTTGGACTTAAAGGACAAAGAGCAGTTAAGCTCCTGGAGAGATCCATGATTCAACTTGATATTATCCAATGTTTGCAAGACTTACGTGGCCCTGAGAAAGGAAGGTTTTATAAGAATTGTAGGATTTCAGTCCAAGTAAAATGGCTTTTTGAGATGTGGACAGGAAGATAGATCTGAAAAGCAAAAGAAATGCAAAATCCAATCAAGTTATAAACCCAAGTAGGATTTGCACTTAGGCAAAGTGCAAGTTTTTTGGCAAAGAAAGTTCTTCTGTGAAGTGTGGGGGGGGGGGCAGCAAGAATAACTTGAAGTCGGCATTGGGATCTCTGGGCCACCTCCTCTTGAAGTGATGAGCATGTGGTCATAGACACAGGGAAAAACATGCACATATCACCAGCGTACATCCAGTCAGCATCCTGGCCAAAATCTCTGGCCAAGCAAGCCCAGACATTCTAAGGAGATAACCCCAAATAGCACATGGAAGGAAACAGACTTCCTGAGCTCTTGGGGATGTGGATCTCCCTGTTGTCCACAGCCTGGGCCTTAAGCCTGGTTGAATCTGTGGTGAAAAGCTGGTAGTGATTGTCTTCCCTGGTGAGTGGGTGTCTTCTGACGAGCGGAAGATTTAGAATTAAGTGTGGCACACATTTTTTTGTGTGTCTTTTAAGAAGGAATTTGTGCAATGTGATATTTTATGACCTTGTAACATAGGAGAGATTTTGGCCTGTTAAATTGATAATCTTGTAACTCAAAGACGTGCAATTGAAATATATTTAGATTTGTGATTTTTAAGTTGAAACCTTGATAAATTTCTATATGGTTGTAGAACATTTATAATACTTTTGAGTTAACAGTGTTTTATAAGTTTGATTTATTAGACTTAGGATTATTCAGTATTAAAGATTGTGATTTTTTTTTTTCTTAGTTCAGACACCCGAAGAACTTCACAAGGAAATAGGTATGATAAATATATAAAAGAAGTTTAAGGAGTTCCTGATGGGCTAGTGGGTTAAGGATCCCGTTTTGTCACTGCTGTGGGTTGAATTCCTGCTGTGGTGTGTGTTTGATCCCTGGCCCGGGAACTTTTGCATGCCATGGGCATGGCCAAAAAAAAAAGTTTAAAATGTGTGTAAATGGATCCACAATCCCTTAAAGGTAATTATTTGAGTTTGTTGGATGTAGGGTTGCCAGAGTTAGCAAATAAAAATACAAAGTATTAGGTAAATTTTATTTTTATTTTTATTTTTTTGGCTAATCCTGCAGCATGCAGAAGTTCCTGGGCCAGAGTTTGAACCTTACCCACAGTGGCAGCCATGCCAGATCCCTAACCACTAGGCCACCAGGGAAATCCTAAGCTTTAGATAATTCAAATTTAGTTGGGCATCTTGTATTTTATATCTGGCAGTCCTAGCTGGACTAACAAAAAGAATAAAAACTTTTATGTAAGTTGAACTTAAAAACATAACATTTTCTTAGGCAGTTACTAGGGTCCTGGGAAAGGTTTTAATTCCCAGCATCAAAAATAACCTAACCTGGATTTCCCGTTGTGGCTCAGCAGGTTAAGGACTTGACATAGTGACCATGAGGATGCAGGTTTGATCCCCAGCCTCCTTCAGTGGGCTAAGGATCCAGCGTTGCTGCAAGCTGTGGTGTAGGTCACAGGTGCACCTTGGATTCATTGTGGCTGTGGCATAGGCTGGCAGCTGCAGCTCCGATTCAGCCCCTAGCTTGAGAACTTCATATACTGCAGATGCAGCTGAAGAAAAAAAAAAAAAAAAAAGGAGGGGAGAAAGGGAGGGAAGGAAGGAAGAAAAAAAAAATAACCTAACCTAAAAAAAAAAATCCCAAAACCAAGCCTAACCTGTAGGATGAAAGTGTCAATTACTTTTTCGAATTTTTAACTTTGATAATTTGAATATTAATTTGAAAAATAAAGGAACCTCTGAATAGTGGTTTCTGTATATGGAAACTGCCCTTGAGGACTTAAAAAAAATCACATGAACAGATGGAAGAGATTGACCAAAAAAAAATCACATGAACAGATGGAAGAGATTGACCCCATTCTGTAATTAGTACATTCATTGCATGGACTTGGACTTAAAAAAAAATGTACTTGGATTCTGGAAGTAAAATCCTTAGAGTCAAACTTAACTGAATCCAGCTAGTGCAGGGGCTCCCCTGAGTGCTTGCTGTTTTATTTCACTCAGCGCCTTGGCCCCAGGTCCCTACTATGGTTCTCCCATTTTTCAGATGAGCAACCTGAGGCTTGTGCCCGAGGATACACAGGTACCATGTGGCAGTGCTAGGATTCAGTCCCAGTCACTCTGACTCCAGACCAGCCTCACTAGGAAACCTGCAAGTCAGGGGTAGTAAGGAGATAAAAGAGAACTTCCACTTGTTACTGTACACACTTGGGTATTGTTTGATTTTTTTTTTCTTTTACAAAAACATGTACTTGTTTAGTAATTAAAGAGGTAAGGTGCCAAAAGCTTTTTATTCTTTTAAGCAGATTAAACAATGCCCATGCCAATATGTCCTTCTGTGCCAATCTAGCCAGACGTGGCTCTCACCCAGCCCCATTAGTCCCTGATAATGTGGAGGGACTGGAACAACAAGGCTGGGCTGGTGGCTAGAGACAGCGGAAACTTCCATTCTTCCTGTCAGGCTCCAGTGTTGGGAAGTGGAAGTTTGAGTCAGTCTCTTCCAGAAGCCTAGAGCCTAGAAGGAAAGCAAATATTGGCCTGACCCACACTGAACACTCTTGAGACATCCTTCCTTCTCCCATTTAGTGGTGACAAATGATGTTTCCTGGGGCATGTACTTCCAAACACTAGTCAATAAGATGCTCCTGAACAAAAAGGATGCATACATATACTCCTCCTTGGAGATTTTATTTCGCATTAGCATATTAAATGTTCTGAAAAGTCCTGTCGTAAAGAAAGCTGCTCAACTATGTTGAAATAGTGTTTCCTGAATTTATCATCCATGGGAACCCTTCATATAATCCCCTTTAGTATCTTGAGCAGCATCCACCTTAGGAAACACCCTGGAGTTCCTGCTGTGCCACAGTAGGATTGGGGGCATCTCTGCAGGACACAGGTTACATCCCTGGCCTGACATAGTTGGTTAAAGGATCTGGTGTTGCTGCAGCTGTAGCATAGGTCACAGCAATGGCTCAGATCTGATCCCTAGTCCAGCAACTCCATATGCCTCACAGTGGCCAAAAAAGAAAGAAAGAAAAAAAAAGTGTGGTATGTGTGGGGGGATACAGTCAGATCCCCTTAAAGCCTTAAGGTCTAGTCCTTGTCAGTAAGTCCCTGCTGAAGAGTCCTAGGCATGTCATATAAGTGAGCAGACATGAAGATCAGGAGTTGGGATGCATGGCCCTAGACACTATCTGAAGCCATGGCCATTCAGCGCGAGCTGGTGGGAGGGGAGTCAGTGGGGGACAAAGGACACCTTGGAACTTGAGGAAGACAAGATGGGGATTCCATGGGGAGTGAAAGTGCCACAGCCTAAGTTATCCAGAAGCAGCAAAAAGAAACAAGGGGCCTGTAGGAGAGTTTCCACTGTTGGCAGGGGGAGAACCACATGACTCAAAACAGGTGTTTCCAGTGACTAATGTCACACCGTGTCTAATAAGGAGTGAGCCCTTGTTGTGATGAATGGAGATTGCTCCACTCATTAAGTTTCACAACCGGCGTGGGGTTTGGCGCAAAGAAGATGCATTATTTAATTGTGAGAGAACTCGCCTTTGTATGACGGTTTCCAGCTGATGAAGTGGACTCTGGTTTTGACCTCATACAGCATTTTCCACATGGGGTTGTGTCAGAAGCCCCTCAGTCAGGTTGCTCTCTGAAGGCAGCCACTGCTCTGACTACAACCCTTCAAAGGCTTTTTATTTGACATGATGAGCAAACTCCTTATTGTGGCCTCTACTTACCCACCTCTTTAAGGTCACACCCTCTACTCTCCTCTTCTTCCCCCGCAGGCCTCCACTCTCACTGCCTGGCTTTCATTTCCCACCCCAAGGCTTTGGCACAGCTGTTCCCTCCACCTACAGTGCTCTTTCCTTCCTCCCATCCCCAAGTCTCAGCTTAAATGCCATTCTTTCTCTGACCCCTCAGCCCATCAGGAGCTTCCCTCTTACTCTCTTTCATGGAGTCCAGGTCTTTGCTTCATGATGTGTATCACAATGTACTATTATCTGTGAGCTTGGATGTTGTGTAATGTCTGTCCCCCTAATCCCTGAGATAGCTCAGTGGGGCAAGACTCTTTTGTGAATCTGTGCTGCCTGGGACAGGACTGGGCACATAGTAAGTACTCAATAAATCATTGTCGAAGGCATGATATGATGCCCTGACTCCAGAGCCTAGCCTCTCAGCCACCCTGGGAGGGTGCTGAGACAGGGGAGACCCCAAGCTACTGAAGCAAAATAATAACAGCAACCACTATACACCATCTGCCTTTCTCAGAGGGCTGAGTGCTAAGTTCCCACATAACTCCTTGACCTTGGGAGCAGAGCATCAACTAGCTTCTCACCCTTGGCACAATGACATTTGGGAGCCAGGTAATTCTTGTGCCCCATGCATTGTAGGGGACATTCTTTTCATCTACCCACTAAATACCAGAAGCATTCCCCTAGTTACGGCAACCAGAAATGTCTCCAGACATTGCCAGATGCCCCCACGAGGGTAGAGATAACCCTGTGTTGAGGATACTATTGTGGAGGTTAAAGCATATGTACTTCCACTTATGGCTGTTCAACCTCAGCTGTGTTTGCTCATTTCCTCACCTTTAAAAATGGGGATAATAATAGCTCTTAAATGGTAGAGCTGTGAAGATTTAGTGAGTTTACAGCTGAAGAGAAGAGTCAGCACAGTGTCTGGCCCTTAGGGATATTCACTTGGGGTGATATTCTGCCTTCAGAATAAACCATGCAAAGAAGGGATTGCCATCACCATTTTACAGATGAGAAAATTGAGACTTAGAGATGAAGTCAGGCTCTAGTCGCTGCCTGTGAAGTAACATCAAAAGCAGGAATTCAGGTTCTCAGCATTAATTCCCTTTGCCAAATTTTCTTCGTGGGTACTGAATGGCCCATTAACTACAGACGTCATCTGACGAGTTGCAATCTCTGAGCTGGTGGTGTTACAGTTAATGGGTTAGATCTGCCAGGATGGGAATAGGGTGAGGCAAATGAGGCATCAGCCTCAGGTGCAAATTTTAAGGGGGTGCCAAACAATTCAGTAATCAAAATAAATAATGTTTTAGGAATTTTAATAATTGATTTAGAATAATAATTCAAATTAACCAAGGAATATCCATAATGAACAAAGTATCAAAATCTAAAATATTGATAAGATCCAGGGAGTTCCCATCATTGGCTCAGTGGAAAAGAATCTGACTAGCATCCACGAGGACACAGGTTCCACCCTGGCCTCGTTCAGTGGGATAAAGGATCCCACATTGCCGTGAGCTGTGGTGTAGGTCGCAGATGTGGCTCGTATCTGATGTTGCTGTGGCTGTGGCATAGGCCAGCGGCTACAGCTCTGATTCGACCCCTAGCTTGGGAACCTGCATATGCCACGGGTGCAGCCCTAAAAAGACAAGAAATAAAAAAAGAAGATAAGATCCAACTCTGCATTTTCATGACTCTGCCTCATTCACCTCACTCTAATCCTGCCCCTGGGATCTAACAGATCTTTGAAACCACTGAGTGGCACTCTTGGCTGGATAACATGGGTGAAACAGCGCCCTCTTCTGGCTGGTAGCAAACACTGCTCCTTTCCTGGGGAGCCAAGTTCATCTTCCTTGCCCCTTGAAACCGTGTCAACATGCTAGAATTTTTTTCTGGCACCACAGTCCTTTTCACCCTGACCCAATCTAGGTTAAAAGGTTGAAGGCATGTCAGATGATACCGTTGGAGCTCCCAGCCCACCACTTCCCACTGGCCTCTGCACTGCACTGGATTCATTCATAGCCTTTCTTGTTACCACCTGTAAGTGGAGACCTGTCTCCACTTCTGTGGAAGATTCTAAAGCTGCATGTTATAAAGTTGGCCTTTTCAGGACCAAGGAGCGGAGAGCTTCTCACAGCTGCTGACCGGTGAGCAGGGAGCTGGCTGCTTCCTTTAACTGCACAATTTCTTACTCTTTCAAGGGCTTGGTAGTTCTTAGCTTTGTTTTTATGTTTTACTTTTTATTTTGAAATAATTTCAAACATGCATAAAAGTTGTAAAAATAGGAGTTCCTGCCATTTTACAGTTGGTTAAGAATCCCAGTGCAGTGGCCTGGGGCACTGTAGAGACACGCATTTGATCCCCAGCTTGGCACAGTGGGTTAGAGGATCTGATGTTGCCACAGCTACAGGGTAGGTTGCAGCTGCGGCTCAGATTCAGTCCCTGGCCTGGGAACTTCCGTATGCCGTGGGTAAGGCCGTAAATTTTTTTTTAATTGCAAAAATAGTTCCCATCGTGGCTCAGAAATAACAAAACCGAATGGTATCCATGAGGACACAGGTTCAGTCCCTGGCCTTGCTCAGTGGGTTAAGGATCCAGAGTTGCTGTGAGCTATGGTGTAGGTTGCAGACACAGCCCAGATCTGGTGTGGCTGTGGCTGTGGTGTAGGGAGACCACTACAGCTCCAGTTCGACTTCTAGCCTTGGAACTTCCATATGCCATGGGTGCAGTCCTAAAAAGACCAAAAAAAATTTTTTTTTCAAAAATAGCCCCAAACTTACATACCCTTCATGTAGATTCACTAGTGAACCTTTATTAGCCACACTTGCTTTTCCGTTAGTTTTTTCTGTATATGGATTATTTTTTCTGAACCATTTGAGAATAAGTTGAGACATTATGACCTTTTACTCCTAAATACTTTGAGATGAATCTCTCAAGGTTAACTACATTCTCTTATGAAAACTATACAGTTAGCAATGATACATTATTACCTAATCAGCAAACCTTATTCAAATTTTGCCAATTATTCTAATAATGTCCTTTACAGCAGTATTTTCTTTCTGGTCCAGGATTCAGTCCAAGATTATACATTGTTCTTAGCAGTCCTGTCTCTTTGGTTGCCTCTAATCTTTCTTTGTGTTTCATATCTTCAACGTTCTTGAAGTGTATAGGCCACTTATTTAGTTGAATCTCTCCCAGTTTAAGTTTGCTTGAAGCTTCCTTATGATTACATTCAGGCGATGTATTAAGGACATTAATATTACTTATGTGTTGCATGGAATTTCTTAAATAATCTTGTCCTTGTGGTCATAGAGCAGCTAGGTGTTTCCGAGACATAGAAGCCGATTGGGAAGCTCATAATAACAGCTGTAATTATTTTTTTGTTTGTATTTTGTCATTTTTAGGGTCATACCTGCGGCATATGGAAGTTCCCAGGCTAGGAATCAAATTGGAGCCACATCTGCGACCTACACCACAGCTCACGGCAATGCCAGATCCGTAACTCACTGAGTGAGGCCAGGGACCGAACCCTCATCCTTGTGAATACTAGTCAGATTCATTACCACTGAGCCACAACAGGAACTCCTAACAGCTAACATTTACTGAGCGCTTGCTGAGTTCCCCTTGTGGCCCAATGGTAACTAACCCGACTAGTATCCATGAGGATGCGAGTTCCATCCCTGGCCTCGCTCAGTGGGTTAAGGATCCAGCGTTGCCGTGAGCTGTGGTGAAGGTTGCAGATGTGGCTCGGATCCTGCGTTGCTGTGGCTGTGGCGAAGGCCGGCAGCTACAGCTCCTGTTAGACCCCTAGCCTGGGAACCTCCATATGCCGCGGGTGTGGCCTTAAAAAGCAATAAAAAAAAAATAAAGTACTTGCTATTTGACACTCCGATTTGCATTTGTTGATTTAGGGGCTCTTCTCCCCTTGGAACAGTGTTGTATGCTATACTTACATTGGATCACTGCAATATAAAATCATAATAGCAGCTATAGCCCCTGTTAAGGTACTGAGGGTATTAAGCTGTATTAAGGCCCACATTACCCACATTCTTTACAGGTACTAGGTTTTTAAACCCTCCCTCCCATCAAGTATTACTATTATCCTCATTTTACAGAAGAGGAAATGGAGACTCAGGGAGGGTGAGTCACTTGCTCCAGGTTTCACAGCTAATAAGAGGCACAGTTAGCACTGTTTCACCAGAACTGGAGCACCTGGTCAGACTCCTCTACCATGTTCTCCCGGGAAGGGAGCAGTGATAAGGCCACATCAATATTCCATCTTGAAACAGCAAGAACAATCCACGTCCTCATCTCCCAGACTCCCTGAAAATGGGGCGCTCTCTCCACGTGTTCTGAACCCTCCTGCTTACCCAACACAGAGGGCACATGGGAGACACCCCAGGCTCTAAGTAGGGGACCTCAGTAGGTTGTGTGGTATTCTCTGTGGGTAGACACTCCTTCTGGGTCATCATGGATTAGGTAATTATATACAGCTCCATTGAAAACCACATCTGTCCCAAAGACTGGGTGGAGAGGGTAGTTATGCGTGGAAGGTGTCAATCCTTATCCAGTGATTCATGAATAATTCTCAAGGCAGGAATCCCATTTCAGGATGGAATTTCTCCTCCACAGGCAAAACCTGCTCCAGAGTTGTCCCCAAACTGGACTGAGTTGCAAGCATGTGCCGTTCATAACACATGACCTTAGGAAATCAGCCTACTAAGTATGCAGAGGAATACAAAGACAAGTAAGACAGCTTCTGCCCTGGAGGACTCAGATAGTTAATTGAACTTACCTTTGGTTTCAATGAGTTTTCTGTGTTGCTGAGCTATCCTTCTACGGTCACAAAACCGTCATGATTTTGAATTACCATTGTAAGTCTGGGGCTCAAACCTTCTTGAGCCCTATTAGCCACCATTTTATCTGGACTATTATGACTCTCTGACTGCAGAGTCAGGGAGGGTGGACAGCTGTCCTGATTTGCCCAAGACTGAATGGGGGATGTTCAGTGTTAAGAATGGGAAAGTCCCAGGCAAATCAGGATGAATTGGTCACCCTAATGCTGGGAACATGAATAACAGGAGGGGAATGGGTAGGTGGGAGAGAGAGAACAGCCAGCACCTACTTGTAATCTACAGATTCAGTGCAATCCCTATCAAATTACCAAAGACATTCTTCACCGAACTAGAACAGAATAGTTTAAAATTTTTATGGAAACACAAGAGACCCCAAATAGCCAAATCACTATTGAAAAAAGAACAACAAAAATGGAGGAATCCAGCTTCCTGTCTTTAGATAATACTACAAAGCTACAGTCATCAAAGCAATATGGTACTCCCACAAAAACAGAAATATAGACCAATGGATCAGGATAGAAAGCCCAAATGTAAATCCAAACTCCTATGGGTGACTAATCTGTGACAGAGGAGGACAGAACATACAGTGGAAGAAAGATAACCTTGTCAATAAATGGTGCTGGGGAAACTGGAAAGCAACATGTAAAAGAATGAAAGTAAAACACTATCTAACACCATATACAAAAATAAACTCAAAATGGATTAAAGACCTAAATATAAGACCATAGACTATAAAACTCCTAGAGAAAAGCATAGACAGAACTCTCTTTCACATAAATCACAGCAGCATCTTGTTTGATCCACTTCCTAGAATAATAACAATAAAGACACAGATAAACCAGTGGGACCTAATCAAACTCAAAAGTTTTTGGACAGCATAGGAAAGCATTTAAAGAACAAAAAGACAGCCTACAGAATGGGAGAAGATCTTTACCAGTGATGCAACAGACAAGGGCTAATCTCCAAAATATGCAAACAACTCATGCAACTCAACAACAAAAAACCAAACAACCCAATTGAAAAATGGACAGAAGACCTAAATAGACATTTCACCAAAGACATACAGATGGCCAACAGGCACATGAAAAAATGCTCTGTATCACTAATTATTAGAGGAATGCAAATCAAAACTGCAATGAGGTGCCACCTCACACCATGGCCATCATTTACAAGTCAACAAATAACAAATGCTGGAGAGGGTATGGAGAAAAATGTACATTCCTACACTGTTGGTGGGAATGTAAATTGGTACAGCCACTGTGAAAAACAGTATGGAGGTACCTCAGGAAACTAAATATAGAGCTACAATATGATCCAGCAATTCCACTGCTGCACATATATCCAGACAAAACTTTCATTGAAAAAAATACATGCACCTGTGTGTTCGTCACAGCACTATTCACAATAGCCAAAACATGGAAACAGCCTAAATGTCCATTGACAGATGAAAGGATTAAGAAGATTTGGTACATATGTACAATGGAATATTACTCAGCCATAAAAAATACAAACTAATGCCATTTGCAGCAACATGGATGAAACTAGAGACTCTCATACTAAGTGAAGTAAGCCAGAAAGAGAAAGACAAATACCATATGGTATCATTTATTTGTGGAATCTAAAATATAGAACAGATGATCTATCTAAAAATAACAAACAAGCAAACAAAAAATTGAAACATATCATGGCTAAGAAGAGCAGACTTGGGGTTCCAGGATGGGGGGTGGGGGAAGGGGAAGGAGTGGGATGGATGAGTGTTTTGGGGGTTGGGGGAATGCAAACTGTTACATTTGGAATGGATGGGCAGTGGGATCCTACTGTACAGCACAGGGAAATTTGTGTGATTGGGTTACTTTGTTGTAAAACAGAATTTGACAAAACATTGTAAATCAACTATAATAATAATAATAAAGAATTTGGGGATATAAGAGTTTTACTGTTTCATTGCAATATAATTCCAGTTTGCTATTTTTTTTTGTGTGTGTGTGTCTATTTGCCTTTATGTAGTGTCGCACCCGTGGCATATGGAGGTTCCCAGGCTAGGGGTCTAACAGGAGCTGTAGCTGCCGGCCTTTGCCACAGCCACAGCAACGTGGGATCCGAGCCGCGTCTGCAACCTACACCACAGCTCACGGCAATGCCGGATCCTTAACCCACTGAGCAAGGCCAGGGATTGAACCCGCAACCTCATGGTTCTTAGTCGGATTCGTTAACCACTGAGCCACCAAGGGAACTCCCAGTTTGCTATTTTTAAAGGAAAAAAAAGAAATTGGTAACATAGAACAAATTTATGAAGTTCTCTGTTACCTCTGTCTTGTAGAGGTGTAACTGGAACCCAGAGAGAGTATGCAACTCATCAGAGTGTATTTTTGATAAATGCTGGTCAAGCCTTCCAGAGAGCAGTGTCCCCAGCCATTACTCTGCATTATCTAAAAGGGAGTATGGGTAACTGTGAGGCAGATGACGTCTCAAAGCTATATTTGAAAAGTCGGCACTTTCTGTAAAGCTCAAGAGAAGACAGTATATCTCTGAATATTCAAATCACAGTTCCTACAGGGGAATAAAGAACATGGCAGTTTAAAAAAAAAATAAAAAATGGTTCCTGTTGTTGCTCAGTAGGTTATGAACCTGTCTAGTATCCATTAGGATGCGAGTTCAGTACCTGACCTCACTCCGTTCGACATTACTGTGAGCTGTGCTAGGCATTACTGTGTGCTGTAAATTGCAGACGCAGCTAGGATTTGGTGTTGCTGGGACTGTGGCGTAGGCCAGAAGCTCTAGCTCCACTTTGACCCCTAGCCTGGGAACTTACATATGCTGCAAGTGTGGCACTAAAAAGCAAAATAGATAAATAAATAGAAATTATATTTGAAATTAATTCTCAGAAATTGGAAGCAGACTCCTCTGGAAGCAGAAGTCCATAGACGTTTCCATGGAGACCCAATCACATCCAGCCAGGCTGTGATCACATGTAGCTTCAGTGATGGGAAGCTGCCATCATTAAATGAGGTGCATTTTTTCTTCTTTTATTTGCATTTATTTTATACTGAATTTATTCTCAGGCCATAAGTTTTTGTTTCTTCCGTTTATTCTGGGATATCTTTTTCTTCTGTGCAACTTCCTCTTCTGGTTTAGGAACAATCTGCTCTTCTTTAGTAAGGATCATCTCAGTATGGCAGGGAGAACTCTCTAAGCAGGTTAAACCAACCGTAAGCTCACTAGATCCTGCACTACATCATGGGGGCTTTATTCACCTGGCTATGCTCTTTGACCAGAGGATCTACATCTAAACCTTTAAGCAGTATGCTCTGCATTTTTAAGCATGAGCAATAAAAATTTACTGCTCTTTCTGGACCATCAACCCTGTGTCCAAGCACCTCTGATTGGCCTGAGTACACCTACCAGCTCCACCACTATAGTGACGGAATGACACATGTTGCTTCTATAAATTGACATCCTTCAGATACTTGGTGGATTTGGGGATATGCATACCCTTAATGGCCTGGGCAGCTTCATGACTGTTCTTAAAGTGAATCCGAAATTTTTTTTTTTTTAGTTTAAAATTAATTTATTGTTTTGCTCCAGTGGATGCAGAAATATTATCTTTTTAAAAATTCAGTGAATTGTATTACATTTATAGTTGTGCAGCCATCATCACAACCTAATTTTAGAACATTTCCATCCGTCCTCACCTCAGCCTATCTCTTTTGGTAACCATAAGGTTTTCAAAGTCTGTGAGTCTGTTTCTCTTCTGCAAAGAAGTTCATTGTATCTTTTTTTAGATTCCACATATAAGTCATTGCATGTAATATTTGTGTCTCACTGTCTAACTTCACTTAGAATGATAATTTCTAGGTCCATCTCTATTGCTGCAAATGCCATTATTTCATTACTTTTTATGGCTGAGTAATATTCCATGGTGTATATGTCCCACGTCTTCTTTATCCACTCCTCTGTCAATGGACATTTAGGTTGCTTCCATGTCTTGGATATTGTATATAGTGCTGCAGTGACCACTGGGGTAAATGTATTTTTTTGAATCATTGTTTCTCTGGATAGATACCCAGGAGTGGGATTGCTGAATCTTATGGTAATTCTGCTTTTAGTTTTTTGGGGAATCCCCATACTGTTTTCCATAGTGGCTGCACCAATTTATATTCCCACCAGTATAGGAAGGTTCCCTTTTCTCCACACATTCTCCAGCATTCATTGTTTGTAGACTTTTTGATGATGGCCATTCTCGCTGGTGTAAGGTAGTACCTCATAGTAGTTTTGATTTGCATTTCTCTAATAATGTGTATTTTGGGCTTTTCTGTGTCTTCTTTGGAGAATTGTCTGTTCAGATATTCTGCGCATTTTTTGATGGCTTTGTCTTTTTGATATTGAGCTGAAGGGGGTGTTTGTATATTTTGGATATTAATCTCTTGTCAGTGGCTTCATTTGCAAATATTTTCTTTCATTCTGGGGGTTGTCTTTTCATTTTGTTTAGGGTTTCCTTTGCTGCACAGAAACTTTTAAGTTTAATTAAGTCCCATTTGTTTATTTTGTTTTTATTGTCATTATTCTAGGAGGTGGATTTGAGAAGATATTGCTGTGGTTTATGTCAGAGAGTGTTCAGCCTGTTTTCCTCTAAAAATTTTATAGTATATGGTCTTATATTTAGGACTTTAATCCATTTTGAGTTTATTTTTGTGTATGGTGTTAGGAAGTGTTCTAATTTCATTCTTTTACAAGTAGCTGTCCAGCTTTCCCAGCAGCAGTTATTTAAGGGTCTATCTTTTCTCCATTGTATGTTCTTGCCTCCTTTGTCATAGATTAGTTGACTGTAGGTGTGTGGGTTTAATGCTGGGCTTTCTATTCTGTTCCAATGATCTATATTTCTGTTTTTGTGCCAGTACCATACCGTTTTGAGGACTGTAGCTTTAAAGTATAGTCTGAAGTCAGGGAGCCTGATTCCTCCAGCTCCATTTTTCTTTCTCAGGATTTCTTTGGCTATTCTGGGTCTTTTGTGCTTCCAAACAAACTTTCAGGTATTTTGTTCTAGTTCTGTGAAAAATGCCATTGGTAATTTCATGGGATTGCATTGAATCTGTAGCTTGCCTTGGGTAGTATATTCGTTTTGATAATATTGATTCTTCCAGTCCAAGAGCATGGTATACCTTTCCATTTGTTTATGTGATCTTTAATTTCTTTTATCAACGTCTTATAGTTTTCAGAGTACAGGTCTTTTGTCTCTTTAGGTGAGTTATTCCTAGGTCTTTTTTTTTTTTTTTTGATGTGGTAAATGGAATTGTTTGCCTAATTTTCTCATCTTTCATTGTTAGTTTATAGAAATGCAGTTGATTTCTGTGTATTAATTTTGTATCCTGCAACTTTACCAAATTCATTAATAAGCTCTAACAGTTTTTTAGTAGCGTCTTTAGGATTTTCTAGGTATAGTATCATGTCATCTGCAAACAGTAATAGTTTTACTTCTTCCTTTCCAATTTGGATTCCTTTTATTTTTTCCTTCTCTGATTGGTATGGCTGGGACCTCCAAAACTATGTTGAATAGTAGTGACAAGAGTGAACATCCTTGTCTTGTTCCTTATCTTAGTGGGGATTCTTTCAGCTTTTGACCTTTGAGAATGTTATTAGCTTTGGGTTTGTCATATATGGCCTTTTGAGGTAGATTCTCTCTATGTCTGCTTTCTGGAGGGTTTTTTTTTATCAGAAATGGGTGTTGGATTTTGTCAAGCTTTTTCTGCATCTGTCAAGAGGATCGTATGGTTTTTACTCTTTAGTTTGTTAATGTGGTATATCACATTGATTGATTTCCAGATATTGAAAAATCCTGCATCCCTGCAATAAACTTCACTTGAGCATGGTGTATGATCCTTTTACTGTATTGCTGGATTCAGTTTGCTAATACTTTGTTGAGAATTTTTGCATCTATGTTCATCAGTGATATTGGCTTGTAGTTTTCTTTTTTTGTGGTATCTTTGTCTGGTTTTGGTATCGAGGTGATGGTTGCCTCATAGACTGAGTTTGGAGTGTTGCTTCTGCAATTTTTTGGAATATTTTCAGAAGGGTAGGTGTTAACTCTTCTCTAAATTTATATTTTTAATTTTTAAATTTTTTTATTTAATTATTTTTATTTCTTTCCATTATAGCTGGTTTACAGTGTTCTGTCAATTTTCTACTGTACAGTAAGGTGACCCAGTCATACATATACATTCCTTTTCCTCACATTATCATGCTCCATCGTAAGTGACTAGATATAGTTCCCAGTGCTATACAGCAGGATCTCATTGTTATTCATTCCATACACAATAGTTTTCATCTATTAACCCCAAATTCCCAGTCCATCCCACTCCCTCCCCCTCCCACTTGGCAGCCACAAGTCTCTTCTCCATGTCCGTGATTTTCTTTTCTGTGGAAAGGTTCATTTGTGCCATATATTAGATTCCAGGTATAAATGATATCACATGGTATTTGTCTTTCTCTTTCTGACTTACTTCACTTAGTATGAGAATCTCTAATTCCATCCATGTTACTGAAATGGCATTATTTTGTTCTTTTTTTTGGCTGAGTAGTATTCCATTGTGTATATATACCACAACTCCTTAATCCATTCATCTGTCAGTGGACATTTAGATGGTTTCCATGTCTTGGCTATTGTGAATAGTGCTGCAGTGAACATATGGGTGCCTGTAACTTTTTCAAGGAAAGTTTTGTCGATACATGCTCAAGAGTGAGATTACTGGGTCATACAGTAGTTCTATACATAGTTTTCTAAGGTACCTCCATACTGTTTTCCATAGTGATTGTACCAGTTTAGATTCCCATCAACAGTATAGGAGGGGAGTTCCCATTGTGGCACAGCGGAAACGAATCTGACTAGGAACCACGAGGTTGTGGATTTGATCCCTGGCCCTGCTCAGTGGGTTAAGGATCCGGCATTGCTGTGAGCTGTGGTGTAGGTTGCGGATGCGGCTCGGATCCCACGTTGCTGTGGCTGTGGTACAGGCCAGCAGCTGTAGCTCCGATTAGACCCCTAGCCTGGGAACCTCCACATGCCGTGGGTGTAGCCCTAAAATGACAAAAGGCAAAAAACAAAAAACAAAAAACAGTACAGGAGAGTTCCCTTTTCTCCACACCCTCTCCAGCATTTGTTATTTGTGGACTTATTAACGGTAGCCATTCTGACTGGTATGAGGTGGTACCTCATAGTGTTTTTTGGGGGGGGGGGTATTTTTGTCTTTTTAGGGCCATACCCACGGCATATGGAGGTTCCCAGGCTAGGGGTCCAGTTGGAACTACAGCTGCCAGCCTATGCCAGAGCCATGGCAACACAGGATCCAAGCCACGTCTGTGACCTATACCACAGCTCATGGCAACGCTGGATCCCCAACCCACTGAGCAAGGCCAAGGATCTAACCCACATCCTCATGGATTTTGGTCAGATTCCTTAACCACTGAGCCACGACAGGAAACTCTCTTCATAGTAGTTTTGATTTGCATTTCTCTAATAATCAGTGATGTTGAGCATTTTTTCATGTGCTTGTTGGCCATCTGTATATCTTCTTTGGATAAATGTCTATTCAGGTCTTTTGCTCTTCTCTAAATTTTTAATAAAATTCTCCTGTGAAGCCATCTGGTCCTGGACTTCTGTTTGTTGAAACTTTTTATTTTATTTTTTATTTTTTTCCCATTAATGAATTTTATTACAATTATAGGTGTGCAAAAATCATCACAACTCAACTTTATAGCATCTCAATCCCAAACCCTCAGTGCTTCCCTCCACCCACTAACTTGTCTCATTTGGAAACCATAGGTTTTCCAAAGTCTGTGAGTCAGGATCTGTTCTGCAAAGAAGTTCATTATGTCCTTTTTTTAGTTTCTACATGTAAGCGGTAGCAGTTGATGTTGGTGTCTCATTGTCTGACTGATTTCACTTCACATCATAATTTCTAGGTCCATCCATGTTGCTATAGATGTTATTTTGTTCCTTTTAATGGCTGAGTAATATTCCATTGTGTATATGTACCACATCTTCCCTATCCACTACTCTTTCGATGGGCATTTAGGTGGTTTCCATGACCTGGCTATTGTATAGAGTGCTGCAATGAACACTGGAGTACATGTGTCTTTTCGAGTCATGGTTTCCTCTGGATAGATGCCCAGGAGTGGGATTGCTGGATCAAATGGTAATTCTATTTTGAGTTTTCTGAGGAATCTCCATACTGTTTTCCACAGTGGTTGCACCAATTTGCATTCCCACCAACAGTGTAATAGGGATCCTTTTTCTCCA
>PVHT021183699.1:41046386-41113081 GCA_004024745.2 Catagonus wagneri
ATGGTAATTCTATTTTGAGTTTTCTGAGGAATCTCCATACTGTTTTCCACAGTGGTTGCACCAATTTGCATTCCCACCAACAGTGTAATAGGGATCCTTTTTCTCCACACCCTCTCCAGCACTTATTGTTTGTAGACTTTTTGATGATGGCCATTCTGGCTGGTGTAAGGTGGTACCTCATAGTGGTTTTGATTTGCATCTCTCTAATGAGGGGCGATGTTGAACATCTTTTCATGTGTTTATTTGCCATCTGCATGTCTTTGGAGAACTGTCTGCCTAGGTCATCTGCCCATTTTTTGATGGGGTGGTTTGTTTCTTTGGTGTTGAGCTGTAGGAGGTGTTTGTAAATTTTGGAGATTAATCCCTTGTCAGATGAATCATTTGCAAATGTTTTCTCCCATTCTGTGGGTTGTCTTTTCGTTTTGTTTAGGGTTTCCTTAGCTGTGCAGAAACTTTGAAATTTAATTAAGTCCCATTTGTTTATTCCTCTTTTTATTGTCCTTACTCGGACACATGGATCTGAGAAGATGTTGCTATCATTTATGTCAGAGAGTGTTTGGCCTATGTTTTCCTCTAAGAGTTTTCTAGTATCTGGTCATATGTCTAGATCTTTAATCCATTTTGAGTTTATTTTTGTGCATGGTGTTAGGAAGTGTTCTAGTTTCATTTTTTTGCTTGTAGCTGTCCAGTTTTCCCAGCACCACTTATTGAAGAGGCTGTCTTTTGTCCAGTGTATATTCTTGCCTCCTTTGTCATAGATTAGTTGACTATAGATGCGTGGATTTAATTCTGGGCTTTCTATCCTGTTCCACTGATCTATAGTTCTGTCTTTGTGCCAGTCCCATACGGTTTTGATGACTGTAGCTTTGTAGTAGAGTCTGAAGTCAGGGAACCTGATTCCTCCAGCTCCATTTTTCTTTTTCAGAATGTCTTTGGCTATTCTGTGTTTTTTGTGTTTCCAAACAAACTTTAAACTATTTTGTTCTAGTTCTTTGAAAAAGGTCATTGGTAATTTGATAGGGATTGCATTGAATCTGTAGATTACCTTGGGTAGTATAGTCATTTTGATAATATTGACTCCTCCAATCCAAGCGCATGGTATGTCTTTCCACCTGTTTAAGTCATCCTTGATTTCTTTCATCAGCGCCTTATAATTTTCAGAGTACAGGTCTTTTGTCTCTTTAGGTAGGTTTATTCCTAAGTATTTGATTCTTTCTGATGTGATGGTAAATGGGATTGCTTCTCTAATTTCTCTCCAGCTTTCTTTTAATTTGTATTTGCATAGAGTGTTTTCTTCCCTCCTCTCACTTTCAGTTTGTATGTGTCCCTAGAACTGAAGTGAGTCCCTGAAAACAGCATATATATGGGTCAAATATATAAGGTATAGGTAATTATTGATCTGTGTGTTCTTACTGCTTTTTTTTTCTTTTTCTTTTTTTTTTTTTTTTTTTTTTTTTTTTTTTTTTTTTTTTTTTTTTTTTTTTTTTTTTTTTTTTTTTTTTTGCTTATGTAGGGCCTCACCGTCAGCATGTGGAAGTTCCCAGGCTAGGGCTCGAATCAGAGCTACAGCTGACAACCTACACCACAGCCATAGCAACATGGGATCCGAGCTGTGTCTGTGACCTACACCATAGCTCACTGCAACACCAGATCCCCGACACACTGAGTGAGGCCAGAGATTGAACCCACATCCTCATGGATACTAGTTGGATTTGTTTCTGCTACAGCACAATGGGAACTCTCTGTTCATTGTTTTGTATTTGTTTTTGTTGACCTTTTTTTCTTCCCTACTTCTCTTATGGTTTGATAATTATCTTTAGTGTTGTGTTTGAATTGCTTTTTCTTATTTGTGTGTGTGTCTATTGTAGATTTTTGATTTGTGGTTACTATGAAGTTTTGATATCGGGGTGTATATAAATAAATATATATATATATATATATATATATATATATATATATATATATACACACACACACATACACATACAAATTGTTGGTCTCCATTGCAAATACATCTCCAGTATCCTGCATTTGTACCCTCCTTTTCTCACGATTTCTGCTTTAGGTAGCATATTTGTGTGTGGATGATTCTCTGCCTTTACTATATGAATGCCTTTACTCATGGGACTTGTCATCTGTAATATTTTTGTTTCTAGTTGTGGCATTTTCCACCTAGAGAAGTTCCCATAGTATTTGTTGTGAAGCTGGTTAAGTGGTGCTCTTAGCTATTGCTTGTCTGTAAAGCTTTTGATTTCTCCTTCAGCTCTGAATGAGAGCAGTATTGGTTGGAGGTTTTTTTTCCCTTTTATCACTTAAATATATCAAGCCTCTCTGTTCTGGCCTGCCGAGTTTCTGTTGAAAAATCAGCCAATAACCTTATTGGGTTTCCCTTGTATGTTATTTGTTGCTTTTCCCTAGCTGCTTTCAGTATTTTCTCTCTGTCTTTAATTTTGGTCAGTTTGATTAACATGTATCTTGGGGTGCTCTTCCTTGGGTTTATTTTTTGTGGTACTCGTTGTGCTTCCTGGACTTTAGTGAGTGATTCCTTTCCCATGTTAGGGAGGTTTTTGACTATTATCTCCTAAAATATTTTCTCCAGCCCTTTCTCTCTCTCTTCTCCTCTGGCACCCATATAATACAGATGTTGTTGTGTTTAAAGTTGTCCCAGAGTTCTCTTAAACTCTCTTCATTTCTTTTCAATCTTTTTTCTTTTCTATTCCATGTCAGTGATTTCCACCACTGCTGTTTTCCACCTCGCTTGTTCATTTCTCTGCCTCCTCTATTCTTCTGTTGGTTCATTCTAGTGAAGTTTTTTTTTTTTTTTGTCTTTTTAGGGCCATACTTGTGGCATATGGAGATTCCCAGGCTAGGGGTCTAATTGGAGCTGTTGCTACTGGCCTATGCCACAGCCACAGCAACATAGGATCCAAGCCACGTCTGCAACTTACACCACAGCTCATGGCAATGCCTGATCCTTAACCCACTGAGCAAGGCCAGGGATCAAAGCCATGTCCCCATGGATCCTAGTCGGATTCCTTTCCGCTGCGCCATGATGGAAACTCCTTATTCTAGTCAAGTTTTTATTCCATTTATTGTATTTTGTGTCTCTGTTTTCTTCATCTTTAAATCTTTTATTTCTTTATTCAGTGTTTCTTGTAACGTATTCATCTGTGCCTCCAGTTTATTTCCAAGATGTTGAATCATCTTTATTATCATCAGTCTTTTTCATGGAGGTTGGTAATCTCCAGATCACTTAGCTTTTTTTCTGTTTTTTTTTTTTTTTGTTCCTTTATCTGACTCATAATTCTCTGCCTTTCGATTTTATATGGATTTTTCGTGTGGTCTCCTTTTTGCAGACAATAGAGTTGGAGCGGGTCTTACTTCTGGTGTCTGCTTCTTGTGGCTGAAGTTGGTACAGGGGCTTGCTGTAGGCTTCCTGATGGGAGGGACTGGTGCCTGCCCACTTGTAGATAGAGCTGATTCTTTTCCCTCTGGTGGGTGGGGCTTTGTCTCTGGGTGAGATCAGAGGCAGCTGTGGGCATGGGGGGGGTGCTTTAGGAAGTCTGTTTGCTTATGGGTGGGGCTGTGTTCCCACCCTGTTTGTTGTTTGGCCTGGGCCTTCTCAGCCCTGATGGGTGGAACCAGGTTTTCCCAAAATGGCCAGCTTCTGGGGATTTCACACTGATGATTATTACCAAGACCTCTGCCTCCAATGTCCTTCCCCCACTATGAGTCACAGACACCCCCTGTTTTCCCAGCAGATCCTCCAAGATCCTCAGGCAGATCTGAGCCAGATTCCTCTGGAATCTCGGCTTTGCCCTGGGACCCAGTGCACAGGAAAGCCTGTGTGCACCATTTAAGAGTGGAGTCTCCATTTCTCCCAGTTCTGTGGAGCTCCTGCACATAAGCCCTGCTGGCCTTCAATGCCAAATGCTTCAGGGGCTCCTCCTTCCAATGTCAGATCCCATCGGCATGGGAACCTGACTTGGGAACCTGGCCTGGGGCTCAGAACTCTCAATCCCATGGGTGAGCCTCTGCAGTAAGGTTACTTTCCAGTCTGTGGGCCGCCCACCCAGCCGGTATGGGGTTGCTTATATTGCATGATCGCCCCTCCTACCATCTCAGTGTGGCCTCCTCTTTGTCTTTTGGTGTAAGATATCTTTTTTGGTAGTTTCCAGTCTATTTTGTTGATGGTTGTTCAGCAGTTGGTTGTAATTTTGTTGTTTTCATGAGAGAAAGTGAGCTCCAGTCCTTCTACTCCGCCGTCTTAATCCTGTCTCCTGAACCCCAAGATTTGAACCTCTTGATTTGCATGATCTTTTGGGGTTTTCTGAGTCAAGTGAATAGTGAACAGTTTTCAGAGGTCACCACAGGATGTTTTCAGGAAGGGAAATGAGGTGCATGTCTTTCTTTCTTTTTTCTGCCTCGCCTGTGGCATGTGGAAGTTCTCTGGCCAAGGATCGAACCTATGTCATAGCAGCAACCTGGGACATTGCAGTGACAATGACAGATCCTTAACCAACTGTACCACAAGGGAACTCCTGAGGTGCATTTATTAAGAAAAGACCCTCAGTAGAAATTCCCAGAGTTTCCCCAAGGCCCATTCCACAGTTCTGGACTTTTAGGAGTCTCCATGGCAGCTTGCAAAATGTAAGTCTTATACAGGTTCCTAGGAGGTACTCATTGAGCACCACATGATACAGCAGTCATGAGCATGGGTTCAGGGGAGTTCCCATTGTGGTTCAGCGGTAACAAATCTGACAAGTATCCATGAGGACGTGGGTTCAATCCCTGGCCCCACTCAGTGTTGCCGTGAGCTATGGTGCAGGCTGTAGAAGAGGCTTGGATCTAGTGTTGCTGTGGCTGTGGTATAGGCCAGAAGCTATAGTTCTGATTGGACCCCTAGCCTGGGAACTTCCATATGCCATGAGTGCAGCCCTAAAAAGACAAAAGAAAAAAAAAAGGAAAAGAAAAAAAGAGTATGGGAGTTTCCTTCATGGCTCAGCAGAAATGAACCTGACTGGTATCAATGAAGATGCTTGTTCAATCCCTGGCCTCACTTAGTGGTTTAAGGATATGGCATTGTTGTGAGCCATGGTGTAGGTCACAAACACGGCTCGGATCTAGTGTTGCTGTGGCTGTGGTGTAGGCCAGCAGCTGTAACTCTGAATCCACCCCTAGCCTGGAAACCTCCATATGCTGCAGGAAAAAAAAAAAGGCATGGATTCAGGAGACAAGTGTCTATCCCACCAATTGCTATCTATGTAGCCTTGGGCAAGTTACCTAACTTCTAAGCTGTGTTTCCTGGTTTGTTACATAGTAGAAGTAATAACATCCACTCATGGCTGCTGTGAAGATGAAAACAAATGGGCAGTGTATGAAAAGCTCAGTGCCCAGACAGGGTAGGCAGTGAAGACATGTCCATGAGCCACTAACTGCTATGGGCTAACCCTATGGATTTAAATGAAAACCATCCATTTGAGAACTAACACTTAAGGAGAGAATGACAGTCCATTCCCTACAACTGCATTTTCCTCCTGGCTTTATCCATTTGCAAAGTTCGTCCTGTTTCTGACTCTGGCCTTTTTGCTGCTTGGTTCCTGCTGTTCTCAGCCCTGTTGGATCCTCCGTACTCCCAGTCCCCAAAACCCCAACCTGGGCACTAGAACCACTGCTTAAGTGACCAGATCATGATCCATCCGTACAGTTGTGTGACCTGCCTCCCTGCATGGCCTCAGCAGCTCAGAGCAGAGATAACAGGGGAAGAAATGAGGATGTGCTAGCCTTTTGATAAATTAGGTCAGGGAGCATCATGATTTAGATGGCATAATGTGACACACATCTTTGAAAGTTTCATTAAAATGTTCATGATTAAGTAGACTAAAGGTCTCACGAGAGATCCTAGAGATAGCTTAAAGGGAGAAGTCTTGGACCAATGGCATGGCTGATATGGGTTGCTAAAGTGAAGTCTGTGAGCAGTCTTGGAGAAATGTGTTTCTTAGAAGAACTCTGCTCCGTTCCCACTCACACACATGCTCCCACCTGCTGGCAACTCTCACCCACTGATTCCTGGCCTACAGTTGGGGTCTCTGTACTCTTTTCCATGACTGACCTCTGACTATTCAAAGACAGTTTTTAGGGAGTTCCCGTTGTGGCTCAGTGGTTAACGAATCCGACTAGGAACCATGAGATTGTGGGTTTGGTCCTTGGCCTTGCTCAGTGGGTTAAGGATCCAGCATTTGCTGTGAGCTGTGGTGTAGGCTGCAGATGCGGCTTGGATCCCGCGTTGCTATGGCGAAGGCCAGCAGCTACAGTTCCCCTAGCCTGGGAACCTCCATATGCCATGGGTGTAGCCCTAGATAAGGCAAAAAGACAAAAAAAAATTTTTTTTCAGGCCCCACTGAGGACCAAGCAAGCCCACTAGATGCTTGGTTTGGCTTGATCACCTCTGTAACCCTGTGAGGTTGGCATCACTGTTAATCACTCCTATTATACATGAAGAAAATCAGGTGTACAGAGACAGCTGATAAGTGGCAGAGCTGGATTTCATGAAGTCAGAGCCCACGGGCTTCACCCGAGGTAGGTCCAAGCAACTCAAACACTTAGAGCTTGTGTTTTCTCATTTGCACCATCTGTGGTTTCCTGCCAGCCCAGCAGCCATTAGTCTCAGATCAGTACCCACATCCCTAGTTTCCGTGGAAGGCTGTGTCTCCCGGATCTAACCCTGTGGTTCAGGTGAGGTAGGAAAGGATTTCTTAAACAAGAGGCAAAAAGCACCGAACATAAAAGATAACTTGACTAAATTAAGATTAAAGTTTGTTTATCCAAAAACACTAAAGGAAAGGAAAAGATAAACCACAACTGGGAGAAGACATTTGCAACGGGGTATGTACAGACAATTAGAAAAATGGGGATTTGACACGAACAGGTATTTCACAGACATGGAAACAGGAATGGCAAATAAATACCTGAAAAACTGCTTAAGCATGGACTTCTCGTCATGGCTCAGTGGTTCACAAATCCGACTAGGAGCCATGAGGTTGCGGGTTCGATCTCTGGCTTTGCTCAGTGGGTTAAGGATCCGGCGTTGCCGTGAGCTGTGGTGTAGGTTGCAGACACGGCTCGGATCCCGCGTTGCTGTGGCTGTGGTGAAGGGCCGGCAGCTATAGCTCCTGTTAGACCCCTAGCCTGGGAACCTCCATATGCCGCGGGTTCGGCCCTAGATAAGGTAAAAAAATAAAAAGAAAAAACTGCTCAAGCATGTTAATCATGGACATGAAGATTAAGATGGCAATGAGATAACCATTTCACTCACTAGATTAAAAAAGTCTTATTGTGCCAGATTTTGGAAAGATCCTAAAGATATTCTCTTATACTGTCTTCTGAAAGTTTAAAGTTTTGCTGTTAAAGTCTAATCTGTCTTTCTCTCTTGAATTCATGGGGGGGGGGGTGAGAATTGTTAAATTTCTGAATAAACAGTTGTCCCAGCACTTTTTAACTGAATTGTCCCCCTTTCCCTGGTGATCTAAAATGTCAGCTTTGTCATTTAACCACATTTCCTTACGTGCTTAGGTCTGTTTCTTTGACTTTTATTCTGTTTCAGTAGTTTTTTAATCTACCACTACGTGAACACATTCTGTCGTAATGACTATACATTTATAATAAGCTTGATATCTACCTTTTCTTCTTCATCGGGAGTATGTTAGCTTTTCTTGAACCTTTGCTCTTCTAAGGAATCTTAGAATCAGCTCATTTTCCCTAAAAAGCCCTGTTGAGATTTTGACTGGAACTGCTTCTGGTTTTGAAGGAAGTATTCCTAACTTTTCATTGTTGAGATGATACTACATGTTTTTGATAGATGCCTTTTAACTGATTGCGGAAGTTCTCTTCTTAGTTTCCTATGAGTTATTACCATGAGGAATTTTTGAATTTTATTTGAAAATTTTGCAACTATTGAGATGATCTGTAGTTTTCCTTTAATATGTTGATGTGGTTAACTACAGGAAAGATTTCCTCAGAGTTCCCTCTTCCCTCTTGGCTCCTTGGATTAAGGATCCAGTGTTGTCACTGCTGTGATTCTGTTTACAATTGTGGCTTGGGTTCGAGCCCTGGCTCAGACACTTCTGCATGCTGTGGGTACCCCCCCAACCAAAGGAATAGATTTCTTTTTTTTCGTCTTTTTAGGGACACACCTGCAGCATATGGAAGTTCCCAGGCTAGGGGTCAAATTAGAGCTGTAGCTGCCGGCCTTACGCCTCAGCCACAGAAACGCCAGATCCAAGCCATGTCTGCGACCTACACCACAGCACACAGCAACACTGAGCGAGTCTAAGGATTGAACCCAGTTCTCACAGTTCTCATGGATACTAGTCAGATTCGTTTCTGCTGCGCCGGGAACTCTTGGACTATATTTCCTAACTTGGTTATGATGTATCATCTATCTATCTATCTATCTATCTATCTATCTATCTATTTAATCACATATATATTTTTTTTTCCTTTTTTGCCACACCTACAGTGTATGGAGGTTCCCAGCCAGGGACTGAATTGGAGCTACAGCTGCATCTTGTGCTACAGCTGCAGCAATGCCAGAAATATTGACCCACTTCTCTAGGCTGGGGATCCAACCCACCCTCCACAGAGGGGCTGGAGATCGAACCTGCCCTCTGCAGCAACCTGAACCACTGTAGTCTGATTCCTAACCCACTGTGCCGTAGCAGGAGCTCGTCATTCTTGTATGTATTCCTGGGCTCAAAATAAATACTATTTTACTTATAATTCTGTTTTTGAGTGATTTACGAGTAATATTGGTCTGTTTTGGTATCTAACTTAGATTGGCATCACAGAGTGAGCTGGGAACATGTTCTCTCTGTTTTCCAGAGTAGTTTATGGAGAGTAGAATGAGCTATTCCTTGAAAATGTAGACATGCTTCTAGGGCCATCTGGACTTAATGTTTTATGTTGATTAAAGAGTTCATCAGTTTCTTAAGTAATATAAGATTTATGTTTTCTATAGTTTAGAAGTAAAATGGTTTGCTGGTGACTTGAACTTTTTGTCATTATATAGAGATCCTCTCCATTCTTTTTTTTTTTGACTTTTTTGTCTTGTCTTATTAGGGCCGCACCTGCGGCATATGGAGGTTCCCAGGCTAGGGGTGCAATTGGAGCTGTAGCTGCCGTCCTACACCACAGCTACAGCAATGGGGACTCCAAGCCGCATCTGTGACCTACACCACAGCTCATGGCAACGCCGGATCCCTAACCTACTGAGCGAGGCCAGGGGTCGAACCCCCCACATCATGGTTCCTAGTTGGATTCTTTTCCACTGTGCCACATTGGAAACTCCATTCTTAATGTTTTTTTGTTAGTCTGTGTTGTCTAGTATTAATTTAGTTACACTAGCTTTCTTCTGGATACTGTTTGTCAGGCATATAATTTTTTTACACCTTTACTTTCAGCCTTTCTAAATTCCTATGTTTTAGGATTTCCTCTTGAAACAGTTCCTCTTAGATTTTTTTCAACACTCAATTTGACAACTTCTGACTTTTAATTGTTGAGTTTAGTTAATTTACATTTACTGTTATTATTAGTATATCTGGACTAATAATTTTAAATAATAAATAATTAAAAATAATTCACTTTTTTATATACTTTTGTGTTGATTGGTGCTTTTTAAATTGGCTTATGTCATTACCTTCCTTCTATTGGTTCAAAAGATATATATGTATGTATGTACATATGTATGTCTTATTAGTATTATTTTAGTGAATACCATTGACATTTTACCACACATATTTAACAAAGGCCAGAGTTAATATACTAATTCACTTCCCACATTAATGCAGAGGTATTGGGACACTTTAACTCCAATAACCTTTTTTCTTATATTTTTTATGATTGATTTACAATGTTCTGTCAGTTTCTTTGTACAGCAAAGTGACCCCATCATACATACATACATATATATATGTGTGTGTGTGTGTGTGTATGTATATACATTCTTTTTCTCACATTATCCTCCATCATGTTCCATCACAAGTGATTAGACATATAGTTCCCTGTGCTATACAGCCGGATGTCATTACCCGTCCACTCCAAATGCAAGTGTTTTCATCGACTAACTCCAGATTCCCAGTTCATCCCACTCCCTCCCCTTCCCCCTTGGCAAACACGAGTCTGTCCTACATGTCCATGATCTTTTCTGTTTTGCTGATAGATCATTTGTGCCATATTTTAGACTCTACATATAAGTGATATCATATGGTGTCTGTCTTTCTCTTTCTTACTTCACTCAGTATGAGAGTCTCTATTTCCATCCATTTTGCTGCAAATGGCATTAGGTTTGTCCTTTCTATGGCTGAGTGGTATTCCATTGTATGTATGTATCACATCTTCTCAATCCATTCATCCATCAATGGGCATTTAGGTTGTTTCCATGTCTTGGCTATTGTGAATAGTGCTGTGATGAACATACGGGTGCATGTATGTTTTTCAATGAAATTTTTGTCTGGAATATGCCCAGCAGCAGAATTGCTGGATCATATGGTAGTTCTATATTTACTTTTCTTTTTTTTTTTTTGTCTTTTTGCCTTATCTAGGGTCGTACCCGCAGCATATGGAGGTTCCCAGGCTAGGGGTCTAACAGGAGCTGTAGCCGCCGGCCTTTGCCACAGCCACAGCAATGCAGGATCCGAGCCGCGTCTGCAACCTACACCACAGCTCACGGCAACACCGGATCCTTAACCCACTGAGCAAGGCCAGGGATTGAACCTGCAACCTCATGGTTCCTAGTCGGATTCGTTAACCACTGAGCCACGACGGGAACTCCTATATTTAGTTTTCTGAGGTATTTCCATACTGCTTTCCATAGTTGTTGTACCAGTTTACATCTCCACCAACAGTGTAGGAGGGTTCATTTTTCCCCACAGCTTCTCCAGCATTTGTTGTTTGTTGACTTGTTAATCATGGCCACTCTAACTGGTGTGAGGTGGTACCTCATTGTAGTTTTGATTTGTATTTCTCTAATAATCAGTGATATCAAGCATTTTTTCATGTGCCCGCTGGCCATCTGTATGTCTTCTTTGGTGAAATGTCTATATAGGTCTTCTGCCCATTTTTCAGTTGGGTTGTTTATTTTTTGTTGTTGAGTTGTATGAGTTGTTGGTATATTTTGGAGATTAAACCTTTGTCGTTTGAGTCATTGGCGGAAATTTTCTCCCGTTCTGTGGGGTGTCTTTTCATTTTTTTTTTTTAATGGTTTCCTTTGCTGTGCAGAAGCTTTTGAGTTTAATTAGGTCCCATTGGTTTATTTGTGTCTCTATTGTCTTATTCTAGGAGGTGGATCAAACAAGATGTTGCTGTGATTTATGTCAAAGAGCATTCTGCCTATGTTTTTCTCTAGGATTTTTATACTGTCTGGCCTTACATTTAGGTCTTTAATCCATTTTGAGTTTATTTTTGTGTATGGTGTTAGACAATGTTCTAATTTCATTTTCTTACATGTAGCTTTCCAGTTTTCCCAGCACCATTTATTGAAGAGACAGTCTTTCATCCACTGTATGTTCTTGCCTCCTTTGTCATAGATTAATTGACCATAGATGTTTGCGTTTGTTTCTGGGCTTTCTCTCCTATTCCATTGATCTCTATTTCTATTTTTGTGTCAGTACCATACCATCTTGATGACTGTAGCTTTGTAGTAGAGGCTGAAGTCATGGAGTCTGAGTCCTCCGGTTCCATTTTTTCTTTTCAATATTGCTTTGACTATTTGAGGTCTTTAGTGTTTCTATACAAATTTTAAAACGTTTTGTTCTGGTTCTGTAAAGAATGTCACTAGTAATTTGATCAGGGTTGCACTGGATCTATAGATTGCCTTAGGTAGTATTGTCATTTTGACTGTATTGATTCTTCCAATCCAAATAACCTCTTTTCTAATTTTCTGTTCCCATGCATTTTAGTTCTGCCCTTTTTTTTTTTTTTTGTCTTTTTGTCTTTTTGTCTTTTTAGGGCTGCACCTGCAGCATATGGAGGTTCCCAGGCTAGGGATCTAGTCAGAGCTACAGCTGCCAGCCTACGCCACAGCCATAGCAATGCCAGATCCAAGCCATGTCTGCAGCCTACACCACAGCTCACGGCAACGCCGGATCCTTAACTCACTGAGCGATGCCAGGGATCGAACCCGCAACCTCATGGTTCCTAGTCAGATTCATTTCCATTGCACCACAACAGGAACTCCAGTTCCGCCTTTGTTTAAAACCTATAAATTATATATTATTATTGTCATCATTTTCAGTTTTTTTTTGGCCGGACCTATGGCACATGGAAGTTCCTGGGCCAGGGATTGAACCCAAACCGTAGTAGTGACTTGGGCCGCTCTAGTGACATGCCAGATCCTTAACCCTCTATGCCATAAGGGAACTCTGATTGTCATTATCATTTTCTTTCTTTTTCTTTTTCTTTTTTTGCTTTTTAGGGCTGCACCTGCGGCATATGGAGGTTCCCAGGCTAGGGGTCAAATTGGAGCTGAAGCCACTGGCCTACGCCACAGCCACAGCAATACAGGATCCAAGCCATGTCTGCAACCTACACCACAGCTCACAGCAACGTTGGATCCCTGACCCATTGAGTGAGGCCAGGGATCAAACCCGCAATCTAATGATTCCTAGTCAGATTCATTTCTGCTGGGCCACGACAGGAACTCCCTCGTCATTATTGTTTTCTATGGATAGTTTTATTTAGATCACTGAATATGCTTCTTTAATGTCCAGATATCGTTTTGGTTCCCTGGGCAATAACTGCTTTTGATCTGGTAGCTTGCAGTAATTTTTCAAGTTGTATGGGTGTTCTTTTCATGTCTTTCCTTCCTATCTTGGATTTGTTTTCCCTCTTGGTGATGTTCTAACCTGACCAAATGGAAGCTCTCTTTCTGATAAAGATGAAGTAAAATGGGAACCTGGTAATTTTGCTTTCCCTTTGCCATCTGCTAACATTACATATGCTCAGTTCCTTTTTTATTCAACTTCTTGATCCAAATCTGCATTTAAATTAACTTTTTCTGTCTTTAGCATTCTAGTCTCCACCATTCTGAGTAGTTTTTTCTCTTGCCTCTTGTTGAAAGTCCAGGTTAATCTTTTGGAAAATTTCCATCATCTTCTAACTTATACACAGGCACTTGGAAAATATCAGCCAGGAGTGTCCAAGGTGGCAGAGTGGGTTAAGAATTTGCCTGCAGTGGTTTGGATTGCTGCGGAGGCACTTGTTCGATCCCTGGCCTGGTGCAGTGGGTTAAAGGATTTAGCATGTAGGTCGCAGCTATCGCTGGGGTTCAGAACCTGGCCCAGGAACTTCCATATGCTACAGATACAGCTATTTGTGTATATATATTATATTTAATATATATTGGCATATATAAAATTGGCATATATATTTATATGCCAATTGGAGGGCTACTTGTGCAGTGTTGGGGAGGAAGAATATTTTTTCTAGCCTTCCAAAGTTCTTTTGGCTTATCTAAGAATTAAATTGACATGAGACAGATTAACAGGAGAAAATCAAACAAAAGTTTAATAACATGTATAAATGGGAGAGACCCAGAAAAACTGCGTAACTTGCCTAAATGGCTGCAAACTTTACCCTTAAATACTATCTTCGGCTAAAGAAAGAGGATGTTGGGGTTAGGGGTTAGGGACTTCCAAAAGGAGGTAAATCAGATGTTTGGTAAACAGATGTTTACTGGGCTGTGTACAGAGACAGTGGACACAGAGTGGACTTTACCCTCTTGGCCTTGCCAGGGTTTCCCCTACCACGCCCAGTACATGTTCTTTGCAGATATGCCTGCTGATAACTCTCTTCTGGGAATAGGCCCTTTATCTAAATTCTTCAGGCACACAGCTGTGGGAGATGATAGATTTCCTGTCTTGCTTCTTCTTCTTTTTTTTTGGTTGCACCCAGGGCATGTGGAAATTCCTGGGCCAGGGATCAAACCTGTGCCACAGCAGTAATCCAAGCTGCTGCAGCGACAACTTTGGATCCTTAACCCACTGCGCCAGAGAACTCCGAGTCTTATTTTTTTTTTTTTTAATTAAAGGTAATCAGCCTAGGAGTGCCTGCTGTGGTGCAACAAGATCGATGATATCTCTGCAGTGGTAGGTTCAATTCCCTGCTGGGGCAGTGGATTAAGGATCCAGGAGCTCTCCACAGATCACATGACAGGGTGTGGCATGGGGCCCTTTGCTATACCTGCTGGCAGGTGTTTCCAAACTCTTGCCTAATGCTGGTGTGAAACCTGTCAGGCAATAAGGAGTTTCTGCTTGGAATGACTGAAGGTGCCGTAGGAATATGGATGGCCCCTGGGGCTGTTCCCTGCCTTCCCACTGCACCCTGATTCCTCAGTGACAGTGCTCAGGGGCAGTGCGGACTCGAGAAAAGCGAGAAGAGACCACTCTTCTCCTCCTGCCTCTGGAGCTTCACTGAGAAATGGAAGCTAATTAAGGCTTCTCTCCTGTCAGTCACCAGATGGAGAAGAGTCACAAGGAAGTGACTCCCACCTGGGGCCTCAACTCAGTGTATCTAAATATAAAACTCTGAAGGGAAAAAAAAAACTGCTCTGGATTTAGAAACTTCAGACCCTAGAAAGTCTCTGGGGCCACAAACTATGAATTAGAAGAAAAGATGAATTATCCATTTTTAAGGTTTTGGAGAAGTAATTTTTTTAAATTTAAAAGACAGGTGGGGAGTTCCCGTCATGGCTCAGTGGTTAACAAACTGACTAGTATCCCTGAGGACAAGGGTTCAACCTCTGGCATCACTCAGTGGGTTAGGATCTGGGGTTGCCCTGAGCTGTGGTGTAGTGTTGTGCCCAGGTTGTGGATCCCCCAAAGACCACCTCAGGAGTCGATTCCAATGCATATACACGAGGGTCTTTTATTCAAGCTCGAGCAGACGGTTCCACCCGCACCGACGCAGCGGCTTAGGTAGGAGCCCCGAGTTACAGCAGATAGGAGCTCTTATGGTTTGTGGAGCGGCGCGAATGTTGCGGAACAGCGATTGGTTAGCTTTTTTGAAAAGATGTTCGTGCTAGCCATGGATTGGTATATTTAACCACAAACAGTTTCTGGGCTTTTAGGTGCCTTCCCGGCGCACCGTGATTGGTCGCATCTAGGAGTGGTATCATGGGGTGATGGGCTGGACATATTCTGCAGCGATTCCGGGAACTTGGTGTGCCCTTTACTACAAGATGGCAGTTTACCTTTCTAAAATGGAGTCGCTTAGGCTCTACATTACCGCTTAGGCTCTACAGTAGACTGCAGACACGGCTCAGATCCCTTGTTGCTGTGGTTGTGGCTGTGGCTGGCAGCTGTAGCGCCAATTTGACCCCTAGCCTGGGAACTTCCATGTGCCTCAGATGTGGCCCTAAAAAGACCAGAAAGAAAAAAAAAAAAAGACAGGTGGGAGTTCCCGTCATGGCACAGTGGTTAACAAATCCGACTAGGAACCAGGAGGTTGCGGGTTTGATCTCTGGCCTCGCTCAGTGGGTTAACGTTGCCGTGAGCTGTGCTGTAGGTCGCAGACGCGGCTCCACTCTGGCGTTGCTGTGGCTGTGGCGCAGGCCGGCACTACAGCTCCGATTAGACCCCTAGCCTGGGAACCTCCACATGCGGCGGGTGTGGCCCTAAAAAGCAAAAGAAAAGAAAAAGACATGTTTTCAAGTTTTCAAATAACCCCAGCTAAAGCTTTTTTTTTTTTGGGGGGGGGGCGTATCTGCAGCATGCTAATGTTCCTGGGCCAGGGATCAAACCCATTCACAGTTACAGGCAGATCTGCAGCTACAGCAACACCAGATCCTAAACTTTGTGCCACAAGGGAACTTCCAGGTAAAGCTTGAGGGTTTCCAGGGTGGGGCCTTCCAGGAAGTCATCCATTCATTTCATTCCCTTATTTATTCATTCACCCATCAACATCAGTTTTATGAATGCTTCCTGAGCCTCTCATTGCTAATAAGAGGGGATTAAAGGACAGTCTTAGTCCTTGCTGCCTCTCTGAGCCTGCTCTGGGAGTGTTGGAAGACTTCTGGCTTATAAAGTGTTTGGCAGTGAGATTAGATAAAACCAGAGAAGGTAACCAGACAAGGTGGCCTTTGATAAGCAAATTGTGCCCAAAGCTCTGAGGACAATTCCATGAAGCAAGTCAAATGCAGCTCTTGAAGTCTGAGTGATGAGGTGACCAGCATCTTAGAGGAAGATGCTCCAGCCCAGCCTGGAGACTGTCTCAAACTCTGGATGGATTCTGGCAGCCTCAACAGAGGTAGATTTTACCGGGTGATCACAGTGGCCTTGGAGGTTCCCCTTTGCCACATATCTGGGACTTTTCATCCATGTCCCACTCTTAAAACTCAAGACCTGCCCAACTCAGCCAGGCTTTGTCAGCCTGGAGGGCTTGGTAGGCCCAAGGCTGCCTTTGTGGTAGATTTAAGTGGCCAAGAGACTCCTGTTGGGTATTAGTCCCAGCTAGGTCTGGAGCAAGAAGCAAACCAGCCATGGACTTAGTGCGGCAGGAAGACACCCCTGCTGCCACCAGCACCACACCCACACAGAGTGCTCGGCACATAGCAAGTGCTCAGTAAATATTTAAGTGAATGAATAAATACTTTGAAGGAAGAAGCCCACAGTACAGTGTGGGCCCAAAGGGAACTTAGGGAAGGCTCCCTGTGGGAAATGACATTTAAACTGAGGTATGGGGAGCTCCTGTTGTGGCACAGCAGAAATGAATCCAAATAGTATCCATGAGGACACGGGTTCAATCCCTGGTCTTGCTCAGTGGGTTAAGGATCCAGCATTGCTATGAGCTGTGGCGTAGGTCACAGACGCAGCTCAGATCTGGTATTGCTGTGGTGGTGGTGTAGGCCCGCCCGCAGCTACAGTTCGAATTTGACCTCTAGCCTGGGAACTTTCATATGCTGCAGGTAAGGCCCTAAAAAGAAAAAACAATTTTTTTTTTAATTTTAAAAATTGAGGTATGGGAAAGAGGGGAGAGTATCCAGGTCAAGCAGGAGAGAGGGCCTGAGTTCTTGGCAAAGGCCCAGGTGGTAGGGTTCAGCACCCTTGGAATAGTAGGAAATGAGGCTGGAGTGGTAAACTGAGGCCAGATGTTCAAAAACCTAGGCTTTGTGGCAGATAAGCTAGACAGAAAACAACATAACAGCATTTGAATTTAATGAATAAGAACTTTGATGCTCCTCTTTCCCGCCCCATGCCATGAGGTGTTTCCTTAAGAGAAAAAAATGGCAATAATGGAGACTTAACCATTGGTGGCTAAAAGGCTGTTTTTTGCCCCCAGGAGTTTTGGAGCTAAATGATCCTGGATTGGAATTCCCAGTTCTGTCCTTTATAGGGCAAGCCCCTTGCATCAGAAGAATTTTGAGATTGGAAGCCAAGAACAGTGCCCACCTCATAACGATCAAGTGAGACAACCCATGTCAGGTAGGATTGCTTTGCTTGCCTGTGAATCTGTCTGTCCCTCTGAGCCCTTCGATGGCAGAGGTCCAGTCCGAGTCACTGGCGGGTGCCCTACACAATAGTGCCAGGCACACAGTAGGTGCTCAGTAAATGAAACAATGCCCGGATGAATTCTGGTGTCCCACCTTGGAGCTGTGTATGGCCCTTTGGGTTCTAATCCCTCCCCCACGCCCAAAGTGAGAACTTTCCAGGAGAGGCCAGGGTGACTGCGCTCTGCCCTCTGCACCTGGTGCCATGTCAGGAACACAGTAGGTGCCAGTTCTCCGACCTTGGCTCTTGGATGCTTACAGACAGGTTGCTGGCGTCGGGTTATGCGGGTTATTAACTTTACCCTCCGGGCTTAACACGCTAAGCCTGGGGCGCCGAAGAGCTGGGGGGTTTTCACCCTTGAGTCCCTAAAACAGAACGCGGCAGCCTGGGAGCAGCGCGGGGGGCGGGGGCGGGCTTGGGTGGAGCCGGCTTTTCTGTCGGAGGACGCGGACCCGTGCGCCGCGCCTTTAAGGCTCCCGGCTTAGCCCGCCCCTGAGCTGAGAGCCGCGAGGGCGGGAGCGCTGCTGCCAGAATCAGGGCCGGGCTGGAAGACCGGCGTCTGGATCGAACCGCGGGTACCAGGCGGCCGAGGTCAGGTGAGGTGAGCTCCAGTGGGGTGAAGTGAGGGGTGCGCATTTAGGAGGGGGGAATGTAGGGACTCCCCAAATGGTCTCATGACCTACCCTGCACTTACCGAGTCTAGGCTGCCTGGCCTTTAAGCAGTGCACGGGGTGAAGAAGAGTCGGGGAGCTGTACGTCCCTTTCTACTCTCCACCCTGCCCCGGCATCAGTCTGTGCGCGCGCCCTTCCGTTGCCTGGATAGGTTTAACATTCCCGAATCCCCGGTCGCCCTGCTTTCCGGCTCTGGGCCGCCTGCCGCCCTAAGCCCGCGGCCAAGGTGAGGACGGCTCAGGGACCTGCGCCCTCTTTCTACTCGTTCTCCCCACTGCTGTGCCGGCACCAGCCCGTATGCCCCTCCTCGCAGTCTCTGAATGGTTTAGAGGCTCCCGAACCCCATTCCTCCCACTTCCTGGGGAACGGCCGAAGCTTGCCCTCCCAGCCGCAGTCATCTGCTCCCGTCCCACCTCAGACATCTGCACCCCTCAAGACCTCTCCCAGTCAATAGCTAAGCTCCCCCTTCTCCGGCCTGCCCCAAATTCCCTTGCGCCCTTTGCCCTCCCCCCGCCCGCCGCCGCAGCTCTGGAGTCAGGATGCTGGTCCAAACATCCTAGGAGCTCGGTGCCACCTGGCAACCCGGGCATCCCCTGCCTAGCCCCTGCCTAGCCTCCGCCTTCTTCCTGGTAGTCTTGGAAACATGAGTTGTGTAATGCTGGCTGCAGGGCAGAGCACATGCAGGATTTGCAGCCTGAACCCCCAGACCAGTGACCAAGTTGAGTGAAGGAGGAAAGGAAAAAGAGGACGCCAGAGAGTCAAAAGGCTGTGCATCCAAGCCAGTGTATGAACCCTTTTTGTGCTACTGGGACTGGCTGATTAAGAAAATGTCCCAACTGAGACCAGAGGTTAGCATTTGTCTGTCATCTCACTTGCTCTGAAATCCCTGAGGGCTGACTCCACCTGGCTGGAAGTTAAAAATAGTTTTTTTTTATTAATAATAGGTGACATAGAATAAGCAAATGCCGAGCCTTAGGCCCTTTCCCAAGTACCTTAAAAAATTACCTGCCTTACTCCTCTTAATAGTCCCATGAGGTAGCCGCAACTGCTGTGTCCATTTCTTAGAGATGAATGTGAACAGTACAGAGGTGGTTTCCTCCCAGGACACACAGTGAGTCTGACCTCACAGCCCCCGTTTTTGAACCATTAGACTTATTTTTACCCAATTGCAATCAGTAAATTCTTATCAATAATATTTTTGTGGTATAGGAAGTCAGAAATTAGAGAAAATAATGTCTGTAGCATCAACTTATTTTTCTAAAATTAGGTTTTCAGAACAGCAGGAGATCCTTGTTGCCCTCCTCAAGGATATTGATGCCCAGAGAGTAGAAGGGGCTTGCCCGATGCCACACAGCCTGAAAGTGCCAGCGCTGGGGTGCAAAACAGGTCCTGGGATGGTTAATTGGGTATTTCCTAGGTTCTCTGATGGTGCCCTAGCCCTTTAGCCTCAGCCCCCTCTGGCTGTGCATCCTGACCTCCCCCTTCTTTTTCTGCTTCCTGTGCTCTAACCCAAGCTGGTATCACACATTCTTCCTGCGGCTGCCTTTGCTTAGGACGTCCCCTCCTCAGAAATGCCCTTCATGGAATCTCTAACTTGTCAAAAGTTAAGAAATAACAGAAATAAAACTGATGAATCATAAAAGTAGTAATTATCAAAGGTTTATTGTGCATACACTGAAAAGACAAAACCAGGAACACTCAAACCAAAACAGTGGAATGGGGCGCCAGAATATATTATTACAAAGCAGCTTATATAATGAGAAAGTAGTTATGGTTTATTATTTACAGTGATTGGTTATAATATTAGAATTTTCCTAAATAATATTCCCTAGTTACTTCATACCAACCTTGTGAATAGTTCGGGTTTTGCTTATGATTTTTAGGGACGTAAGCAAGAAATGACCCAGGTCAAGTTACTCTTGCAAAATATATTAAATTAAGCTTTGTTTGTATGACTAAACTGGTCTTGGTATTTTCAAGGCTGGTCTCCATTTTTTTTTCTTTTTGTCTTTTTCAGGCCGAACCCTCGGAATATGGAAGTTCCCAGGCTGGGGGTTGAATCAGAGCTACAGTTGCCAGCCTGCACCACAGCCACAGCTAGGCCAGCTCTGAGCCATGTCTGCGACCTACACCACAGCTCACAGCAGCGCTTGCTCCTTAACCCATTGAGCAAGGCCAGGGATTGAACCTGCATCCTCAAGGATACTTGTCAGATTTGTTTCCAATGAGCCACGTCGGGAACTCCTCCACTTGTTTTTGATTTGACAAAAGATTACCTACCCCTTAGGGTCTAGCTCCTCTGTTCCTTCCAGGAACGCTCTGCTGACTTCTCCCCACCCCCAACTGAAATCTGCTTTTTTTTTCTTGTTTGAGATCACATATGTGAGCCTTCTCCTCCTACAGTGGTGTTTAGAAAGTTCTGTAGCACACATCTATCTTGTCCTCTTGGGTGCAGTTGTGCTGGCGGGATTGGGAGTGTTCCCCAAGACTCCTCTTCCCACCTGCCTGGCAAATCCCCAGAACAGAGAGAGAAGTCCGTGGGGGATGGGATGCTTTCCAAAGTAAGGATAAGTTCAGGGTTTCTGAACCTTTACCCCCAAACTCCCTTCAGTGAGCTGCACGTGATCAAAAGGGAGAAGGGCTCAGTGTGGTCCCAAATGTTATAGTAACACATTTGCTTTTGTACCTAACCCAATGGATTCCCACCAGAAATTCAGAGAGACTTGGGTCCAAATCCCACTTATATCGTGTGGTAGCTGTGTGGTCTTGAGCCCAGTTACCCAACCTCTCTGAGCCTTACCTTTTGGTAATAGCACCTGCTTCCGAAGGCAGTGGTAAGATTTAGGAAAAAATAAAGCACAGGGCCCAGCATGTGGTAAGCACTCAGTAAGCACCAGCTATTATGAAGAGAGTGAGCACCACTTTGAATTACTAGAGAATTATTATTATTATTATTTTTTTTTTTTTTTTGCCTTTATGTAGAGCCGCACCCACGGCATATGGAGGTTCCCAGGCTGGGGGTCTAACAGGAGCTGTAACTGCCGGCCTTCACCATAGCCACAGCAACACGGGATCCGAGCCACATCTGCAACCTTCACCACAGCTCACGGCAACGCTGGATCCTTAACCCACTGAGCAAGGCCAGGGATCGAACCTGCAACCTCATGGTTCTTAGTCGGGTTCCTTAACCACTGAGCCACGAAGGGAACTCCCACTAGAGAATTATTAACTCATTACTGTATTACTCATTATTCTGACTCTGCTTACAGGTGGGTCAAGGGACTTGGGACTTAGAAGAGGTAAGCATTATTTTGAAAGGCCTTTGAGACTTTCTTCAACTCTAAACCACCCATTCCCTTTAAGATAAGAGATGAAATTGCCTGTCTGTTTTTAGCTTTATGAGCTTTGAGGATCTAGAATGAATGTGTGAATGTGGTTTGTGCAGTTGTAAGTGATTATAAAACTTAATGATAGGAGAAAAAACCTTGTTCTTAGAGCTGAGCTTGGTTTGCATTGTGTGTTCAGGCCTATCTTGGGGGCAAGAGGTTCAATTCAAAGATTATCTATAGATTTGGAGGAAAGGAAAGCAAATGAGTGTTTTATCCTAGTAGACTAGTGAGCTGCTCAGAGTGGAAATCAACTTCCCTATGTCATATTCTTTATGAACTTCTGGTTGTTTTGATGATTAGATCAATTATTACAGTTGTGAATGTTCACAAGGGCCAGGAATGTCCCCCTCAAAGCTAAATGATTGGAATATGGTGAGAAACTAGTTCTGCATGTTGAAAAAAATTTTTTTATTTCAGAATTTCTCCTAAATTGATTTTTTATTGGAGTACATTACGATCTTGTTTGATAATTCAGGGACTCTTGAGTTTAAATTTTTTTTTTTTGTCTTTTTGCCTTTTTTATGTAGAGCCGCACCCACGGCATATGGAGGTTCGCAGGCTAGGGGTCTAACAGGAGCTGTAACCGCTGGCCTTCGCCACAACCACAGCAACGCAGGATCCGAGCCGCGTCTGCGACCTACACCACAGCTCACGGCAAGGCCGGATCCTTAACCCGCTGAGCAAGGCCAGGGATCGAACCCGCAACCTCATGGTTCCTAGTCGGATTCGTTAACCACTGAGCCACGACGGGAACTCCTTGAGTTTAAATATTTTAAGACATATAGTTTTGTACGTTTCTTAGTTCTACGAAATTTAGCAGCCTATAGGACTTTTCTTTATTTCCGTGACCCCAAGGGACATAAACACTTACTATACTGTCCATTCCAGTTACCCCCTAGCCACATGTGGCTATTTAAATTCAAATGAATTAAAATTAAATAAAATTCAAAATTCTCTTCCTCAGTCACAACCTGCCACATTTCAGGTGCTCATGGGCCATGTGGCCAGCAGCTACTGAATTAGGCAGAGCAAATGGAGAACATTTCTCCCTTCACAGAAAGTTCTGTGGGATAGCACTGTTAGAGCTATAAGGCCATGGAAAGCCAGTTGATTATGGGGTTAAATTCCCTTCTTTCTGGCAAGTCATCTGCAGGCCAAGATGTGGAGTGTGTAGAGGATGTTCTATTATCAAGAATCAGGATGTTAATAAATCCCCTTAGCCTCATTTTGGCTGTTTGACTCACTGGTTTTTAACATTGCCCTATTCAAAGCATGGGGGATAGGGAAGAATCAGATGTCTCTGAGCAGTGCATCTCCTGGCTGCGTGTTAGAACCGCTTATAGAACTTTAAAAAAAAAAAAAAAAAAACCTGTGCTAGGCCTCTGCCCCAAACCAGCTGAATTTAAGTCTCCCAGGGTGGGCCCAGAAATCTGTATTTTTTAATAGCTCCCTGGGGGGTGCTATTGTGCAGACTGGTCTGCCTTCTAGAGAACTACTACCTTCAAGATCCTGCCCTTAAAAAAAAAAAAGAAAAAAGAAAAGAAAAAAATCCTGAGCCCTGGAAGACAGTATGTCAAAGGAGATTTGATGAGTGACTAAAAATGTTCCTCATTGATTTACTGTGGTAATAAATCAAGGGTTGGGGTGGAGTGGGCTCACTTCCTCCACTGAGGACAGCTTTCTCCCTAAGGGGTGCATTTGGAAGCATCTAGAGACATTCCTGCTTGTCACAACTTGGGGGCCTCTATCCTGGGTAGAGGCGGGGGATACTGCTCATTACCCTACAGTGCATAGGATAGCCCTCCCACAACAAAAAAATTAATCCGGCTCCAAATGTCACTTGTGCCATGTTTGAGAAGCCCTAATCTAGACTTAATTTTTGCAAACCAAAGGCCTCCCTGACCTTGGATGTAGTTGCTTCTTCAAAAAAGATCAAGGTATTCTCCTAGACTGGACCTTCAGAAACATCCTTAATCAAATTTTGGGTTTTTCTATCCCAAAAGCCATGAAGGGTGTTGCTGCCCGTGGTTGGATGCGTTTGGGGCTGTACCAAGGAAATTGCTGATTCAGAGAACAGCACTGCCTACGGAAGATGTGAGCAGAGGTTCTCACACTGCCGCAGGTTGAGATCCTCTTCTTCTTAAGTAGTTACCCAGAGTAACAGCAACCTTGCTTTTAGGCTGTTTTCCAGAAGCTATGTCTTTTTGACTACTGGTATTGGCTGTTTTCCTTGTGATATACCCAGCATAGGATTTAGGCCTTATATGTGATGAAGTTTGGGAACTGAGCTAGGGTCTAGACTCTGGGACTGAAAAAACAGCAACGAGAACCTGCCCATAGACTCAATCATCTGAACAGACCTGGGCACAGTGTCATTGAGGGTGATAGAGGTGAGCCAGGGCTGCTTGACTCTGCCTGGGAGGGCAGGCCAGCTCTTCCCAGCTATGCAGTGTACACCCAGTGTCTGCCAGTCCCTGCTTTGAGCAATTTCCATGCATCATTTTGTCCCCAGTCAAACCAAAGCTCTAAAAAGTTCAGTGACTGCCAAGGTCACACAGCTAGTCAGTGACAATAGAGATTTGAACCCAGGTTATAGAACTGCACAGCTGGGCCCTCCGAGGAGCATTTACAGATGGGCCTACTGTTTTCAACAAGACATGAAGGATGAGCTGGAGCTCACCAGGCAGGAAGAAGAAAAAGCGTGCCAGGGAGAGGGTAACGTGTGTGCCAAAGTTGTGGAGATGAGAAGGAGTGTGACACTGCAGATCATTCAGGGAAAGAAGGAGGACGGGGGGTGATAGAAGAGGATGACATGTGAGGGATGGGCAGGTACCAAAACCTACATGGTCTTCATGTCATGCTGAGGGCCACTGTGAGCCACCAGTGGATTGAGGCAGAGGAAAGGAAGGTGTTCGTGCAATTAGGCAGCTTGCTTAACCTCTCTGGGTCTCAGCTTCCCATCTGAAGTAGAGCCTCTAAAGCTACACTGCTCTGATGGGAAATGTTTGTTTTGTTGGTGTCCTTAATGAGCAGTGAAGGGATGGCCTGCAGTGGCCCTGGGGCAGCCCTTTTGATTCATGACTTTTCTACTTCTCATTTGTTCTTTATACTAAATGCCCACCAAGGGTGAGGCACAGTGTAGACTAAAGAGCTATGGCAGATGCAGAGAGGTGGTAAAACTTGTCTTCAAGGAGCTTGCAGCCTAATGGAGGTACAGCTGGTGACTACTTAAAATAGAAGACACAGATCACGAATGTCAAGAGAGAAGTATTTCTACAAAATACCTAAGAGCATGGGACATGAAGCCGAGCTTACTGTCGGCTGGGAAGCTGAGGGAAGGGTAATTGACCCTGGTGTCTAGAAGGGCTCCAGGAGCATCCATATCTTGGTCATCTCTCTTTCCCAGGTTGTAAGGACGTTTCACAAATACAAGAAAAAGTGTGCAAAGTGAAAATGTAAGTCTTGTGAGAGATTGAAATCACAGCAAGGGGTGTTGGAAGGCTGCTTGACTGACATGTCAAGGCAGTAACAGATAGGGGCCTGGCAATGAGAGACGTGTTAATTGATGAAGAGAAGGAGAGAGACTTGAAAAGCAAAGGATTGAGGGACTCTTGGGAAATCATAAAGAAAAATATTTTTGCAAAAATGTTCCCTGGTTCCCTTTGTGGCGCAGCAGAAACGAATCCGACTAGGAACCATGAGGTTGTGGGTTTAATCCCTGGCCTTGCTCAGTGGGTTAAGGATCCAGCATTGCCTTGAGCTCTGGTGTAGGTTGCAGACGTGTCTCGGATCCCACGTTGCTGTGGCTGTGGTGCAGGCCGGCAGCTGTAGCTCCGATTAGACCCCTAGCCTGGGAGCCTCCATATGCTGTGGGTGCGGCCTACAAAGCGAGGGGGATGGGGAAGGGGAATGTTCCCTGTTTGGTAGCACTGAAGGTCTTGCTATATACTATAAGGCAGTCAGCATGAGATTCTAAGAATTAGCGCAGGATGGCTATTATAACTTGAATTTTGTTCTGTATTTACTATTGATTTTAGAATAGACAGATTTTGATTTTTGTTTACTTATTTGGATAAAGTTCTAAGCAAAATTGAAATTTGAGCATGGCTTCACCGTTTTCTGATGCTGATTTTCCTGGGCTACAGAGCTCTTTGGGGAAGAAATTCTGGCTAGGGAAGGTAGGGACCAACTCACGAAGGGCTTGAAATCCTAGACCTCGTGCTGGGAGCCAGCAGTCCTGTCCTGTTAGAACTTGCTGGCTGTTTATAACAGGGCTCCTTTCTAACACCAGCTTTATCCCTGCAGTTAGAAAATACTGTAAACTAACTTCTCCTCTTTTAGAAGTGCCAAAGACCTCTTTAATCTCCTTGCTTTTCCTTTTACTTAGGAGCACAGATTTGAGCAATGGGCGGGTGTTTGGGGCATCGAGGTTCTATTTCAGGCCTTCTGCTGTTGCACACCCATGTAGAGGGTTATTTTAATTCCTTTCAGTCATGTGGAAAATAGTCACTTATGTTTTGCTCTTTCTAGCACTTTACCTTTGGAAGGTGGCCTCGGCCAATAACAGTGCGTGCATTTGCACTAATTCATCAAGAAGTGTTTGAATAAAAGCTTGTTCTGGGCTAGCTGAGAGTCTGAAGACCTTGGGGGTCCTTGGAAGTAAAGGGTCAAGTGGCTTTTAGCTCTTCTTTTATCCATCAGGGGACTGACCTGTGTTTCTGTAGGGTTTTCTTGCTTTAAGCGTGATTTCGAGGGGTGATTATTTCACACTATCACCACAGCCCCCATCTTGACACCAGAGGCTGATGCTTAAAGGTGCTGGGCTAGATCAGTCAGGGCACTCAGTGTTTCACTGCCTTGCTTTTTAGAAGATATGCCACAGGGTACATAAGCCACCTGCCTTCCAGCTGAGCCCCCGGGTTGATCGCCTGCCTCTCTCTCCTCTGGTTGTGTCTCTTCTCCAGAGGACTGAGTAGCAGGATTTTATGGTTCTCTGATTCTCTGTCCACAGAACAGCCTGGCTGGGCTGAATTTCCTTGCCTGCAGTGCTGCCCCAGGTGGCAGAGGCAGGGAGGAGGCTGAGGCTGGTTCTCCACCAAAAACCCCCGTAAGGAATGGACTGCTAGCGATTTGGTATGAAACTGGGCCGAGTGAATCCTCTCTCTGTACCTTTCCCAGAACCATAAAGGAGATAGAATTTCTGTGGCTGTTGAGCATATGGGGCTATATAGCTGAGGAACTGAATTTTAATTTTTATTTAGTTTTGATCCATTTAAATTATTTTCTTTCATCTTCTTCTTCTTCTTTTCTTTTTCTCTCCTTTTGGCCACCCCAGGGCATATGGAGTTCCCGGGCCAAGGATCAGATCTGAGCCACAGTTGCAACCTACGCTGCCACTGTACCAGACCAAGGATTGAACCTGTGTCCTGGTGCTGCAGAGACCTTGCCTATCCCCTTGCACCCCAGCAGAAACTTCAGATCCATTTAAATTTAAACAGCCATATGTGGCTAGTAGCTTCTGTATTGGACAGTGTAGGATAGACCATTGTATTTTTTAGTTAAATAGGGAAAACTATATATACACAGGTAGCAATTCAAAAGGTGCAGGAGAGTTATCAGTGAAAAGTCTCCCTCATCTCTGCCCCTAGCCTCTCAGTTTTCCTCCTCAGCCTCAGTCATGATTACCAGTTTCTTGTGTATCCATCCAGAAACATTTTACACATGTCTAAACAAAATGTGCGTATTTCTCTCTCTCAATGCAAGAGATGTTATTCTCTCCATTCTCTTCTGTTCCTTGCATTTTTGAGTTCGCAGTGTACCTTGGAGGTCATTACTCATAGAAACAAATAGAACTGCCTCACTGGCTTTTATTTAATTTCCTCGGTATTTCGTGCCTATACATTATACTTCTTTATAAAGCTGTACCATCACTTAACATATCCCCTATACATACGTGAACGTGTGAGTTCCAGTTTTTCCGTGATAAAGAATATGGTAACAACCCTACGCACACATATTCTCAAACGTGTTGTGATATAAACATAAATAAATTCCTAGAAATTAGATGATTAGGTCAAATTTTCATTGCTGCATATTTTGTCAGAATGCTATCTGTAAGAGTTTGTTGACGGGAATGTGAATTTGTACATTGCACAAGGACATCTGTTTCCCACAGCCCCAACAGCATGGTCTATTATTACACCTTTTGTTCTTTGCCGTTATGATAGGTAAAGATTGCCATCACCTTGTAGGATTAGTGTTCATTTCTCTTGTAAATGAGATTGAACATTCTTTTATATGTTGCAGAGTCATCTGTATTTCCTTTCTATTAAAGTATCTATTCAGGTCGTTTCCCCATTTTTCTATTGGATTTTGTTGGATCCTTAACCCACTGTGCCACAGTGGGAACTCGTTTTTATTGATTTGTAGCAACGTCATATTAGTCTGTTGCCTCTGATATATACTGGCGAAATTTCATCTTGTTGACGGTATCTTTTTCCATGTAAACACTGAACAGCATTTTTATGCAGTCATGTTATGAATCTTTTTGTTATGGCCCCTATGTTTTATATCTTATTTAGAAAGGCTTTTCCTGTGAAGGTGTTTTCAAAGAGTTCTGTTTTCTTCTCAGACTTTCATTGTGTTTTTATGTTTAATTCCTTGACCCTCTGAAATAATTCAGGAGTTTTGCAGATTTACCCTCCATTACCTACCTGTCTCCTTAATCTTCAGCTTCAGTGTCCTTGTCAGCATCTCTGCTCTGTCCAGCCCTGTTTTTTTGTTTCTTGGGTTTTTGTTTTGTTTTTTTTTTGCCTTTTAGGGCCGCATCTGCAGCATATAGAAGTTCCCAGGCTAGGGGTCAAATCACCCTAGCAACCGCCACAGCAATGCAGGATCTGAGCCTCATCTGCGACCTACACCATAGCTCATGGCAAAGCTGGGTCCTTAACCCACTGAGTGAGGCCAGGGATTGAACCCACATTCTCATGGTTATTAGTTGGGTTCATTACCTCTGAGCCACAAAGGGAACTCCCTATCCAGCCCTGTTTTTGAGCGTTGTGGTCTCCTATTGCTAGCCCACTCTGGTAGAAATATTATACTCATTTTCCACCTTCCTCTCATTCCTTTCTGAGTACAGCTTTTAGGTTACCCTAACTCTGGATAGAGAAGGAGAGTTTCAATCTTTATTTGAAGGTCTTAGTTGAGTTTGAAGCCTCCAGAACCCCCTCTTATCGTGTGTGCCTGTTCTCCTTATTGCCTTTCTCCCTGTGTGGCCCCTAAATTCCCAGGTTACTTCCATGCTTTGTCCTCATTACACATTCCTTCTCTAACCTCCTTCCCACCCCCATCTGTTTATCTCACATGCCCTGCCATTTATACAGGTTGCTTAAATAGGGGAGGTGACCTGAATCAGAGGTAACTAGAAGCTGTAGCATATTTGCACGTTTCCCTGCCCAGGGAGAGCGCCCTGCCTCCAGCAAGTCAGCATTTTTGCTGGCTATTAGCACTTCATTCATATTACCTAATATGATTTAATGCTTTGTCATTTTCTTTCTTGTGATTCCAGAGTCTCATTTTCAGCTTCTGCCAGAGCCAGTAGCAGTTGGGAAAGAAGGCTGTGCTCTTTGAAGGGTGCATATTGATTTTTAACACCATAGATTACACCTCCTTCCCACCCAGAGACAGCCTCTTGATAAAACCGGGGCTATTCTGTAAGCTCCTGGCAACCTTCCACAGGCCAGCTTTTTGTGGGGGCAGGGCTGTTCTCTGGTTCACCAGGTCTAGTGGGAGGGGATTGGGCAACTGAAGATTTTTTAAATAATATGTGTCCAAATGGACTTTGGACATATTTTCAAGAGATGTGTCCGAAGCCCATTATGAAACAGTTCTCAGAGTCTGTGCCCAGAGCAGGGCTCTGAGATGAAGGGAGAAGACCTAGGCCTCTGGGGACCAGGATGCCTTCCTGGGGAGCGTGACACTTGAGTCAGCCCTGAAGGTGGAGAGGGGTTTGTCAGGCAGGCAGCTTAGAGAGTGCGCCACCCGGGCGGGGAAGGGGGGGAGGTCAAAGTGAGAAAGGCAAAACGTGAGGCCGCACGGGGCTTGTGTGGGGATGGGAGCTGGACATTTGGGGGGCGGGTGGAGGTGTGGGAAGCAGAGTCGGGATCCTATAGAGTGGTCCTAGACCAGAACCCACAGTCCCTGCTGTGAACTGAAAAGATGGCCTCTGGCAGCTGGTGGTGGGAGGACAGAAGAGAGTGTGAAGGAGCAGCCTTTACACAGGTGGGAGCAGGAGATGAGGACCTGGCCCCAGCGTGGTGGGAGGGAGCTGCGGTCTGACTCATGCACAGTCTCACACCTGGTCTGGTGGTAGTGTTTCTTCCCCGCTCGACATTCCCAGTAAATGTTAAACCAAAGGAACTGATTGCAAGAGGTTTTCAGGGGTGTAAACGCCCTAAAATTGTGCTGTCCAACGTGGCAGCTCCTATTCATACGTGGCACTCAAGCATTTACGATGTGATGGATATGACTGAAGGACTGAACTTTGAATTTTATTCAGTTAATTTAAATAGCCACATGTGAGCAGTGCAGTTTGTCTAGATTCAGACAAGTTGGCTCTGGTGCTGGCACCTCCCCACCACTGCATAATAGGAGTAATGAGTAAGGAGGAAGAGTGAAAGATGCATGGGAGTCTGGGAGGCCAGACCGATGGGGATACTGTTGGCAGAAATCAACAAGTCGGGAGAAGGGGAGAGATGTACTTGAGACGTTGAAGGACTTTTGCATCACGAGGGTAGTCAGGCAGGCTTTTGGAAAAGCCTGGAAGGAGGGCCTACCCAGGTATGTTGATTTTTGAGTTTTTGAGAGGAGGAAGTGGTGAAGGATATAGATACAGCAAGCTCTCCAAGGAAGACAATGAAGAGAGCATCATGGGAATATCCAGGCGAGAGAGGGCGCAGAGCATTTCAGGAACCAGGCCAGGTGTGCTCACCTTCATGGCTTATTTCCATAGCAGGGCTGTCAGAGCTGCAGAAAGTACAGAGGAGGAATGGGCTCAGCTAGAGTGAGGGGGAGGCAAGGCCAGGAGCATCTGGCATAGTTTCAGTGATGACTGACTGGGCAAGCTTAACTGCTTCCTTGGAACTTTCAGTGTCATTTTCCTCCATGGTGGAGAAGACAACTATGACAAGGAGTTAGTACTGCTCATTTTTCAAATTATTCTCTCATCAATCCTGGGGCTTCCACACAAGAGAATCTTAATGTCTTCATGTCTTTTTTAGCTGTTGATCATTAGTGATAGTTTTGAGGAATTGGCTTATCTTTATAAGAACCTAGTTTTGACATCAGTGTTGAGTAGATGCAGCAATATTTAACAGCTAGGATATCCTACTCAGATTTCAAGAACTTAGTATTTTCCTAGTGGGAAACACTGTGAAAATAAATTTCTTTCTTTTTTTTTTTGTCTTTTTGCCTTATCTAGGGCCGCACCCGCGGCATATGGAGATTCCCAGGCTAGGAGTCTAACAGGAGCTGTAGCCGCTGGCCTTCACCACAGCCACAGCAACGCGGGATCAGAGCCCGTCTGCAAATTACACCACAGCTCACGGCAACACCGGATCCTTAACCCACTGAGCAAGGCCAGGGATCGAACCCACAACGTCATGGTTCCTAGTCGGATTCGTTAACCACTGAGCCACGACGGGAACTTCTGAAAAGAAGTTTCATAATGCAGAATTAAAGAAATTAAAGGCAATACTGCTTAAGCTTTTTTTTTTTAATTTGTTAAGTTCATGTGTTACTTGCCCTTAAAATAGTTCTAGAGAAGTGCAAAGGATGTCGATGGTGACACTGAACTCTGTGCCTTTGTGTAACTGATGCACAATAAATATCTGCTTAGCAAGTACTGAAAGAAGGCAAAGGTGACACAAGCCAAGAACGCCTAAAGGGTTTTGTTTGAAATGCAGCTCGTGACACATACAAGCCCAGTGATCTTGGGGGCATTTGTTAACTTCCTTTTTTTTTTTGTCTTTTTGCCTTATCTGGGGCTGTACCCGCGGCATGTGGAGGTTCCCAGGCTAGGGGTCTAACAGGAGCTGTAGCCGCCGGCCTGTGCCACAGCCACAGCAACGCGGGATCCCAGCCGCGTCTGTGACCTACACTACAGCTCACGGCAACACCGGATCCTTAACCCACTGAACAAGGCCAGGGATCGAACCCACAACCTCATGATTCTTAGTCGGATTCGTTAACCACTGAGCCACGAAGGGAACTCCCATTTCTTAACTTCTTTAAACCTCAGTTTCTCCATCTTTAAAATGGGAGAAATGCTTCCTCCTCACAGTGTTGTGAGGGACAAAATGAGTGGATGTATATGAACCACCTATCCGGGGCCTGGCATCAGCAGTTAATAGGTGGAGGCTGTTGGTCTTCTGTATGTGGCTATGGTGATAGTGGCTATAGTCATTATTGTTGCTACTATTGTTGTTATGATCATTATTTTGAAGAGATCAGGACTTTAGTTTGTCAGATTTGATGGAATGTGAGTAGATGTCCAGGGGAAGGCAAGATGCTATGAAAGCGTTTTACATTCTATTTATTCTTGAAGTTTTGCTTTATACCTTAAGATTAGGGTATCAGAACTCAGGATTATGGGTTTTCAAAATCAGTGAGAACATTAAAAGACATTGTGACATGTTGTGCCTGACCTCTAACCCCATGACTAACTTTAGGAACATGAGTCCAGTGTTTATCCTCCAATGACCAGAGGATGCTGATGTGTCCTCTATCCGATTAATCTTTGTCCTTGTGCTCAGAGATAAATGCCCAGCTTGAATAGTATCAGGGGAAGGCCATGTGACAAGCCTGGGATGGGAGCGTGTGTTACCCTCCCTGGTGCCATAAAGGCCAGCTATCCTTCCTGAAGTCCCCTCTAGTCACACTGTGCTGCAAAGGCAACTGAAGTCACTGTCTTTAATGCTAGGGTGCCTCATTTGACACAACAGATACGTAACATGAGTGCATTCTTTTTCAATCTATTCAGCTATTATCAAACACCAGATATTTCCCAGATACTGTTTTAGGTTCTGGGAAACATGTAACAGGAAACAAAATTCTCATGGGAGAAAGTTCTCATACGATCCACATGGATACCAACCTGTATCCATGAGGATGCGGGCTTCATCTCTGGCCTCACTCAATGGGTTAAGCACACGCATTGCCATGAGCCGTGGTATAGGTCCACAGATGCAGATCAAATCCTTCATTGCTGTGGCTGTGGTGTATGTAGGCTGGCAGCTCTGTGCAGTCCCTAGCCAGGAAACTTCCATATGCCACAGGTGCAGCCCTATAAAGAAAAAAAAAAAAAAAAGATTCTCGCGGGAGCAAGCCAGATCTTGCTGTTTAATTGCCTGGTATAATTTTAGACATCAGAGTAGGAAAAGACAGAAGAGATGTTTTGGATGAATGCTCTCATTAGTGGATGAGAAACCAAGGTTTCACAGCTGGTGTGTGGAAGATCCTGGTAGGAGAGGGCCAGCCAGAGCACCACCCCCAGCCTGGTGCCCATCAATGGCACAGTGGCAGCCATTCATCTGTCACCACCATGATGTTCACCAGATCCATGTATCACTTAGCTTTTTTCTTCTTTTTATGGCCACATCTTCGGCATATGTAAATTCCCAGGCTAGGGGTTGAATCAGAGCTGCAGCTGCTGGCCTACGTCACAGTCATGGCAACACCAGATCTGAGCTACATCTGTGACCTACACTGAAGCTCACAGCAATTGCGGGGTCTTTAACCCACTGAGCAAGGCCAAGGATCGAACCCGCATCCTCATGGAGACTACGCTGGGTTCTTAACCCACTGGTCCACAATAGGAACTCCCAGGAGGTTCTTTAAATCATTTCCTTATTTTAACTTAATTGGCATCACTATCATAAAGTGAAAATATCCATAAAAACCAGCACAAAAAAAGTGTTATTAAATGGCTGGATACCATTGCCTGTAGGAGGCTCAAGGGTTAGAAAACTATTTGATAATCACACTGAGAGTTTCTCTTTTACCTAAGCAGGGTGGGCAAAGAACTGAAAAGAGATGACTCTCTCAGAATATATGTCATTGTTACCTGATGCGGTGTCACCTTGGGCGCCCTCTTAGTACCTAAAGTCATTTTGCAAACACCAGTTTATGGGCCCTGTTGTATGGGCTTTGGGAAACTCCATGCTCTACCTCTTAGTTGATTTTCAGTCACCGGTGATTCTGGGTTCACAAGGCTTCAGTTTTTCTGTGGTGTCCAGCGTCCCTCTTGGGCACGTAGAGCATCCTGTTAACAAACCCCAACAAGGTTTAGGGGAGCCCCCTTTTTAAAGAAAGCCTGGGACAAGTCCTTTGTAAAACGAAGGTTGTTGCAGAGTTAGGAATAATCTCCAGCTCTTTATAGAAAACTCAAAAAGCATTAGTGTCTTTACTCAGGGCCTGTCGGTATTTGACCTCATCAGTCAAAGTGTGCAGGATTCTCTGTAACAAGTCCAAGCCTTGCTAAATTAATGATGCTGCACAAAAGCTCCTTGTTGAAGACTTTTTACTCTGCTATTAACTGGAAGATAGAGCCTGGTAAAACCTTCCCCCAAACTGACTGTGACGTCCATAGCAGGTGTCGCCGAAGCCATGAGGTTTCTTTTTGATGATCACGGCTTCATTTTGGGACTGCCATCTCTAGTGTCAGCGTCTGTGACATATATGGCTTTGGGCATAAAATGTTCTAATTCCTAGTTTTAAAAGAACATCATGTAATTAACTTCCTGCAGCTCAGGAGTCAGAATTCAGGGTGACCCTCAGCAGTTTTTAAGGAATTTATGTTATGTGGAAAAGTCCTTTTGAATCTGACAGTTCCCATCTTCATAAACTCTTTTGTGACCCACAATATTCAAACAGATTTGTGAAATTCCCTTCACTCTGCGATTAATTCGCTTACCCTTGGACAGTGAGACCTTCTTAACATCGGAAATTGTACACAGCATTAAATAGTGACTCCTCTGGGAAGTTTTGTAATTACTGAAAGAGGAAAAAGTTGCATCATTAGGAACGGTTTGTCCCTAAAACAAACAGGATGGAGCCCATTTTGTAACTTTGATTTTCATTAATTCATTTGTACCTTATATGTGTCCTGTGCTGTTCTTGGCACTGAGGAAGGACATATATGAATTTTCCTACCCTTAATGAGTTCTGGTTCTAGAAGGAGAAAGAGGCTAGTGAGAAAAAGGGTGCTAGATAAAATATTCACAGTGACTGAGAAACTGAGAGGGCAGTTGAATAAGAAACAGAGACAGAGAGTTCCTGCTCTGGTGCGGCTGGATCAGCGGCCTCTCCAGAACACTGTTTGGAGGCAGGTTTGATCCCCAGCCTCGCACAGTGGCATGGGTCACAACTGTGGCTTGGATTTGATCCCTGGCCTGGGAGCTCCATATGCCGCAGGGCAGCCAAAAAAAAGGGGGGGTGGGGCAGATAGTGTTTCTGCCCCTAAGAAGGTGGCAGCTTTCATTACTGTAGACTCAGGACTGTCCCCAGGTAAGAGTGTGTATGAGCCTGTCTAACCACCTACAGATGTATCTGTCTCCCCCTCTAGACCGAGAGACTTGTTTTACCAAATCTCTCCCAAGTGACAAAACATCTGAATGGAGACATCACATCTTCATGGAGAAATCAGGAGTGATGGGTGTGGAAATTTAACAATGAGGAGGTTAACAGAGAGTAGGAAAAGGTTATTTGCAGAAAATGAGACAAAGTGGAGCTAGGTGCAGAGGGAGTGTCTCCACATCAGAAACCTGCTTTATAATCATTACTGTACCAGCTGAGTGACCTTGGGCAAGTTATTTAACCTCTCTATGCCTTATTTTCCTCAGTCTATTAATAGAGGATGAAACACTCACCTTGCCTGTTTGATGGGGTTGGTGTGCTCTTTTGTGAGTTGACAAATTACAACCTGAAGCCTGTTTGCTTTTTTTTTTTTTAACAATAAAGATTTCACTGGCACATGGTCATGCCCATTCATTATATGTTGTTATGGCTGCTGTCTCACTACAAGGGCGTCCTGAGTAATTACCACACAGACTCTACGGCCCACAATCCTGAAGTGTTTATCATCTGCCCTGCTGAGCCTTGTACTCAGTGGTCATGAGATTGTACTGTGCCATCATGAAATCATAAAATTGAAATACATATCACTTGATGGAGGTGTATAGGACAGAGCTCTCCATTTCATAGGAAATAGAAGGAAGACCCTGATCTGCTAGACGTTTGCTTTTTCTTGAAGAAGTTTCTTTATTATGTTAGTGAAATGCACACGGGAACGCAAGTGGCTGAGAGTCCTTGGGTAGCAAAGGGCCATACCTGACTCACGCATCCTCTCTGGAATTGTTTTCTCTGTTGTGGATGATGATTTGAATTATTTTTTGTTCTCTGAAACAAAACAAAACAAAAAAATACAGTTGTAAGTTCAGGGGAGAGGACTGGGTAGGGACTTCTAATTCAGTGGTAAATTCTGGAGCGCCTAAAAATGAGTCAGGCCCTAGTCTGGGTTCTCAGGATATAGTCCCTGCCCTCCTGGAACTCACATTCTAGCCTTCACATGTGTCTGCCAGGTCTTCAGGAAGATATCAGAAAGTACACTGAGGAGTTCCCCTAGTGGCCCAGCAGGTTAAGAACCCGGCTAGTATCCATGAGGATGCAGGTTTGATCCTTGACCTCACTCAGTGGATTGAGAATCCAGTGTTGCCGTGAAGATGCAGTGCAGGTTGAAGATGCAGCTCAGATCCCACGTTGCTGTGGCTGTGGCATAGACCTGTAGCAGCAGCTCCAATTCAACCCCTACCCTGGGAACCTCCATATGCCGTAGGTGTGTCCATAAAGGGAGGGGGGTGGGGACAAAGTACATTGAAAACTCTGCTGTTTTTGTGTGTTCCCTCCTAACTTTTTATTGTATGCTCCTTTTTTGTGTACTCTATACATGTACATAATAAATAAGCAAAGTTTTTAAAAGATAGACCATGAAAAGCAAGTCTCCCTTTATCGCTGGCACCCAGCTACCCAATTCCCTGTCTCAGATGCAACCCTGTTACTGGTATCGTCTACATCTTCCTGTCACTAGATAAGCATTCATGTGTACATGTGTATTTTTTTCATTTCTTTCTTTCTGGTCTTCTGTCCTCCCTAACTTTTAACTTTTAAGCTTTAAAACTTGCAGTTCTTTTTTTTTTGCCTTTTTTTTTTTTATCTAGAGTCGCACCCGCTAGGGGTCTAACAGGAGCTGTAGCCGCCGGCCTTCGCCACAGCCACAGCAACGCGGGATCCAAACCGTGTCTGCAGCCTACACCAGAGCTCACGGCAACGCCGGATCCTTAACCCACTGAGCAAGGCCAGGGATCGAACCCACAACCTCAGGGTTCCTAGTCGGATTCGTTAACCGCTGAGCCACGAAGGGAACTCCTAAAACTTGCAAACCTTTGAAAGTTGAAGATTACCATTGGATTTACTGTTTACCATTTAATATTTTACCATGTTTGCCTTATTTCTCCTTCCTCTACACAGACACACACAAACACTTTTTCTCTCCTCAACTTTTAAAAGCGAATAGCAGATATTAATGTAGTTTATCTGTTAATACTTCAGCAGACCCCTCCTAGGAACAAGGGCTTTCTCTTACATATGAGCATTACCACAATTTCATTACCACACTCCCTGATACAGTAATGTTATCTAATATCCAGTCCTTACTCAGATTTCCCCAGTTATCCCCCAAATTTCCTTTTAGTTTAAAAAAAAAAAAGTCCAAGGTTATTTTCAAGGAGTCCTCATTGCATTTAGTTGTCCTGCCTATTTGGATTTTTTTTTTTTTTCTTTGTGGCATATGGAGCTTCCTGGGCCAGGTGTCAAATGGAAGCTGTAGCTGCAGGCCTGCACCACGGCCACAGCAACACCAGATCCAAGCCGCATCTTATGGCCGGATACTTAACCCACTGAATGGGGCCAGGGATCGAACCTGCATCCTCACGGACACTGTGTCAGGTTCTTAACCCATTGAGCTACAACTGGAACTCCCTATTTAGAATTTGTTGTTGTTGTTGTTTTTGTTGTCTTTTTAGGGCCACACCCACGGCACATAGAGGTTCCCAGGCCAGTGGTCAAACTGCAGATGTAGCCACTGGCCTATGCCACAGCAGCGTCAGATCCAAGCCACATCTGCAACCTACACTACAGCCCATGGCAACACTGGACCCTTAACCCACTGAGCAAGGCCAGGGATCGAACCTGCGACCTCATAGATGTTATATTCGTGTCCACTGAGCCATGACAGGAACTCCGCCTGTTTGGATTTTTTTTTCAAAGCACTTCCTACTTGTGTTTCCTCTCATTCCTTCCCCGCCTTCTGTGTTATTCACTTCTCTGTTCCTCTTTGTTCTTCACCTTGTCCCAGAGACTGAGTTTCAGTACTGTCGCTAACTTCAGCCCCTGCAGGTGTCAGCCAGCTCCTAAGAGCAGAATGGATCTTGACGTGGTCAACATGTTTGTGATCGCGGGTGGGACGCTGGCCATCCCGATCCTGGCATTTGTAGCCTCGTTTCTCCTGTGGCCTTCAGCGCTGATAAAGATCTACTACTGGTAAGTTAATTTTAGAATTGAAGCTTTCAAGAGTATCAGGATCTCATCGTCTTCTCTGCTTGTCCTTTGGGTTGTGGCTGTTCAACATTTATCATGAAATATTTCAAACACAGAGAAGTTGAAAGACATCCTTTTCTAAACATTGGGAGTGTTCCTGAAGAATAACGGTGGTAGCATCTCACCAGGTAAATTCTTCCGGGTTTCTGATAGTGTCTTTGTTCAGGAGGCCTCCCTCCCTCGCAGAGTCACTGGTTCTGTGTGCATATATGGGAATTCATTTGGTTTTTATTTGTCATTAGATTCTGAGCCAGTGATGTCCTGACAGGTGCAGTGATAGGCCCTAAAAAATGGGTTAGAAAGAACAGGATGATGGAGACAGCATGGGAAGGACAGAATGGCTTTAAATGTGTACTAAATGTGTTCATTAGTAAAGTGACAGAAAGAAAAAGAAGTTTCACAAACTTCTGTCATTCTGTATCACCCTTACAATTCTTGCCCTATCTGAACACCACCTCTACTTTTCTTTTGTATTTTCCTTAGAGTAAGTGACTTTAAAAAAAAACCCATGAAAACCTTAAATCAACTTGAGAGTGATATAAATATCACTACCTTAAGTGGAAAGCTTGCTTATACTAGTCGTAAATAGGAACTTTATGTGAAAAGGTAAAAATAGGCACAGTGCCGTTAAGCTACCTTCTTAAATTCTAGCCTCCATACCATTGCCTAGCAAAGACACTCTGTCTCCTTTCACTTTGTTACAAAGTCTGAGATGTATGAAAGATATAGCTCCTGGAACAAAGCCCTTCTCCTTGGTGGATTTCAGGTTAATAGTTGAAAAGAAAGAAGCTTTCTCATGACATGCTTCAGTGACTTTGCATGCCACAATCTATTTACCAAATAAAAGCACCCCTCTCTACTCCCCCCAACCCATGCACCCCATGATGAAAGGAGCACCACAGTAGACCTGGTTCCTTGCTCTGCCACAGGGACTGACACTGAGATCTAGCCGAGACTTCTCTCTCTATGCCCAGAGAGAAGGTAGGGAGGTTGTGCTTGTGCCCTTTATCTGCCCTCCCTTTGGGCTCCCTTTTGTTTCATTAGCGTGTGGAATTTTCCGCCTGCCAGCCAGGCTCTGATCCTTGAAAAGAAGCTGATTGAACAGACTGGAGCTTTCATCTTTCACTCTCTTAGGAGGAGGTGGTGGCCCCTTCAGAGGGTCTCCCAGGACCCACTTATGCATTAACAAAGTTAAGACTCCGGCAGCTTAAATTCCATTGCTCTCGAAGCACCAGCCACAGGAGTCCTTTAGGGCCAAGGCTCCCAGGTGGCCCTTGACGTGAGAGACAGAGTGGTGTGCCTCTCTCGGTCCTGCACAGGCACTATGCACCTCTCTATGCAAATGCCGTTTTTCTTAATCAGATTGAAGCAGAGAATGCAGTTCAGTGGTGTGGCCGTAACCATGACTGTGGCTGCATACAGAGGTGTGATTATATAAAGGCTAATTCCACCCACCGCATGTGGAAACCAGCCTCTATGCCACACAGTGCCCCCACCCCCGAGTTCCTTGGGCCATCACCAAGAAGGCTTTTAGAGTCAAGAGTGTCAGAAAAGTTTTGGTCTTGATCTTTCAAGAGAAAAATATCCACAACAAATAATTCACTTTTTTGAGTTAAAATTCATGGACTTAAAATTTTTTTTCACTTTAATTTTAATTGCACCATTTTAAAGTGTACAATTAATTGGTTCTAACATAGTCACAGTGTTGTGAATTAGCACTATCTAATTCAGAACGTTTCTGTCCCCCACAAAAGAACACACACCTGTGCACTGTCTCTCCCAGTTTTCCTCTCCTTTCATCTCTTGGCAATGAGTAATCTGCATTCTGCGTCTTTGGATTTGCCTGTTGTAGACATTTCATGTAAATGAAATCATATGATTTGTGGCTTTTTGTGTCTGGCTTTTTTACCTTTTCAAGGCTTAGTCATGCTGCAGTGTGTATCTGTACTTCATTCGTTGTGATGACTGAGTAATGGTCCACTGAATGGTTATACCACATTTTATGTGGCCAAGTGGACATTGGTGTTGTTTTTACTTTGGGGCTATTATGAATAATACTACATAGCAGACCATTCATTTTTATTAACATGTGATACCATCAAAACCCTGAAAGGCCCCACAGAAAACATTCGGTCCTTTACTCTTTGACAGGACAGATGCACGTGACATTAAAGCCTGCCCAGGCCTGTCACTCAGCTCAGAGCTGTGGCTGGAGGATGAACACAATGCTCTTTATTCTGTGGACTCAGCCACACAAGCAAGAAGAAACCCAGTTGGCTGGGGAGGATGAAAATCCTAGAAATCCTTTCGGATTATGCTGGGAGGCACTTGGCATGGGGGCCACGATAATAGTCGTATCGTAGAACCTGTAATGCCGTTTCAGAGCTGCAGGGATTCCAGGAGTGCTTCCCCCACCCCACTGCCAGTTCTGCTGTACAGCAAAGTGACTCAGTTATACATGTATACACATTCTTTTTAATATTCTTTTCCATCATGGTCTATCACAGGAGACTGGGTATAGTTCCTTGTGCTATACAGTAGGACGTCATTGCTTATCCATTCTAAATGTGATAGCTTGCATCTGTTATCCCAAACTCCCAGTCCATCGCACTCCCAGTTCCCTCCCCCTTGGCAACCAAAAGTCTGTTCTCCTTGTCCACGGGTCTGTTTCTGTTTTGTAGTAAAATAATTGTGTCCTATTTTACTTTATGGGTTTTTTTTTTTTGTCTTTTTTCTTTTTAGGGTCTCACCCATGACATATGGAGGTTCCCAGGCTAGGGGTCGAATCAGAGCTATAGCCGCCAGCCTACGCCACAGCCACAGCAATGCCAGATCCGAGCCGCATCTGCTACCTACACCACAGCTCAAGGCAACGCTGGATCCTTAACCTACTGAGCGAGGCCAGGGATCGAATCCACAACCTCATGGATGCCAGTCGGGTTTGTTAACCACTGAACTACAGTAGGAACTCCTGTGTCATATTTTAGATTCCACATATAAGTGATAGCATATGGTATTTGTCTTTCTCTTTCTGACTTATTTCACTTAGTATGATCATCTCTGGTTCCATCCATATTGCTGTAAATGGCATTATTTTGTTCTTTTTTGTGGCTGAGTAGTGTTCAGTACCATCTCCCACCACCCACACACGCATATCACATCTTCTGTATACTCTGTTGATGGACATTTAGGTTGTTTCCATATCTAGGCTATAGTGAATAGTGCTACTATGAACATAGGGGTGCATGTGTCTTTTTGAATTATAATTTTGTCTAGTTATGTGCCCAGGAATGGGATTGCTGGATCATATGGTAATGCTATCCTTAGTTTTCTGAGGAGCCTCTATATACTATTTTCCATAGTGACTATACCAACTTACATTCCCACCAAGAGTGTAAGAGGGTTCCCTTTTCTTCATACCCTCTCCAGCATTTGTTACTTGTAGACTTTTTAATGATGTCCATTCTGACAAGTGTGAGGTGGTACCTCATTGCAGCTTTGATTTGTATTTCTCTAATAATTAGCAATGGAGAGCATCTTTTCATGTGCCTACTGGCCATCTGTCTGTCTGTCTTCTTTGGAGAAATATCTATTTTGTTTTTTTTTATGTAATAGAATTATATAATAGACTTTTTATTAGAATTTTATGTATTACTGGAGTTCCCGTTGTGGCTCAGTGGTTAACAAATCCGACTAGGAACCATGAGGTTGCGGGTTCGATCCCTGGCATCGCTAAGTGGGTTAAGGATCCGGCATTGCCATGAGCTGTGGTGAAGGCTGCAGACGCGGCTCGGATCCCGCGTTGCTGTGGCTGTGACGTAGGTCGGTGGCTACAGCTCCTGTTAGACCCCTAGCTGGGAACCTCCATATGCTGCGGGTGCGGCCCTAGAAAAGGCAAAAAGACAAAAAAAAAAGAATTTTATGTATTACAGTCTTTTTAATATAATAGTAAAACTACCATTAATGGAATACTTCGATGTGTCAGGTATTGAACCAAACTTTGTAATGGATTATCTCATTTAATCTTAACCATATCCTCATTAGAATATTATAGTCCCATATTATAAATGAGGAAATTGAAGTTCAAGATTTTATATAGTTAGTACATGAATGAGGTAGGATATGAATGAATGAACAAACTCGTGTTATCATGTCATAATTTAGAACTTTGAAATATGCATGTTTTGTCATAGAAGAGCTGTTCAGCTGGACAGCTTTATTTTATTGTTAATGTTTTGAATAGGCAATACATTCACTGAAAAAGTACTAAAAGGAACATTAAGATTCTCCCTCCCACCACTGTTCCTTCTCCACCTACTTCTCACAGTACTTCCCACCTCAGCTCCAGATGCTCATCTTAATAGTGTCACATATATGCTGCCAAGCTCTTTGTGTGCAGATACAAGTGACTGTGAATATATATCCTCATCTCCCTCTCCCTGTATTTTACACATGGAGTTAAAGCTGGTCCATTTAGGCTATTTGCTGTTATAAGACTCATTTACCTCTTTGGTGCAGAGTATACCAAAGTGAATCTCTGACTGAATTAATTATCTTTCATCTTAGAGAGATTCTTCATGCAGAGAGTTCAATTTGTTTAGCTGGTAATTTCATATTGAAATCAATTTGCAGCCAAACTCTAGCACTGCCAAATCTTATGTAACCAACAGAAGCTGAGCTTTCAGCCACCTGCCATATGTTATAAGGAATAAAACCAGAGGACTGAAGAGATAATGCTTAAGAAACCAGGTCTCATTCTCAAAGTCTCTAAGAAAAATATATTTGGGGTGGAAGGCAGGGGAGGGCATGTGATCTTTATTGAGCTTATCCACCATACTGGAAATAATATGTATACCAAATCAAATGTTTATTACCATAAATTCTGCATTACAGTGAAAATCCAAACTTTTTAAAAACAGTTAACTCCAGGAGTTCCCGTCGTGGCACAGCAGAAATAAATCCGACTGGGAACCATGAGGTTGCAGGTTCAATCCCTGGCCTCGCTCAGTGGGTTAAGGATCAGGCATTGCCATGAGCTATGGTGTAGTTCGCAGATGCGGCTCAGATCTGGCATTGCTGTGGCTGTGGTATAGGTCGGCAGCTGTAGCTCTGATTAGACCACTAGCCTGAGAACCTCCATGTGCTGTGGGCATGGCCCTAAAAAAGCAAATAAATAAATGAATAAATAAATAAATAAATAATAAAAAGAAATAAAAATAGTCAACTCCATAAAAATCCAATACTCGAGAATGGATAGCTTCTTTACGTCACAGTAACACTGGAATGAGGGCTAGTCCTGGTGTCTGAGTGATTCCCTGGGCCCAGCAAGGGGACTAAGTTTCCCAAGCCCTGAAGACAGGATAACACCCCAAAATAGGGCCTCACTTTCCACTCCCCTTTCATTGGCCAAGGCAGCTGGCAAGAACAAAGGCCTCATTTCCTGATACCTGGCAAGCAAATGCAGTATCGTTTCATAAATTGATGCTTCTCTGAGGTGCCCTCAAGTATATTTGTGGAGAAGCTTTAAGAGCATGTCAAGGAGCATGTCCTTCTGTTGGGCTGGAGAGAGTCCATAGAAGACTCTGGATGTCATGAAGGAGGCAGTGGTCCAGGCAGAGGAAGCTGCTGCCAAATTACTAGGAAGCTCGAGAAACAGGAGAAGAAATGCTTGAAGAAGGAAAAGAAGGTCTGGCTTCCATTCCCCTCACATCTTCAGAAAACAGTGGCAGTGCTCAGGAGTGCAGGGAGTCAAGTGCAAGACCCAAAAAGGAGAAAAACCAGAAGCCCCAGGAGGTTCCTCGGGAGAATGAAATGGAAGACCTGTCTGTCTCTCTCTCAACGCAAGAAAAGGGAATCCTTTCCCAAGGAGGAGCTGGTTAGTCATGATCTTAAAGAGACAGCTGGCAGTGGACATCCTCCCAAGAAGAAGAAACCTTTCCCCAGAGAGGAACCAGTTAGTGACCCAGAAGAGTCAGGAAACAAGAGTGTCCCCAAGGAAAAGAGGAAATTCTCCTCCAAGGAGGAGATGTAAGCAGTGAACCTGAAGAGTCAGCTGGCAGCGAGAGCAGCCTTCTCCAAGGAGAAGAAAAATTTCCAGAGCTATCCCAGGAAGATTAGAATGTACATTTCCTTGGTGGGGCATAGCCTGCAGAGATATTTCCCAAGCCTTCCCCTGCATCCGAGTAAAAACACACTCAATCGGTCAATCAGTAAGGTTAAGACTGCAGAATTTTGGTTGACAAGCTAATCAGCTTGCTGGAATATTTACGAAATAGTGTTTCTCACAGTGATGCCAGTCACTGGAATCTCTGACACTGGACAGCAGTAAGAGTATTAGGAGTCCTGAGAATTAACAAGGGATTCAGGGATCTGTTAGATAGTCTGCTCTTGTCATCTCTCCCCATGTAGTGATTTGTGGATATGGAATGATACCACTGCCAGGAGAGTCCAGCTCTTCATCTCCATGAATAGTCAGTTGCAGGTGATGAGCAGGAACATAATTTACCTTTAAGTCTTTTGATGCATTTCTTGCCTGTTAAAGTACCTCTGCCTTGAGAGCGAAGTGTAGGAAGAAACGAATGCACAGGCTGAAGAGCCAAAGAAAAAAGATGAGGCAGAGGTCCACGTAAACTTGTAAACCCATGTAAGCCATAGGAGCAGAAACAAGGAAAGCCCAGAGGCCAGGGACGTTGGTACAATTTTTTGGACTGCATGCCCTCTGTCTAGAACTTGTCTCAGTGGATCTAGAACAACTTTTCACCGTTCTCATCACCTCAACCACTTTGAGACCCACCTTGCTTGTATCAAAACGGTCCCTTTTGTTTTTTTGCCCTGGACCTGTGATATTCTGGACTAGTTCTGTTCTCAGTTGTGGCTGAATGTAAGATCTGTACAATCAATTATATGCTGTCTTGGCTGAAGAAAAAAAATAATGAAAATAAAAATTAAGAAAGACATGTAAGAGTTCTCGTCATGGCACAGCGGAAATGAATCCCACTAGTGTCCATGAGGATGCAGGTTCGATCCCAGGCCTTGCTCAGTGGCTTAAGGATCCCGCGTTGCTGTGAGCTGTCATGTAAGTATCAGACATAGCTCAGATCCTGCATTGCTGTGGCTGTGGTGTAGGCCAGCAGCTGTAGCTCTTGATATGACCCCTAGCCTGGGAACTTCCATATGCTGGGAGTCTGGCCCTAAAAAAGAAAAAAAAAAGAGATATATGTACCATCATCCAATTTATAAAGTAGAAGATAGGGTTGAGAAGTGTCCTTAAGGATCCTAGAAGTGGTACATATTTAAAATACTAAAGTGTAATGTATAGCATGGCACCTATAACTAATAACACTGTATTGCATATTTGAAAGTTGCCAGGAGAGTAAATCTTAAAAGTCCTCAACACAAGAAAAAAAATTTTTTGTAACAATATATATGGTGAAAGATGTTAAGTAGACATCGTGGTGATCATTTCCCAATGTGCAGAAATATCAAATTGTTATATTGAGCCCGTGAAATTAACATAATTATACCTAATAAAACTTTTTTAAAAGAAAAAAAATACTACTTAAACCTCCCTCCCTCAAAAAATAAAAAGGTACCTCTGTGGGGAGGTACTCAAGACAGTGGCACCGAACACAGCAGTTCTCATGCCCGCACAGCCCAGTTTCAGGTGTTGATGACCGTGGCCCACTAGGAACTGCAAGCCCACTCTCTGCGAGGAGGAACCACCTTTGTCTTGGCCTCTCCAGAGTCGTCCCCAGCCTTGCCACCAGCCATTCCAAATTCTGTTGAAGCTCAGACAGGCAAGGCCGAGAAAGCTTAGTCAGAAACCCAGTGAGGTCCCACTGCTTGCTCTTCCTTTGCACTGTGATTCAAACTGCTAGAAATACATATTAACCAAAGGTTATTATGGGTCGTGCTCCTTGAGAAAACACCCTCTTTCCCTTCCAAACAGAGTGACTAGTAACATATATTCCAGAATATTCATTTCAGGTGCTCTCCGGAATGGTTTCCCTTAGTGCTTCTTGACAAGGGTGAAGCTCGGGGAACTCCAGAGACATGCGTGGAGGATGAGGGCTGGGAGAAGTGTTAATTAGTCTTACCGCCATGTAGGGCCACAGGGAGGCACCCTCCCCAAGCTACCTCCCTGGAGCGTGCTGACTTGATTTGCCTGTGTCTTTCCTCCCCAGGTACTGGCGGAGGGCGCTGGGCATGCAGGTCCGCTATGTTCGCCAGGGGGACTATGAGTTCTGCTACTCCTTCCGCGGCAGGCCTGGGCACAAGCCTTCCATCCTCATGCTCCACGGATTCTCTGCACACAAAGACATGTGGCTCAGCGTGGTCAAGGTGCTGTTCCGGAGTCTTCCCTCTTCACACAGGGTGTCACTCTGCAAATAAAGGGTTTCCACTTGCATGCGACATCATCAGCAGTGGTAGAAAGCAAAGGGAACTGTGGCTCATCTAAAACGAATGTGGTTTATTATTCAGATCCTTTTATCAGACAGAATTTATTGAGCTGAACGTTATTTGTAAAATCTGTGCCTCAGAAATTGTTTCACCTTATGAGTAATTCTTTGGGAAGTTTTCTGACACTCAGCTTCATCTCAAGACTGTCCTAATTACCAAGATCCAGCTTTTAAAAATCATTTGTCTTTTTATTCTCCAAGTGTCTCCTCTTCCTTCTCCTCCTTCTCCCTTTTCTGCTTCTCCTTCTCCCTTCCCCACCTCCCGCCCTTTTCCTTCTATTTCCGCTTTTTCTTTTTTCTTTTCCTCATCCTTTTAAAGAAAACAGTCTTGATCTGGAAGATTTCTGGGATAGTTTTCCAAATCATTCACTTTCTGTCCAGGTTTACTGGGGTGTGGCAACTTGCTTTACTTGGTAAGGGTGAGCAGTTGGTAAAGATAGGGGCTGGGACACATCTTGGTAGGGAAGGATGCCAGGCCCCTGCTTCAAGCAGAACCACCGCCGAATGATCCCACATATGAGCTACACCGGGAGAAAAAGGCTCGCACATCCTCTAAGTTCCTTATATTCTTATTTCCAAATTCCACTGTGAGGACAGTCATTCTCCTGCCTTAATGAACCTTCAGCTCACTTCCTGTCTCCATCTTTCAGGTAACTGGATACTTACGTGTTTTTTTTTGTTTTTGTTTTTTGTTTTGTTTTTTGTCTTTGTGCCTTTTCTATGGCTGCACCCGCGGCATATGGAGGTTCCCAGGCTAGGGGTCTAACAGGAGCTGTAGCTGCCGGCCTTCGCCACAGCCACAGCAACGCGGAATCCGAGCCGCGTCTGCAACCTACACCACAGCTCACAGCAATGCCGGATCCTTAACCCACTTAGCGATGCCAGTATCTGGGGAGGAGAGACACAGGCAAATCAAATCATGGTTCCTAGTCGGATTCATTAACCACTGAGCCACAACGGGAACTCCGATACTTATGTGTTGATAATTGATATTTCTTAGATTCCTGGTTAAATGTGGCACATGTTTAAATGGAAGGAGGTATTTAGGATAAAAAAATACCCTAAGAAGTAGATGAGAAAGAAAGAAAGAAAGAAAGAAGGAAGGAAGGAAGGAAAGAAAGAAAAAGTCATAACCAGAATTAGGGTGGTCAGATATAGTCTTAGGAAAAGCATAGTTCCTGTCAGCTCTGGAGATGGCCAGGCCTCCTGAGAAGAGAACCATCCGTTACAGCTCCAAGTCGGTGGAGTTATAACTCCAGTCATAACTGCATGACTGAAGTCGTGTGGAAGGAGTGAAGGAAAGGAGAAGGAGATAGTGCTTGCCAACTGGTGTCAAGAAAGAGCAAAGGGTGCATGCCCGCTACTCTGACCTTTTTCCCCTTTTTTCCAGTCATCCCCGAAGTCCCTTTCCATATGTGTATTAGATTTAGGGGGCTTCCGTTCCTGTGAGTCTACTAGCAATGCTGATTCACATCTAATGTTGTTAGGGTAAGACACTAGGTGGGTCAGGCTCATATCTCCCCAGGGTTGCTGTCCAAATCACTCGGTAAGTGGGGGACAGACTCCCCAGAAAAACGGGACATGTTCTACATACCACATACTGACTCTTAGGGCCTGTGTGTCCTTAGTTCCTTCCAAAGAACCTGCACTTGGTCTGCGTGGACATGCCAGGACACGAGGGCACCACCCGCTCCTCCCTGGATGATCTGTCCATAGATGGGCAAGTCAAGAGGATACACCAGGTAAGCAGGAAGCTCCACCAAAAATTGCCCAGATGGGTCCTTCTCCCTATTGCATGCCCAAGTCTGAAGAGCAGGCAAGAGAGTTCCATTCTGATCCATAACTAGCTTGCATGACATTCTATTTGCAAATAATCGCAAACAAAACAGCAGCCTACTGGTCCGCTGTGGAGGAACAGGGTTAATTGTAGACTCTTCTCCTCTAAGCCTGTTGCACTTGTTTCTTAAGAAATACAATCTCATTTTCTCAGCTCTTCAAAAAGTTTAGAATTCCTCAAGACCATGCATTTTTCTGTGTACCAGCTACATGATGACAGCAACAGCACTGCTACCTAGCTCTGGAGGGTGGGAAGGGTACTCTACTTTTTGTTCTATGTTCATCCCTCTTTGGCTGGACTTTCAGTGTCATGGGGCTCATGAACCATTTCAGAATTGAGCGGTTCATAAGCTTCAAATTGATATTAAGTATTTTTCCCAAATGAGGCTATTTATTCAATGTCTGCCCCAGAATATGTATTCTATTGAAGTCAGGAACCTTGTTTATTTGACTCTTTGCATATGTATCCTCAGCAGCTGACCATAGTTCCTTGCACATAATAGATTTCCAATAAATATTTTTTAGGTGAATGGGTAGATAAGTGGATAGTTGGATGATTGGATAGATGGAAAGTTGGATGGATGGTTGGATGACTGAACAGACAGAAGGATTTGTGGATAATTACATGAATGGTTGAGAAGGGCTATAAATTAGGGCAAGAATCAGCAGACTATGGCCCATGGGCTATATTCAGCCTGCCATCTGTTTTTGTAAGCTGAGTTTTTTGTTCTGTTTTTGTTTCTTTGGCTGTGCTCTTGGCATGCGGATGTTCCTGGGTCAGGGACGGAACCTGCACCACAGTAAAGTGGCAATTCTGGATCCTTAAGCCACTGCACCACAAGAGAACTCCAAGCTGAGTTTTATTGGAATACAGCCATGCTCATTTAGCTGCATATTCTCTTTAGCTGCTTTTATGCTTTAGCAGCAGAACTGAGTAGTTGTAATAGAGATCATATGGCCCACAAAGCAGGAAGTATTTACTCTTGGGATGTTTATTAAGAAGTTTGCTAAAAGTTCCCTTAGGAGGCAGCAGGTTTAGGATCAAGTGTTGCCAAAGAAAGCTCTGGTGCAGGCTGCAACTTTGGTGCGGGTTTGATTCCTGGCCCAGGAACTTCCACATGCTGCTAGTGCAGCCAAAAAAAAAAAAAAAAAAAAGGAAAAGAAAATTGCTGATTCATGACTTAGGGGAATCCTTATTGGTTTTATAACTACAAATGACCCCTCAATAACCTGTGCCAGGTAAAGAGCAATACATATATGTAAAAGGCCTGGATAATGGATCCAGTAGATTTCAGATCCTCTTTTATCAATAGCCTTTTTCACTTGTCCCCATAAGAAGTACAGAAGTTTCTCCTTTGTAATCACCATTGTCGTTGTCCACAGTTGTGTAACCAAGCCTCTTTCTTATTTCCCTTCCTAGTTTGTAGAATGCCTCAAGCTGAACAGAAAACCCTTCCACCTGATAGGCACTTCCATGGGTGGACACGTGGCTGGGGTGTATGCCGCTTACTACCCATCGGATCTCTGCAGCGTGTCTCTTGTGTGCCCTGCTGGTGAGTTATGAGGCTAAAATAACCTTGTGAGTGGCTTGAGCATAGCAGGGTCTGAATCTCTGAAGAAACAAAGAACTTCTTTATATCGAAGTTCTCTATATAAAACTGGGTTTGGTAGGAAGGTAGATATATTGCCAAGCTATTTTGGTTTGAATCCTACAGGTCTGCAATACACAACTGATAATCACTTTGTACGACGGCTGAAAGAACTGCAGCAGTCAGCCGCCATAGAAAAGATTCCCTTGATCCCATCCACCCCAGAAGAGATGAGTGAAATGCTCCAGCTCTGCTCCTATGCCCGTATCAAGGTGCCCCAGCAGGTAATGTAGTTTCTGCAGCTGTGCGGCTGTCCACCAAAAGCCAGGTAGCCAGTACCAGCTTCCTCCTTGCATTCCTTCTTCTTGTACTCATCTGTTTATTCATTTGGCAGGTATCTGTATCATGCCTATGACGTATGTGCTTAGGCACCATGGTGAATAAATAATAGAGAAGATTCCTGGGCAGATACAGGCCAGTGGGGGAGGCAGAAAATTAGCAAGAAAATTACAAATTGTAATAAGTTTTATAGAGGAAATGCAGATAATGCAGTGATTGGAAACAGGGAGGCAAGAGAAGCTTTGAGAAGCCTTTTTGAGAAAGCATCCTGAGCAAAAATGGAAAAAACATAGGCAAGTTCTAGATGCTGGAAGGAGGCCAGGGTCCCTGGAGCACAGAGGTTGAGGGAAAGATGGGTTGAGATGAGGTTGGAAGGGATGAAGGGGCTCAGAGATTCTTATTTTTTAAAAATCTCAGGACCTCTTTACACATTTAGGAATTATTGAGAACCCCAAGTGGCTCATTTCATTAGCCATCAGAATGCTGACATTATCCCTCATTCTGTAGGCTCTGAATATCGGTATGCTTTTGAGAGAATGCAAGTGAGAAAGGCAAGTGATGTTAATATTATTAGGAAAATAATTTGACCTTTTGGACTCTCAAGAATCATGTTAAATGCCACTGGCCTAGATCATGCAATTCTTTGTAGGTTATGGAAAGGAGCCTGAAGTTTTCCAGAGTACAGTGGAGAAACCGAAGGGTTGGGGTACAGACAGAAGCAGAGAAACGCATTTGGGTGCCGTTGTGGCTTGGAGGTGAGAATGTTGTAGACTGGAGTAGTGGCAGTGGAGACAAGAGCTTTGAGACATTTTGGGAGGAAGAGAACAGGACTTCCTGGAGGATTGCAAGTGGAGGACTCAGGAAGGCGAGGAGTCGCAGGTGACTTCTGGTACCTCAGCTGGATAAAGGTAGTGTTTTCTGAGTAGGGGAAGGAGAGGGCAGGGAGGTTTGGGGGATAAGCTGAGAGCTCTGTTTTGGATGTGTGAAGTTCCGGTTCCCTGTGAGCCCATCAAGTGCCATGTCAAGTAGATGGTTGAAAAGATGTGTGGAGCTGAGGGAGTCTGGCTTGAAGCTGTGCAGCTAGAGCCCTCAGCCAATAATGGTGTTAAAGGTCGTGGGTCTAAATGAGGGCAGGTAGGGAAAGAATGTGGAAAACCAGGAGAGGAAAGTCCATGGCTGAGCCTTCACAACAGCACATTATCTCACTCTGTTGAAGAACTGGGCCCTGCCTCAGGGTGGGGTGAGTTAAGAATTTGACTCATTGATGGGTGTGGCCCATCTCTGAGGACGCCCCAGAATCAGATTTCCAGGTGTGGGAGTTCCTGTTGTGGCTCAGTGGTAACAAACCTGACTAGTATGCATGAGGATGTGGTTCGATCCTTGGCCTCACTCGGGGGGGTTAAGGATCTGGTGTTCCTGTGGACTGTGGTGTAGCTTGCAAACACAATTCGGATCTGGTGTGGCTGTGGCTGTGGTGTAGGCTGGCAGTTGCAGCTCCAATTTGACACGTAGCCTGGGAAATTCCATAGGCCTCAGATGTGGCCCTAAAAAGACCAAAAAGAAAAAAAAAATGACTCTGTGGTATGTTCTATCCATGAAATTCTCTTTTTAGTCTTGATCTTCCCCTGATCCCCTCTTGGTACTGATCTCTTTCCAGAATAGAGTGACCAAACAGGGTATTAGAAAATTCCATGTTTTGAGTTGTCAGGGATGTGAAAACACTGGGAGAAAATAAATACAGGTCCCAAAGTTTTTGCTCCTAGAAGGGAAGGGACACCCAGGCCCTCAGCCCACACTGTCACACTGTGCTCATGTTGTCTACTTGCTTGTTTCTTCCATTCTAACCTCTGTAAGAGCAAGGACTTTGTCTTTGGCTGTTCTGTCCCCAGCCTTTAGCACAGTGCTTGCATGAAGCAGGTCCTAGGTACAGACTGGATAGATCAGTGGATGGGAGGGTGCCTGGATAATGCAGGGGTGCAGAATGGATGTGCAGTAGATGCAGGGCAGGTGGATTATGACTTGAGGCATGTGCGTGCACAGATGATTTAGGGACCCTGAATAGATGGATGCCTAAATGCTTGGATGAATGGGAGGGTGTCTGGAGACTACAGGGCTGGAGGTGGATGGATTGGTGGATTCAGGATAGATGGATACGTGGGTGGACATATGCATATATGATTCGGAGATGCATGACAGGTGGGTGATGGATAGATGGAGGGCTGCATGAAGCTGGGATGGAGGATGGATGGGTGGATGCAGGGTAAGTGGACACATGGATAGACATGCGCCTGTCTGAGTCAGATGCAGGGTGGATGGATGGGTGGGTAGGTGGAGTAGAGGTGGAGGATGTTTGGATGCAAGATGAATAGATGCGTGGGTGCAGGATAGATAGTGGAACGAAGAAAATGTCTGATGCTGAGCACAGTCTGTTGGACAGTTTACCTCTAGGCTTCCACTTCCAGATTAGTAAGCTTCTGTCATGCTCCAGAGGGTGGGTTTAGTCCAGAGCAGTAATGGCTGGACCTTCCTACTTCGAGGCACTGAGAGTATATTTAAGGGGTTCAGACTATTCCGAGGGAGATGAGAGGAGTGATGGGTGCTACTGTGACCCCTGGAGCCTACTTCAAGAACCCTGAGGCAGGAGGAAGAGGCAGGTCCAAGAGACCTGGCCATCCACCTGTTCTTCAGCCTCACAGCTGACAGCAGGGAGGGCCAGGACGGTGTCGAACAGTAAGCACGGGACATTGGAAGCCTTCCTAGAATTTTCCTAATAGAGAGTTTATTTCTTCATTGATTAAGAGGCCCATCATCCCCAATGGTTTAATTTTTTTTAAATAGACCTTGTTTTTCATTGGATATTATGGAATAATTACTTGGTATTATTTCTGTGCTGATCATGTCTCAGACTAAGCAGAGAATTTCTTAAAGGCTAAGTGGCTCTCAGGCCATTTCAGATGTGTTTTACATGCCACAGGGGCTTTTGGCTTCACAGTATTACCAAAGTTGCTTCCTAATAAAGTTGCTTCCTAATGAGAAAGAAAAGCCTCCTATGAACCAACTCGCAGTTACATTGCATAGTACATCCTGGGAATGTGGCATTTGACAATGCCGCAAAATTGCTAGACTTCGTTTCCTTCGTTGTCCCAGACCCATGTGAAGCAGGAGGATATGAATCTTCCCCTGTCTTCTGACTTTGGGTTATTTATCCTTAGATCCTGCAAGGCCTGGTCGACGTCCGCATCCCTCACAACAACTTCTACCGAAAGCGTAAGTATCCCTGCGTTAAGCTTTGAACTTACGGCAAATGAAGCTTTATGGGTGGCTGGCTCTTATTTCTTACATTGAGGGAAAAAGCTGTGGCTTAGAAAGAGAGAAAGACTGCTTATGCTCGATGGTGCCTACAGCTCAGTCCAGCATGCACTCACTTTGTTTTCCTTCCCTGAAAAGTGTTTTTGGAAATTGTCAGCGAGAAGTCAAGATACTCTCTCCATCAGAACATGGACAAGATCAAGGTCCCAACGCAGATCATCTGGGGGAAACAAGACCAGGTATGTAGTGTGTCCCCGGGGCCGCCTGTGCCAGTTACACAGGCCTGTGAGCAAAACCTACTGGTCACTTATAAAGGGAACCTGGCTGGTTTCTGATACCAGGGAGAGGTGGAACATCTGAGTCAGGTGCCAGTGTCTTGGGGAGCATCATTCTCTGAGTTGACAGCAGTAACACTGACCTCTTAAAATGTAAGACAGTTTAAAATTTTTGGAGTTCCAGTTGTGTTTCAGCGGTAATGAACCAGACTCGTATCCATGAGGATCTGGGTTCAGTCCCTGGCCTTGCTCAGTGGGTTAAGGATCTGGTATTGCCGTGAGCTGTGGTGCAGGTCGGAGAGCCAATTCAGATCCTGCATTGCTGTGGCTTTGGTGTAGGCTGTCAGCTGTAGCTCGGATTTGACCCCTAGCCTGGGACCTTCTTTTTAGGGGTGTGGCCCTAAAAAGAAAAAAAAAATCATTTTTTGCAGATTATTTTTCTCAAAGCCATATAGTCACATGGTGCAAAAATTTTCGAAGAGTACAAAAATGTGTAATGAAAACTTGGTCTGCTTTACCTTCCAGATCCCAAGTCCCAGTTCTTTGAGGGAACACTTAGAGTCCTATTTCTTAAATTTTCTAAAGCTGGGCTTGGCACATGTTTTCTGTAAAGGGCTAGTTAGTAACTGCTTGTGACTTTGTACGCGGTAAGTTCTCTGTTGCATCTACTCAACTTGATTGTGGCAGCACCAGTGCAGCTGTAGGTGGTGTGCAAACAAATGGCAGGCAGAGTCATGGGAACCTTTATTCTCAAGGCAGGTGGTGAGCCTCTAGCTGCCTACTTCCTCTTCTAAGCCTGTACCAATATGCATAAATAAGCTTAGAAGTTTCTCACACATGCTATGTATATATATGTTTTTCACATATGCCATATATACTGTTTTATACCTTACCTCATGTATATAAGAAATATATATCTTGGAAATCATTTTGTATCAGCCCATACAGATCTGCTTATTCTATTTTTTTAAATATTTTATTTTAAAATAAGCTCAGATGTACAGAATTATAAAAATAGTACAGGAGTTCCCTTTGTGCCTCAGCAGTTCATGAACTCGACTAGGATCCATGAGGTTAAAGGTTCGATCCCTGGCCTCGCTCAGTGGGTTAAGGATCCAGTGTTGCTGTGAGCTGTGGTGTAGGTTGCAGGCCACAGATGTGGCTCGTAGGCCGGCAGCTGTAGCTCCGATTCCACCCCTGGCCTGGGAACCTCCACATGCTGTGGGTGTGGCCCTAAAAAGCAAAAAAAAATAAAAATAGTACAAAGTACTCCTATATCTGCTGTACCTAATTTCATCAATTTTAACTGCTTTACTGTAATAAAATTTCCATAGTATAAAATTCATCTAGTTATGCACCTCACCACAACCCAGTTATAAAACACTTCTGTCACTCCCCAAAATTCCCTCTTGCTCATGTGCAGTTAATCTTCATTTGTCCTTCAGCCCCATGCAACCACTGATCTGCTTTCTGTTTCTACATTAGGATAGAATATATAATATCTATAGTATAGTATATCGCATAGTTTTCTAGAATTTTCATAAAATGATATCATATAACGTATTGTCTTTTGCATCTGGCTTCTCTCACTCAGGCATAGTGTTTTTGTGGTTTATCCATGTTTTTTGTTTTTATTTTTGTTTTGGCTTTTATTGTTTTTAGGGCCACACCCGTGCCATATGGAGGTTTCCAGGCTAGGGGTCCAATCGTAGCTACAGCTTCCGGCCTTCGTCACAGCCACAGCAACACCAGATCCGAGCCGCGTCTGCAACCTACACCACAGCTCACGGCAATGCCGGATCCTTAACCCACTGAGCAAGGCAAGGGCTCGAACCCACAACCTCATGGTTCCTAGTCAGATTCGTTTCCGCTGCGCCACGATGGGAACTCCCTGTGATTTATCCATGTTGATGCATATACCAACTGTTTGCTCTTTTTATTATTGAGTGTCACCCATGATATGTATGTACCACATCTTATTTCTTACCAATTTTTTAACATTTGCCACATTGGCTTTTATCATCCTCATCTGGATAGATTTAGAAATCTGTACTTTTTGACAGGTGGCTTACATTATGCCCTTTAACCCCCAGTACTTCAAGGTGTGCGGGTTCTTAACGTGCTGAGCTACAACAGGAATTCGTACACAACGTTCCTTCATTTGAGTTTGTCTGCCATTGCCTCATGATTACATTCAGGTTTTGTGCCCCTGGCCAGAGTATCTTGTGAGCGAGATGACATCACACCCTCAGAGGGCCAATGTCTTTCTGCTCCTCGGTAATGTGAATTTTAATTGCCTGGTCACGACATCTAGTTTCTTCTCAGAGACTAGTAATTTTTCCCTTGCAACTAATCAGCACTTTGGGGGAGACACTTTGAGACTGTGCAGATGTCCTGTTCCTTACCCCCCCAGATTTACCGTCCATGATGGATTCTTGCCCAGGACAAAACTTGGTGAGAGCTGCAGAGTACTCTGTTATGTGGCAGTGCCACTTGTGTTCAGCTAGTGCCCTGCTGATGGTCACTTGGGTCATTTTCATTTTTTTGCCATTAACACCTCAGTGAATATCATTATACATGTGTGTTTGTGGAGTGTGAGAACATAGCCCAAGTGTCATTTCTTACATGGGGAATTGCTGGGTCAAAGGCTATACGTCTTTTTAATTTTAATAGACTTTGTCGGGTGACTCTGTATTAGTCTGCTAGGGCTGCTATAACAAAATAGCACACACTGTGTGGCTTAAACAACAGGAATTAATTGTCTTGCAGTTCTGCAAGTCCGAGATCAGGGTCACAGCAGGTTGGTTCCTTCTAGGAGTTATGAAGGGCAGGCTGTTCCCTGCCTTTCCCCTCACCTCTGGTGATTTGCTGGCAGTCTTTGGTGTTCCTTGGCTGATAGGTGTATTGTGTACGTACTTCCTGTGTCTGTGTGTCTCTGTGTCTGAGTTTCCCCTTTTTTAAGACACCAGTTGTACTAGATTAGGGGACCACCCTTCTCTAGTATGGCCTCATCTTAACTAATTACATCTATAATGACCCTATTTTCAAGTAAAGTCACATTTGGAGGCATTGAGGGTTAAGACTTCAGCATATAGATTTGGGAGGGAGGGCACAATCAACTTAAAATAAACCCTCCAAAGATACACTGATTTATGTCCCTGAAGCTTATTTTTCATTGGGAGTCGTTCTTTAGAAATCATCTTACTGAATGTTTTTGGAACGTTTAAAGAGAAGACAGTGAGAAATGGAACCTTTATAAGTCCCACAGGCAGGCAGAATTACAGTGTCTGTTAAAGAGTATCTACTAGTCTTACGCTCTTGACTATTTTGAGGAGAAAAATTGGCGCCGAGCTTTCCCTGTTGAGACAGTTCCCCTGTGAACCCCAAGGTAAAAGCCGCCGTTGTGAGCCCTGGGCAGGCTACATGAGGAAAGCACAGGCAGAAAGTCAGGCGGCAGCCCAGCCTCAAGGCTCACAGCCCGGTGGGGTGGCGCAGAAGGGGCTGGGAGAAGCCGCACACAGGGCAGGGAGGGGCGACGGCGGCAGTGTGCGGCTGTCCCAGACCAGCCAGGTGCGGCGCAGGAATGAGGGCATGGGGGGACGGTCTGGCTCACGTGCTCCCTTCTGCAGCAGCCAAGGGACTGAAAGAAGCATTGTGTGCGCCTGAGCCTGGAGAAGTGGGACCAGGCCGGGCTACCCAGCAAGGAGTCCTTTAATCAGAAATCAGAGCCAGAACAATGAAGACCTTTCTTCATTCTGAAAATCCCAAAGGTGATGGCCAGCTCTCAGGGACTGACAGGGGGAGATGAGAGCTCATTGCACCCCTGCCCCCCCCACCCCCGCTAAGCTCCCCACTAGCTCTTTCTGTTTGCACTTTCACAGCTCAGGGTCCTCTGTTCTGCTCACCCCCACTTCCTACGGGGTGGCAAATCTTGGTTTTAATGATCTTGATTAAGGAGAATAAACCTCAAAAACAGGTACTTGAGTTCGTTGGAGTTTTGCTTTTGCTCTTAAGGATGGAGAAGAGGGGCCTCTTGTCTGGGATGAATTGAAGGTGAAAGCAATTAAGAGAAGAGGAGTGAATACAGATGCGACACCAAAGGAGGGTGTCGGGGGTGTTTCCATTGTGGCACAGTGGAAATAAATCCGACTAGTATCCATGACAATGCAGGTTAGATCCCTGGCCTCACTCAGTGAGTTAGGGGTCTGCCTTTGCAATGAGCTGTGGTATAGGTTGCAGGCACAGCTCCTTCGTTGCTGTGGCTGTAGGTAGCGTTGGCTGGCGACTGCAGCTCTGATTAGACCCCTAGTCTGGGAACCTCCATATGCAGCCCTGAAAGGCAAAAAAAGAAAAAGAAAAGGTGTTGGGGAGAAGTCGGTTGGTTTGGTGTATTATATTAGCAGGGTAACCCAAATGAAAGTGAAATTTGAGTTTTTTGGAAAGGGTGGGCTCAGGGAAAGTGGTGACTTTTACGTTGAGAAAGCACTCCCCGTTATTCACAAACTTCAGTGCCTGAGGTCACATTGCTTGGAGACCCCCTTCAAGAGATTCGCCCCTAGCCCGTGATAATTAGTGATTCCCTCTTGCATCTCTCCTGTGTGGCTTTCCCTAGTCCAGCTGCAGGGTGCATTCTCTTGGTCCCACCTGATCAAGTCACTGACCTTGACGCAGCCCCACACTCGGCTCCCCTTTGCCCCACTCCCTCCCCTTCGTAGCGCCTCTTTTCCCCACCTAAGGCCCTCTCCACTCACACAGCCCCAAGCTACTTGCTGTCCTCTGCATTTGCCATGACCTCCCACCCTCCCACCCTTCGTGCTGGTCCTGGTCGCTCTTACATGAATCCCCCTTCCCTGTGGTTTCTCAGCCCCCAGGGTCCTCCCCTGTCAGAGTCCTTGCCACATGGCCCTGCATCTGTCTGCTTTCCAGGCTGGCTTCCCCACCAGACCAGAACCTCCTCCAGGCAGGGACCGTGTTTCCACCTCAGTAACACCGGCAGCAGACAACAACTGGTGCCAAGTGCAGAATAAAACATGGGGCATGTGATTACTTCTGTCGAAGGGCCATAGGCCTCAACACTGAAGTGCTTGGTCTTACAAATCAACAGTGGTTAAGGATCCACTGTTGCTATAAGCTGTGGTGTAGGCATAAGATGCTGGCTCAGATTTGACCCCTAGCCTGGGAAGTTCCATATGCCCCAGGTGCCCCCCCCCCACACACACACACAAAGTCAGCCCTGCCAGGCCTGGATAGGAGATCTGGCCACAGAGCTTCCATATGTGTCTGAATCTTTTGCATCTGCCTTCCTTTCTTGTCCTGCAGGTACTCGATGTTTCTGGGGCAGACATGTTGGCCAAGTCAATCACGAATTGCCGGGTGGACCTCCTGGAAAACTGTGGGCACTCCGTGGTGATGGAGAGACCCAGGAAGACAGCCAAGCTCTTGGTCGACTTCTTAACTTCTTTGCACAACATAGACAACAACAAGAAGCTGGACTGAGGCCTCGATGGCAGCCTGCATTCCACACCCGGCATCCACTCCCATCTTCAATATCTGACATGGCCACTATGTCTCAGGGATCCTGCCCCAAACGTGGTGGGAGCGCTGGTGTCCCTGAAGAAGCCAGTCCCCCAGCCCCAGTCTCTACAGATCCTCAGAGTTTCAAGGGCCACAGGGAAACCGCCAGTATGTTTTTTGCAAAATGCAAACTCATATGGAAGAAAGTAAGAAAACCATCCACGAAATCTCCCCCGAAGTCTTCAAGTTCATGTCACAAAGCACCCACCTTGGACCATAACCACCAAGGACATTTTCTTTAAGATGGTCTCACAAGCTGAGGTATTCCTTTTACTTTAGACATTCTCCCCTGCATGGTCAGTGACTGTTCTAGGAGCATCAGTCCCCATTTACCGAGCCCCTCTTGTTTATGTCTAATATAAGTTTTATGTAGAGTCTTATATGTGAATACAGCCCATCAGCTGCAAGACCAGGGAGGAGCGTGACAGACTGTAGAAAACACATACGCATGTCCCGCCTCAGCCAGACCTCGGAGCATCAGAGAGCACAGACGGGGAGTGATTGGCACCTTCATGTCAGGCATGTCACGGGCAAACCTGGAACAGCTGCAGTACAAATTGCACCTGGCAGGGTAGGTTTTCTGGGAAATTTTATTCTTTTTAAAAATAGGACTAATAGAGCAATAATGTTCTAGACATCTATCTAAATAATCAGATTCGGGTTCCACTCACAAGCACCTCTTTTCTATCTTGCTATGCTACTTAAAACCCTTGGATGTGAAGTACTAGTTGTTAATGAATTCTGTGAATTCTGTGAACAATAATGTGATTGAAATTAAGTCTAAACAATTCTAAAACTGACATGAAATAAGTTTAATAAACCTAGGTCAGCAACATGCAAGTGATTTCTCTAAGATATTTCTGTTAACTTTAAATGTATTTTTAAAAGTAAGGCTTGTTCTATAGGCATTGGAAGACCTTGTTTGCATAAATTATTAGTTTTATTTTCAGAAATCATGACTGCAGTTTTATTCAATTGAAGTTATATAGGAACCCAAACTCCTCAGAAGATTCATTCTTTCAAATCTTTTTACAGAGTCTGCTGCCACACGGTTCTGAAAATAAATTGAGATGAACTTTGTGACTTCAATTAAAATTCAGGACTTGGTCTCAATATTTTAATTTATCAAGGAAGAGCAGAATATAGATCTTAACAAGAAAATATGAAAATGTGATATTAAACTTGTAGGATGCAGCTAAAGCAGTGCTCAGAGGGAAATTTATAGGCCAAACACATGTCTTAGAAAAGAAGAGGAATATCCTGGTGGTGCAGTGGGTTGAGAGTCCAGCATTGCCACTGCTTTGGCTCAGGTCGCAGCTGTGGTGCAGGTTGGGTCTGTGCCCCAGGAACTTCACATGCTGCAGGCACAGCCAATAAAATAATGAAGAAATAACTTAAGCTTCTCTCTTAAGCTAGGGGAGGAGTTCCCATTGTGGCTCAGCAGTAACAAACCCAACTAATATCCATGAGGTCTCAGTTTTGATCCTTGGCCTCACTCAGTGGGTTAAGGATCCAGGGTTGTCGTGAGCCGTGGTGTAGGTCACAGAAGAGGCTCGGATCTGGTGTTGTGGCTATGGTATAGGCTGGCAATTGCAGCTCCAATTCGACCCCTAGCCTCGGAACTTCCTTATGTCCCAGATGTGGCCCTAAATAGACAAAAAAACAAAACAAAACAAGAAACTAGGGGAAAAAAGCAGATCAAACCTAGAAAAAATAGAAGGAAATAATACAAATGAGTGCAAAAATCAATAAAATAGGAAGGAAAATTGATATTAGGCATGCTGCTTGCTCCAGTCTCCCATATTCACCAAGAATTCTGAGCTTAGCGAGGTTGTGGGAGGGATCAGTTGTAAGCAGTTTTTGGTAGGAAGGCGCTCTCTGCAGGAGGCCCATTTTGTCTTGTCACTAACCTTAAACCAGGTACCCCACGCTCTGCTCATCTGTGGCCCTAGCACACCTTTCAGATCTTTTGATCACCCAATACCCTGTCTAACCTGTTGGTTCTTTCCATAAATCAAAGAGGTAGAAATGAAGCGTTGGTAATTAACAGATGACCAGGTGTCTTCCCAAGCTTCCCTTCAGTAATCTCAGGAACAAACCGTGTAAACCAGACAACGTGGGAAGAAAGACCGTGAGAAGTCAAAAAACCTGCACACATAGGGGACGGCAATGACTCTGACCTTCTGTTTCAGTGATTCACTGAGATAACTTCCCTTTTTCCCTTTAAAACTTTCATGGCCGAGCAGAATCTGCAGATATGGTTTTGGGGGGACACTGAGCCTACCATCACCCAGGATTTCTGGCATTCTGATTAAAAGCAACTTCCCTTTCTACCCCATTTTTCTCTTTCAAGTGTTGTCTTTTGAGCAGTGAGCAACTGGACCTGAGTTGGCAGATATTTTTGTTCGTTTGTTTGTTTTTAGGGCCACACCTGCAGCACATGGAAGTTCCCAGGCTAGGGGTCTAACTGGAGCTGCCGGCCTACACCACAGGCATCGTCATGGATACTAACTGGGTTCATAACCTGCTAAGTCGCAACAAGAACTCCTGAGTTGGCCAGTTTGAGTGGGGAGAGATGGTGTCCTTAGGGTCACTGAAGAAGCCTGGGACCTGGGACGGCTTCCCCAAATCACCAACCCTGTTAGATGCAGGAATTGTTATGTGCTGGTTGAACTGAGGATCACCTCCAAAGGAGCCGTTGCACCGCACGCACCCTCAATGGGGTCATCCAGAAAAAGGTGCTGTCCATCCCACCCCGGAGACAGTGGGCAAGATCTGCACGTTGTAGCTCCCACCTCCACTATTACTGGAAGCACTCCTGGAGATCAGGAGCAGATCCTACGAAAGAGTTACTTATTTATTTGTCTCTTTAGGGCCACACCAGCAGCATATGGAGGTTCCCAGGCTAGGGGTCAAATCGGAGCTGCAGCTGCCGGCCTGCACCACAGCCACAATGTGAGATCCGAGCCGCATCTCCGACCTACACCACAGCTCACGGCAACGCCGGATTCTTATAACCCACTGAGCAAGGCCAGGGATCGAACCCACATCCTCATGGACACTAGTCGGATTTGTTCCCCCTGAGCGGTGACAGGAACTGTGAGAAAGAGCTATTTTTGACAAACCTGCCAAGTGGGTTTTCAAGCTCCTCTCTTGGCCTCGCAATTCTGGTCCCACCCTGCTAGGAAGACTCTCTGAAAGCAGAAAAGCACAGCTCCCCCTAGCGCCCACTTCCTGCCTTTGTGGTTGTGAAGAGCCTGCAGGTTACTGCCCTACTGGGCCCTGTGGAGCATGCCTTCCAGTGAGGTCTTAGAAAGAAGAAAGGGGCCCTTCATCCCAGCCCTCTCTCAAAGGCTCGAAGCTTCTGAAATAACAACGGAAAGCCCCAGGGGTCACTGCCTGGAGCAGTTCCTCTGAGCTGGTGAGGATGGGCCCTCCAGGCAAGATGCTGAAGAGGCTGAGGGACCAGCAATGTTTAGAGCTCAATCTGCAGTTAGTCTGGGCTGCTTGTTCTGGGCAGAAGTGACCGCAGGAGTGACTGATGCAAGATGTGCGTCCTTTGGATGGTGCTGCCTGTGTCAGTCTCTTCTATTTGAAGAGATCCCCGTCCCAGGGAACCTTACGTGTTGCTTTGTGCAAAGGAGATCTCCAGCAAGTCCTGGGAGAGAATCAGGTAAAGTACATGACCGAGTTGTATATATGTTTTCCATGTGTCACATTTGGCTCGCGCACAGCCTTGAGAGGGACATAGGGCACTGTACCCACTTTACCGCCAAGGAGACCGAGGCTCAGAGAGGTGAAATGTCTTGCCTGAGGTCACACAGATAACGAATAGGGGGAAGCTTCTCCATTTCTGATTGAAGGTGACTTGCAAAAAACGCTTTCACCCATTCAGGCAGGAGCTCTCTTGTCCAACTTCCTGCGGAGCCTGGGGCCTGTAGGTTCCCCTGGACCAGGCTAGTGCGTGGCAGCTTCAACCAGCGATCACTGAGGCCACACCTTGGGCCTCAGATGAGGAAGGTGACCCTGCTCTTCATTCAGCAAATACTTTTAGGATCTCTTATTGCCTAGCCTCCTGCAAGGACTCCCCCTGAATTCTGGCATCATCCAGCCAAGGGTATGTCGAGGTGCCTGCCCTCCATGTTCTAGCCACTTTACTAATGAGAACTGGTGTCACTCTGTCCCTGGAAGGGCTCATTTACCTCGTTGATACCTGCCCCACTCTGGAAATGGTCATCAATGTTCTTTATCCAAAGTGGATTTGGGGGCGTTGCGGGGGCGTGGGTGTTGCCCTTCAGGATCAGGCATGGAAAGCAGTCAGCGATAGGCTCCCAGGAAGATAGTGACAGGCTCCCCCCGCCAGCCCCCAAATGTGTGTGTTCACCTTGGAGACCTGCTGCGGACACCCCTTCCTGGAATGTGGATGCTCAGCCTGGGCAGCAAGAAACCTGGCCTGTGGGAAACAACTGCCTGCACAGATTAACCACCTACGAGAATTAACTGCCCTCTGTCATGGGACTCGACCCCCTACCCCTTCCCTGACCTTCCCCTCCTCCTTTCATTGTTGCTCTCCCACCACAGATCCTCTATAAGCCTAGCATCTCCTCAGTCAGGGCTGGCGCCATCTTGAGTTCAGCCCATCCGCTTCAGATGCCTTAATAAATTTCTCTTGCTTTACCAACTTGGCCTTGTGCGTTCCTACCTTGGCAAATCTAACGGTCAAGGGCTGTGGCCCTGTCTTAGTTGCCATCCAGAAGGGGCCCTGAGGCTCTGCCCGGTGTCTGCAGGTTCCCTTAGAAAGGGAAAGTCCACACCCTGGACTTCTTACCAGCCAGGGCTTTCTGCCTGCCTTCAGATGAATTTTAGTTTTTAATTAAACGTAAATGTTTAGGCCCCCTTATTTACAAGTCCTAGATAATGATCTCAGGACAACCATGGGTTGGTTAGTTAGTTAGCATGATTCTAAAGTGATGGAGGCAAGAGTTCCCATCGTGGCTCAGGGGAAACAAATCTGACTAGCATCCATGAGGACACAGGTTTGATCCCTGGCTTTGCTCAGCAGGTTAAGGATCTGGGGTTGCCGTGAGCTGTGGTGTAGTTTACAGACACAGCTTGGATCTAGCATTGCTGTGGCTGTGGGGTAGGGTGGCAGCTACAGCTCTGATTTGACCCCTAGCCTGGGAACTTCCATATGCTGGCAGGTGTGGCCCAAAAAAGACAAAAGGAAAAAAAAAAGTGATGGAGACAGATTTTAACACCCACAGACTTCCTGTAATGAAACCAAGGACCCTACCCCACCCCCTCTGGATACAAGGGCCTTTCTATGTCCTCTGTTTGCTGTGTGTAGAAAAAAGCTTTAGTCTCTTAGGCCTTCCCTGAATTCCAAAGAGCAGATTCAAACAATTACTAATTAGGAAAGTGAGGGAATGCAGAGACACAAGGAAAAGCAGTCAACAATAGCTCTGCAATAAAAGAGTCTGCAAGAAAAGTTCTGCAATAAAAGTTCTATGGGAGTTCCCGTCGTGGCGCAGCGGTTAACGAATCCGACTAGGAACCATGAGGTTGTGGGTTCGATCCCTGGCCTTGCTCAGTGGGTTAACGATCCGGCGTTGCCGTGAGCTGTGGTGTAGGTCGCAGACGCGGCTCGGATCCTGCGTTGCTGTGGCTCTGGCGTAGGCCGGCGGCTACAGCTCCGATTAGACCCCTAGCCTGGGAACCTCCACATGCCGCAGGTGCGGCCCTAAAAATGACAAAAGGCAAAAGGCAAAAAAAAAAAAAGTTCTATGGAACTGAGACTACCTACGCAGGTGGAGGATGACTACATGCTGAGCACAAGCACTAGACCCCAGACTGTTTGGAACCAGAAGGTTCACTGAGATTCCTGAAACATCACCACCAAACAATTGGAAGAAAGTTATGCACCCTAAAGCCCTCACCCCAGATGGTGCATTTAAAAACCGTTCCCAGAGTTCCCGTCGTGGCTCAGTAGTTAACTAATCCGACTAGGAACCATGAGGTTACAGGCTCAATCCCTGGCTTTGCTCAGTGGGTTAATGATCTGGCATTGCCGTGAGCTGTGGTGTAGGTTGCAGACGCGGCTCGGATCCCGTGTTGCTGTGGCTGTGGTGTAGGCTGGTAGCTACAACTCCTGTTAGACCCCTAGCCTGGGAACCTCCACATGCCACAGGTGTGGTCCTAAAAAATGACAAAAGACCAAAAAAACAAAAACAAAAACCGTTCCCTTCAGGTCTTTGGAGAGTTTGGGTCTTTTGGACATGAGCCACTGGTTCTCCTTGCTTGGTCCTGCAATAAACCTTTCTCTACTCTTACGCTTTTTTTTTTTTTTTTTTTGGCCACACCCAGGGCAGATAGAAGTTCCCAGGCCAAGGCCAGGGATTGAACTTATGCCACAGCAGTGATGCTAGATCCTTGGCCCACTCTGCCACCAAGAAACTCCGAAAGTAACATTTTTTTTTCTTTCTTTGCTCCAGACTCCGGTGTTTCAGTGTGTGTGGTCTTATTGTGAATCAGGCTCATGAACTTGGGTTGGACAATAGTATTAGACCAAGATGTGTTTTACTAAAAGTAGCAGTTCATCCAGTCTATTTCAGAAATGTTTGCTGAAATACCCTTTGGCAGGTTTGGGAGCATTTTAGAAAAAACTCTTAGTCTTTCTCTTTCTCTCTTCCCCCACCTCTTGCCTCATCTCTGTTTCATCACTTCACCTCCTATTGCTGCCAGAATTCAGCTTCTGTCTGCTGGTGCCTAATTGAAACACAAAGACAGAGTTTTGAGTAAAGGAGAAAAAAAAAATAGCTTTATTGCTTTGCCAGGCAAAGGGGGGCCACAGCAGGCTAATGCCCTAAAGACTGTGCCCCCATTAGAAAGAATTGTAAGGAGTTTTACAGTAAAAAGGAGAAAAACAGATTTTCAGATAGGAATCAGGGTTGGGACAAACATGCATTCTTCTTTCTCTGGGGGAATCTTAGTCATCAAAGCTGGA
>PVHT021183699.1:41117994-41163439 GCA_004024745.2 Catagonus wagneri
CCCGCGTGGCTGTGGCTGTGGCTGTGGCAAAGGCCAGCGGCTACAGTTCCTGTTAGACCCCTTGCCTGGGAACCTCCATATGCCGCGGGTGCGGCTCTACATAAAGGCAAACAGACAAAAAAAAAAAAAAAGAGTAAATGAATTTCAGAGTTTCCTGGTGGCTGAGTGGGTTAAGGATCTACGGCCTGGTATGTTCACCCAGAACTAATTCCATGCTGCAAACGCAGCACCCCCCCACCCCAGAAAAAAAGAAAGAAAAAAGAAAAGGATTAGTGAATTTCATAGTTATGTTCTGTGTATACACACAGAGAGTGGTGTATGCTATGAGGAAAAAAATAGAGCAGGGGCATGGGGGGGGGTGACTTTAGATAGACATACCACTGGAACACATTGAGGGGTGAAATTGAGTAAAGCCGTGGAGGAGGCAGGGGAGTGGGCCATGTGGCTGTCTGGAGGAAGAGTATTTCCAGGGTGTGGAATAGCTGGAGGGAAAGAGCTAGGAGGCCTGTGTGGTGGAGGAGACTGAGCAGAGGAGAGTGGTAGGACAGGAGGTAAGAGGACTGGGAGGAAGCAGTGGTACAGATTCGGTTGGACCTTAGAGGTTGTAAAGACTTTGGCTCTACTCAATCAAGGCTTGGAGCAGAGGAAAGGGGCATATTAAGGTTTTAAAAGGGTACTCTGGCTGCCCTAAAGACTAGATTGGGGAAGGAAGTAGGGACATCTACTGTTGATAGATCAAGTAATGAGTGTCCCCGCAGCCATCAAAAAGGCTGACTTCAGAGATGACGATGATGACAGCGACTTAGAAGTGCTCACATTTTCCTGGTGAGCCTGGTGAATATACCAGGCTGTAGGGAGGGCTTCCCAGGCATCTTCTCCTTTAGTTTCAGGACAACCTGCAGAGGGCAGTGCTGTCCCTCTGAGGCCCAAACCTGTCAGAGGTGACTGCTCAATTAACACTTGCTCCTAAAGTTTTTTGGTCTTTTTTTTAATATAAAATAAATAGGAGTTCCTTTCGTGGCGCAGTGGAAATGAATCTGACTAGGAACCATGAGGCTGTGGGTTCGATCCCTGGCTTCACTCAGTGGGTTAGGAATCTGGCATTGCCGTGAGCTGTGGTGTAGGTTGCATATGTGACTCAATCTGCCGTGGCTGTGGCTTAGGCTGGCAGCTGTAGCTCTGATTAGACTCCTAGCCTTGGGACCTCCTGTGCCGCTAGTGCAGCCCTAAGAGGCAAGAAAAAAATATATAAAATAAACATAACAAAATTTACTATTCTTAAATGTACATTTTACTGGTAATAAGTAGTCACATAGTCGCACAACTATAACCACTATTCACTTCCAGAATACTCCTTAAGTCTTCTTTGTTATTGGCATCCTAAGCCCCAGGCCCAGTCTCACTCCTCTACCTCAAGCAGCCAACTCCACCAAGGCAATCAGTAATGCTTAATAAATACCTATAGGCAGTGAATGAAATGATTGAGGATACTGTTCTCCCTGCCCTTCTAGTCAGGGGAGACTGTAATGATTGAGAAGGAAGCACCGTGAACTATTGCAATCCTGAAACCAAGATACTCTTGAACAGGAATTCCCACTGTGGCGAAGTGGATCAGGGATCCAGCATTGGCACAGCTGCATCTCAGATTTGATCCCTGGCCTAGGAACTTCATATGCCATGGGTGATACCTAAAAAGAAAAAAAAGATACGCTTAAATGCTGCCACCATTCAGTCAGTCATGTATTCAATAAGTGTTTGTTGAATACTCTGTGCCAGACATAGTAAATATTCATATTTGTTGAATAGGTGGTTGGATGTAGCGGCTTGGACCCTGACTTCTCGTTTTCTCTTGAGGTTGTCATCTGGGAGTGGTTGGAACTGGGACCAGAGAGGTTTTTGTGAATGCTGGTTTATAGCTGTGTGACCTTGGAAAAGTTCGTTTCGTTGGATGGGCTTCAGTTTCCTGTCCCTTTAGTTGGGGAACCAGATATTAAACAAAGAGATGACATACCAAGGGAACCTAATTTACAGCAAGGTGTCAGAGAAGGCCTCCCTGAAAAAGTGATGTTTCTGGAGGAGGTGAACTTTAAGTTGGAATTAGAAGGATGAGTAGGAGCTGTCCAGAGTGGAGTGAGGTGGGTGAGGAACCCAGAACAGGGGTTCTTTTCAGGGGGAACAGCACGTACTGAGTTCTTCCAAGTTCCAGATCTGTCAGAAGTGGCTTAAGTGCCCGTTCCAGGAATTCCTTTTAAGACCTTTGCTGTTTAATCTCAGTCTTCACAAAGCTGACGAATAGCCCTATGCACTGAGAAAATAGGCAGATCCAGCACGTGGGCAGGGTAGCAGAACCCTACCCTTCATTCTGTTCATGTTCTGTGTTGACTGAGAGGAAACAGGAAGAGGACCCAGACTTTACTCCTTTACGTTTTTTTTCCCCATTAAGAGCCATCATACTAGAGTGGTCACGAGGGGCTTCTGGAGTGGTTGGAATCTCTTTTGCGCCTTTGAGGAGGTGTTACCCATCTTTGCTGAGCCTCATTTTACTCTTCTCAAAAATGGGAATACTAAGAACTTTTACCTCATGGGATCATTTTGAAAATGGTGCCTAAGGCATGTGCCATATTTAGCACAAAGTTGGGTACTCAGGAAGGGAAAATGTTTGCTGGGATTTAAATAAGAGTAGTCTGGCATATACAAAATATAGAAACTTCCTTTGCATCTATATGGTAACATCAGTTTGACCAGAATTAGATGGGTTATTGTACTGGGAGTTCTTTTTAAAAATAAAGTAGGGAGGTCCCGTAGTGGCGCAGTGGTTAACGAATCCAACTAGGAACCCTGAGGTTGCGGGTTCAATCCCTGGCCTTGCTCAGTGGGTTAATAATCCAGAGTTACCGTGAGCTGTGATGTATGTCGCAGACGTGGCTCGGATCCTGCGTTGCTGTGGCTGCAGTGTAGGCTGGTGGCTGTGGCTCCGACTGGATCCCTAGCCTGGAAACCTCCATATGACAAAAGGCAAAATAAATAAATAAGTAAATATATAAAGTAGGTTAAATTCTCATTAAAACAGTGAAATATAGCTTGTACCTTGGTAATTTCTAGCCCTCTTGACTCTTCATATAGGTGTGATTAGCACTGGAAAAGATGCCAGCCCCAGCTGCCACCTATGAAAGAATAGTTTACAAAAATCCCTCTGAGCACCACTATATGAAAGTCTGCCTGTAAGTTCTGTCTCCTCTAAGTTCTATTTTGTATTACTTCTTAATGAATCTGAAAAGCAAGAATGCATTTTTTTCTTTTTAATGTTTTTTCAGAGAATTTCAAGATCGTGGGGTTGGACTGAATGCTGCACAGTTCAAACAGTTGCTTATTTCAGCCCTGAAGGACCTGTTTGGGGAGGTATGGACTCAGTAGTTTGAACACTCGTAAGGTCTTTGTAAGACATACTGAAAGGACATTTTTTCCAAATATTACTTTAAAACTCTAAAACCAGAGTTCCCGTTGTGGCAAAGTGGTTAACGTATCCGACTGGGAACCATGAGGTTGCGGGTTCGATCCCTGCCCTTGCTCAGTGGGTTAACGATCCGGCGTTGCCGTGAGCTGTGGTGTGGGTTGCAGACGCGGCTCGGATCCTGTGTTGCTGTGGCTGCGGTGTAGGCCAGTGGCTACAGCTCCGATTAGACCCTTAGCCTGGGAACCTCCACATGCTGCGGGTGTGGCCCTAAAATGACAAAAAGCAAAAAAAACTTTGAAACCATATTTGAAATTGCAGAATCAGACTTTCAGAAGTGATGAGTTTTAGGTAGGTTTGTTCTAATATGCCTTCTAGTATAAACTAGCAACCTGCAAACTTTTTTTTTTTCCCTCCTCATTGTGAGGATCTGTGGCTTGTACCAGAACATAAGTGAGCATACCACTTCCTTTACAGAGAAAGTCTCCAATGAAAAAAAAAAAAACGGAGCGGAGAGTTCCTGTTGGGGCACGGTGGAAATGAATCCAACTAGTAGCCATGAGCATGCAAGTTGGCTCCCTGACTTCGCTCAGTGCGTTGGGGATCTGATGTTTCTGTGAGCTGTGGTGTAGACTGCAGATGCAGCTTGGATCCTGAGTTGCCATGGGCTGTGGTGTAGGCCAGCAGTTGTGGCTCCAATTCAACCCTCTACCCTAGCCTGGGAATTTCCATATGCCACAGGTGCGGCCCTAAAAAGCAAAAAAAAAAAACCTGAGCTGAACTAAACAGTGTGTTCACTAATGTTGATTTCCATTCTGGTGCAGCTCCTTGTCTAATCACAGGCCAATATTTTGCATAGTCCCATTTTAGTGTTGACTTGAAAACAAGTAGAGTTCTGAGAGAACAAAAACAGATGAATGTCAGGAAATTATTTCATATATTCTATCAAAATAAAGTCTGTCAAGCACTCAGCAAGATTAAAAACTTTTCTCTGCGAAAGACTTGGTTAAGAGAAGGAAAAAATTGGAGTTCCCATTGTGGCTCAGCAGTAACGAACCAAACTAGCATCCATGAGGATGGGGTTCCATCCCTGGCTTCGCTCAATGGGTTGAGGATCTGGCGTGCCATGAGCTGCAGTGTAGGTTGCAGATGTGACTCGGATCTGGTGTTGCCGTGGCTGTGGTGTAGACTGGCAGCTGTATTGTAGGCTTTGCTTCAACCCCTAGCCTGAGAACTCCATATGCTGTGGATGCAGCCCTGAAGAAAAAAAAAAAAGAAAAAAGAGAATGAAAGAACAGGAGTTCCCGTCATGGCTAAGTGGTTAACGAATCCGACTAGCAACCATGAGGTTGTGGGTTCGATCCCTGGCCTCACTCAGTGGGTTAAGGATCCAGCATTGCCGTGAGCTGTGGTGTAGGTTGCACGCACAGGTCCAATCTTGTGTTGCTGTGGCTGTGGCATAGGCCGGCAGCCGTGACTCCGATTGGATCCCTAGCCTGGGAACCTCCACATGCCGTGGGTGCGGCCCTAAAAAATGACAAAAAGGCAAAAAAAAAAAATAAATAAATAAACTGTCTTAAAAAAAAAAGAAAGAAATGGGCAAAAGAGGAAGTTCCTTTTGTGGCTCAGCAGGTTAAGAACCTGACTAGTATCCGTGAGGATACAGGTTCAATCCCTGGCCTCACTTAGTGGGTTAACAATCCAATGTTGCTGTGAGCTGTGGGGTAGGTCACAGGCATGGCTCAGATCTGGTGTTGCTGTGGCTGTGGGGTAGGCCAGCAGCTGTAGCTCCGATTTGACCTATACCACAGCTCACGGTAATGCCAGAACCTTAACACACTGAGCAAGGCCAAGGATCGAACCCCATCCCCATGAATCCTAGTTGGTTTTTGTGTGTGTGTCTTTTTGTCTTTTCCAGGGGCCGCGAGTGCGGCATATGGAGTTTCCCAGGCTAGTGGTCTGATCTGAGCTATAGCTGCTGGCCTATGCAACGGCCACAGCAATGCCAGATCTGAGCTGCGTCTGCAACCTACAGCACAGCTCACAGCAACACCGGATTCTTACCCACTGAGTGAGGCCAGGAATCGAACCCGAAACCTCATGGTTCCTAGTCAGATTTGTTTATGCTGAGCCACGACGGGAACTCCCCTAGTTGGTTTGTTAACCACTGAGCCATGAAGGGAACTCCTATAGTAGTTTTTTCTTTTTCCTTTTTTTTTTTTTTGCTTTTCTAGGCCACACTCATGGCATATGGAGCTTCCCAGGCTAAGGGTCCAGTCGGAGCTACAGCTGTAGGTCTACGCCACAGCCACAGCAATGCCAGATCCGAGCCATGTCTGCCACCTCCACCACAGCTCACAGCAACGCTGGATCGTTAACCCACTGAGCAAGGTCAGGAATCGAACCCACAACCTCATGGTTCCTGGTCAGATTTGTTAACTAGTGCGCCATGACAGGAATTCCATAGCAACTTTATTAGTAAGAGCCCCAAAGTAGAAATAAGCCATGTGTCCTTCAGTAGTTGAGTAGTTAAACTATGACACATTTATACAATGGAATATAGTCAGCAATGAAAAGGAACAGACTGTAGATATACACATGACAAATTAAATCTCCAGAGAATGATGCTGAGTGAAAAACCAAAACCAAAAAGTAATAGACTGGGAGATTCCATTTATTTAATGCTCTTGAAATACCAAAATTATGCAGTCTAGATAAAGGTCAGTGTTTGCCTGGGTTTGGGAATGGGCGGTGTGGGTGTGGCTGTAAGGGGGTGGAGGGAGCGAGCCTTGGGATGTATAGCTCTTTATCATGATTGTGGTAGTGGTTACATGAAACTGCCTATGTGGAATATTAAATAGAACTATACCTGGAGTTCCCTTCGTGGCTCAGTGGTTAACGAATCCAACTAGGAACCACGAGGTTGCGGGTTCGATCCCTGGCCTTGCTCAGTGGGTTAAGGATCCAGCATTGCCGTGAGCTGTGGTGTAGGTTGCAGACGCGGCTCGGATCCCGCGTTGCTGTGGCTGTGGCGAAGGCCGGTGGCTACAGCTCCTGTTAGACCCCTAGCCTGGGAACCTCCATATGCCGCGGGTGCGGATCTATATAAAGGCAAAAAGACCAAAAAATAAATAAATAAATAAATATAACTATACCTACACACGTGTGAACAAATATGAGTACATGTTTGGCAAAATCTGAAAAAATTCTGGCTTATCAATTTCAGTTTTCTGGGTTTGATATTGAACTGTTGTTGTGTAAGATTTGATATTAGGGTAAGCTGCGTGAAGGGGTACATGGGATCTTCCTATGTGTTTTTGTTTTTTTTTTTTGTTTTTAGGGCTGCACTTGAGGCATATGGAGGTTTCCAGGCTAGGAGTCAAATCGGAGCTATAGCTGCCGGCCTACACCACAGCTCACAGCAATGCCAGATCCTTAACCCACTGAGCGAGGCTAGGGATCGAACCTGTATCCTCATGGATCCTAGTCGGATTTGTTTCCACTCACTGCACCATAATGAGAACTCCCCTGTATATTCCTTTGCAATCTCATATGACTAATTTTTCAAAAATAAAAAGTATAAGGAAAAAAATCCACGGACCTTCTAAATGTCAAATAAAAAACCTGGTTCCTGGGGATATAGTTGTAAACAAACAGACATGGCCTCTGCCTCATGGACTAATGGTTTTGCTTATTTTAGAAGGAAAGTATATTGAACAATTAATGTCATGAACAGTAAGTATTATGAAAGAGGAAGTATGTGGGTCCTGTAAATGAAAGAGCATAGCAAGCAGTTGAGCTTAATCTTGGGGATCAGTGAAGGAACAATTTATTTATTTATTTATTTATTTTACTTTTTCTAGGGCCGCACTCACAGCATATGGAGGTTCCCAGGCTAGGGGTCTAATCGGAGCCGCCGCTGTGGGCCTATGCCAGAGCCACAGCAATGCCAGATCCAAGCCATGTCTACAGCCTACACCACAGCTCACGGCAACACCAGATCCTTAACCCACTGAGCAAGGTCAGGGGTCGAACCCGCAACCTCATGGTTCCTGGTCGGATTCGTTAACCACTGAGCCACCACGGGAACTGCAGTGAAGGAACAATTTAAATGAAGACTTGAGAAGGGAAAAGAATCATTAGCAATATGAAGAGGTTTAGGAAGAACGTTCCCGGGGAGGGGGGGAGTTGTAAAAACTCAGGCCAGTACTCTAGCACTATTAAATAAAATACTGATTTTTTAAAGGAGAAAAGCAGTTGATAGGACTAGTTATTAAAGTCAAGAGTAATGTAATAGTCTGCTGACGGCGTTATTCCATGCTTAGGTTGATGCCGCTTTACCCTTGGACGTTCTGACCTACGAAGAGAAGAGCTTGTCAGCCATCTTGAGAATATGTAGCAGGTATGACAGACAATGGAACGTTTCTAGTTCGATGGATGGAGGAATAGAGCAAAAATACTCTCTTCTGAGAATAAGAAAAGTTTTGTCATTGTGAACTCCGAGCAGCTTTTGGCAATTTAAATTGGGCAGATTATGAACTTTGGTTCACCAGAAACTTGGGCTTTAGAGGCCCATACTTATGATTGGGTTTACAGTGGTAGTGTTGCCCAGTTGATAGTCGTGGTTGCAGGCCTAGAAGTGTTATGTTTTTAGAGACATTCCTAATTGAGGTTCGTTTTTTTTCTCTGCCTTTGACATACTGTGCTTTTATTTTTTAAAGTTTTGTCATTTAGGTTTTCTGGTAGGAACTACTTTCTGGACTATCACAAACAAAAGTACTAGGGAGATATTGGCAGAGACTAATCTTTACTTTTGTTTTCTCTATCTTTCCATAGTGGTCTTGTCAAATTGTGGAGTTCTTTGACCCTGCTGGGATCCTATAAAGGCAAGAAATGTGCTTTCAGAGTGATTCAGGTAAAGACAGTTCCTTCGCGTATTCCAAGTGAGGCTGAGTAGTAGATCAGATTACTTAATATGTGTCCCATTGTTGTGCTTGCATAAATCATCTAGCTGGGAGGGTAAAATCTAGCACTTCATTACTTATAAAAGGGTGAAACAAAGTACTTAGATTTTGGATTGTATGGGAGATGTTTTGGAATAAAACTTGGAATTCTTACGTTATGGAAAAGTCTTTTCATTTATTGCTTATTGCCTACTACCTAATGTATTGGAATGCTCTTTTCTGAGCTTATCATGGTCTCTTGTTTGTCTTAGGCAAGCTCTCAGGATGCTCTCTGAAATGCTACTGCATCAGTTTGGCGCATCCTATAAAAGGGGGCATGTTTCTACATTGTTCTGTGTTTCAGTGCAATTTCCTGATAAGGCCTTAAACTTTTTTCTTTCTCTTACAGGTTTCTCCGTTTCTCCTTGCATTATCTGGTAATAGTAGGGAACTAGTATTGGATTGAATAGTTTCAGAACTATTCCTCACTTTCAAAAGTACTTTTTGGTGCCAGCATAATGTTTGAAGACTGAAGCAGCCTAAAAGTTCCTGGTTGATAGAATTCGAGGGTGCTAAAGATGATCCCAGTCATTTCCAGCCATTGCCTTTGGTGGGGTAGGCTTCAGAGAGGAATCTGCCTGAATTGGTTGGCACTAAACAGGATGTGCTCGCAGCACATGCACATCAGAGTTGGAGACCGGGCTGAACTCAGAAGGGCCTTCACACAGAGGGACGTGGCTGCCTTCTCAGAATTAACAGGGGATGTCAATCCTTTGCATTTAGATGAAGATTTTGCAAAACACACCAGATTTGGAAAGACAATTGTACATGGAGTTTTGATCAATGGACTTATTTCAGCTCTCCTGGGTACTAAAATGCCAGGGCCAGGCTGTATATTTCTTTCCCAGGAAATTAACTTTCCAGCCCCTTTGTATGTTGGCGAAGTTGTCTTAGCTTCTGCAGAAGTGAAAAAGCTGAAGCGGTTCATTGCTGTTATTGCAGTGTCATGTTTTGTACTAGAAAGTAAAAAAACCGTTATGGAAGGCTGGGTAAAAGTTATGGTCCCAGAAGCTCCCAAATCCTGAAATAATGTTTTTAAAGATCAGGTTCAGGCATCAGTGTTACTATTATTGAAGATCCTCCAAGGAAAACAAGGATTGCTGATCTCCACAGAAGGGCTGATAGATCCAGAAGCCCGTAGTGGGGGAGGGGAGCAGGTAGAGAGGTGTTCCAGTGTCAACTTAGACTTTGACCTTAAGCAACATGCCAGCTTGGGTCTGTTTATATAATCTAAGTTTTTTAAATTGAAAAAATGTTGGGAAGATTATCATTTAATTCAAAGTTAACTCTGTCCTACTTTTAGGATTGCAAACCTAGTTAGATTTGTATTTGGATAACATACATACCTATATCTGTGTAGAATAAGTTTCTCACTGAATTTATAATTAGCTATCATTTAATTATTGAAGGCAATGATAGAAGGTGGGTCATCTTTGAACACCTTTTACCAGTAAAACTCTTAGATACTATTCTTTAGCAGTTTCTGAAGAACAGAGAGTTAGGGTTAGGGTTTTGTTATGTTTTACAGTAAGATGGCATCTTGTTCAATCTTCGATGTCACTTCCCCTTCAGATAGTTTCACGTTATTAGAAGGCTTATGTGCAGCTTTGGACTCTGTTATGTAAACTCTTGGTTTCATTTATAAAACAGAGATAACAAAACCCACCACACAAGATTGTTAGACATGACAGATAGAAATAGGCACAAGGACAAGCCCATTCTCTTTTGTGAAAGTAAGGTTAAAGGTTTTTCCTGAGTTTGAAGCTAACTGGCCAAAAGTTAGATAATAGACCAGTCTTTCAGGATGTCAGTCAATCGCTGTTGGTTTTCGAAACCTGGGATAGATCTTGAAATGCAATGGCTTCTGTTTTACTAATCTCTATTTTCTTTCCTTCTTGAAAATATTGTAGGGGGTCCTCCCCTTATATATAATATATGCTTGTTATAAAAGACTATTTAAAAATTTTCTGGTGGGAATTCCCGTCGTGGCTCAGTGGTTAACGAATCTGACTAGAACCATGAGGTTGCGGGCTCGATCCCTGGCCTTGCTCAGTGGGTTAAGGATCCGGTGTTGCCGTGAGCTGTGGTGTAGGTTGCAGACGCGGCTCAGATCCCGTGTTGCTGTGGCTGTGGCGAAGGCTAGCAGCTACAGCTCCTGTTAGCCCCCTAGCCTGGGAACCTCTATATGCCTGCGGGTGCGGCCCCCGATAAGGCAAAAAAGACAAAAAAAAATTTTTTTTCAGGAACACTGTGGAGGCCAAGTTCTTAAGAGTTGAGGGATACTAGAGGGGATGTGTGCCTAATGTGTTATTACAAATTGGTCACCCTGACATAGTCAACACTTTTAAGAGAAGAATCTATAATAGAACATACACGTGGTCCACCTGAGCTCCGTGACCTTAGATGGTGGCTCAGACCAGAGCTAGATGCTTTTGATCAAGAAGGTAAGATCAAGTTTGATCGGTTGCATCAACTTGTATTTCCTGGAGAAATGTTTTTCCTCCTGCTAGTGTATCAGTAACTAGATTTTTAATTTATTTTTTAACGTCGAGGTGATCAGATCACTAAAAAGAATGATCCTAGTCACTAGAGGGCAGTGATACATATAAATAAAGTAATTTAAACTGTTTAATCCACACTCTGTTTTGTGACAGTAAGATGAAAATACCAAAATCAGCATGAGAAGCAACGACGCCATTATCAGGAGTTTTAGAATGGACGGATATATAGGTTCCAGCCCACCTCAAGAAGGTGTGTATTTATAGGTGAAACCTACATGTGCCAAAAATTTGATAGGACATTGAAAAACAGAATGGGGCATTTGAGGCACAGAATATGGACTGGAAGCCAAGACAGCGTGTTCCTACAGACCTTACTTACTCCCTGGGTGTTGATAGCAGTCCTGAAGTATGGGTCCATAAGTGGAGTATTGTGATCGTTAATAAGCTACCATTTTTTCAATGATGAGTCAATTTTCTGCATTAACTCTGATCCTTGAAACAGTTTTGTGAAGTTAATATTCCGTTTTATAGGCAAGGAAAGAGACTAATGCTGTGGGGCTTGCCCAAACTTGCACAGCTAGTGTGCAGTAGATTTGGGATTCAGTCAGGCCTGCCCAGCTCCAGAGCATTTTTTTTCTTTTTTCCATCATCCTATGGATCTTAAAATATCCCCATTATTGGAGCTCTGTCAGTTTCTGTAATTGTATCTTGTTATGTGGCATTAAAGTATCTGGAGCCATCATTCTGTACAATTTTTTTTATATTCAGTGTTCTAGATCTCATTCCCTGCTACAGTTACAGTGTTTTCTTCTTTGCTATAACTTGATGGCTTCCACCCATACCTATCACCTACACATTTTTTACATTCAGTGATTGTCTTCAGAGCAAAATTACTGAAAGGATTATCCTAAAAATAAGAAGTTATGTGCCAGCCTATTATGGTGGGGAGGGGTGTGTGTGAGATGTGGCAGGATAGCTGATGGATACTGTGTAACTGAAAAGTAGCTTCTCATGTGTTTTCATTTTTTTTTTAAATGCTGTCTAGATGTCATGCTCTTTGATCTTTGTGAATCAATAAAAATTTGTAATAGAGAAGTGGGCAAGAAGTTAGGGATACTTCTCTGTAAATAACAACTTGTACTAATGGCCAAGATTCTCAAACCACTTGTGCTTTATTAAAGCTGGCTATAACAAAAACTAGCTGGTTAAAAAAAAAAAAAAACACTGGGAAAACTGGTTATCTACATGTAAAAGAATAAGATTAGAATATTTCCTCACACCATAAATAATAGACACCTAACATACAGCATGGTGACTATAGTTAAAAATAATGTTATATACTTGAAATTTGCTAAGATAATAGGTCTTAGGTGTTCCCACCACAGTAAAAGGGGGGAGGGAGTTAACTATGGATGTGACGGATATATTAGTGTTAATCATTTCTCAACAATCAAAACATGTACAATCTAATATATACAATTTTTATTTCTCAGTCTTAATACATTTAGGGGGGAAAAGAAAAATCCATTAAAAAAAAAAAACTAGCTGGTTGGCTTTTCCATTTTGAACTCTATATAAGCTGCCAGAAAAAAACGACTTCTAATGAAAGCATGGGTGGCCATGAAGTTAGGAAATCCTCTCCCAGATAATTGAGACAGTACTGGGTCACAAGTGGAAGTGAATACAAAAGTACTGACTAAAATAGCAGGCCAGATTGTATGAGCACTTTCCACATAGGGGCATTATAAGATTGCAATTTATGCAGTGTTTGATTGCCAAGAAGTATACACCCATCTTAAGTAGTTTCAGCCTAATGTACTGCAAAATTGCTTAACAGATTTTTATATTCTATTAGAAACATTTCCATATTGGTGAAATGCCATTCATTTTTTTTTTCTGAGCAGCAAATAAAGTAGCAACAGGGAGGAAGCCTCACCACAGCCACCTTTCATCTTGTGTATTCATCTAGAAAAAGAAGAAACTGCTGAATGCACATTGATACCTCTTAGGTAACCACAGGTTTTCATTTTGTGCTGAATTATTAGTCATTTTTCTTTTATGTTCTTAGAATATGATTAAGAGACCAATTTACTCCGAAGAAAATTGCTATTAAATTATATCTATTAAGTTTTTATATTAAAACATACTCTACCAAAGGTTGACAGTCACTCTGAACAGCCGTGCCACTCTGAATGCCTCATGTGCTGGCATCATTTATTAACTAACTATCTGTACAGAATGTGAGTGCTGTGGAATTACTCTTGGGCTGCACCTGAGTATCTCCAGGGTCCCAGATGTTTTACTTCCTTTGTTCTTGGCTTTTCTTCATTTGGCTTACAAACACAGCAGAGACTAGAATTCTCAACATCTTCAGAGAAATTATGGGTTGGAGCAAAATCTTAAGAATACTGAAGACAAATGTAGACAATACATAAATAGTATCAGGATTAATAGGAGGCTCTGTAGTCAATTTCTAGGCCAGTCATTTTCTAGGGTAGCTTTTAGCTGGACCACAGTTCATATGACCTTATAAATTAAACCCTGAGCAAAATTCCTCTGTGATGTGATGGAAAATATCAACATGTAAAGGAAGTAAGAGTTGAATTTTTTTTTTTAATCCAGATCATGAATATTTAAAGAAAAAATCATTCCGAGATGGGAGGTGATGCTGCTTAGGAAGCACTGTTTTTCGACAAGCTATGACTTGATTTATAGAGCAGTTGTCAGGTCTAGAAGCATTCTCCCTAAAACTCATTATCTTCAGTCAATCTGGTCAAACGTCAAGCTGTTAGATAAATAAGTTATGGACCATCTAAGTATTTGGCAACATACAAGAATATAATTTTTTTTCCCCTGCCAGCCCTGAGTAGCTGGGTATGTGTCAGTAACTGAGTTACTATATACCTCATTTGCTTGACCCGGCATGAGCCTGGAAGCACAGCTCTGGACTGGGGAGAGTTTCCTCATATATCCAGGCTACTCCAAAGGCCAGATGTCACAGGGTTTGGGGCCTGGTCTTCTGAGGATTTAGGGATCCAGTTAAGTCCAGGGTCCTCAAGGCACTGATTTAGATAGATTGAATTTTAAGGTATTGATACTGAGAGGCTTAGTTCAGGTAAGAATTTCCAGAGAATAGGAAAGAGTAGATTGAAAGTCTCTGCCTGCATTCCGTCAAGTAGCTGATTTCTCACTTTCAGTTTCATTTTTGTAGTAAGGAAGGCTAGACAAGATTGTCCATTTGATGACCTTTGCAACTCAGTTGCGTAATACTATTTTTTTTCCCTAATCATACAAGTAAAATAGACATTTTGGAAAGTGCAGAAATACAAAAAAACAGCATCATGATTCCACTTCCTAGAGACCATCAGTTAATATTTCAGTGGGCTTCCTTCTGGTGTTTTTCCTATGAATATATTTTTAAAACTTGGGGTTATAAAATGCATGTATTTCTTTTTTCTATTTACTGTTATCTCAAGAACCTTTCCCAACATTATCCTTTGATAATCTTTTTACCCCTTCCCAATAATGTGATTTTTAATCATTGCAAAATATTCCATTTATGATCGTACCATGATTTGTCCAATCCCCTATTGTTAGATATTTATGCTTGAGTGCTATATATTTGCACTGATCTTTGATTATTTCCTTAGTATACTCTCCTAGAGGTGAGAGTACCGCATGAGAACATTTTCAAAGTCCTTGATATGTGTTCCCAAATCTCAGGTCTGAGCACCGGACCTATTTCATTGTTAAGCACTCAGTGGATAACTGTTGAACGCATAAATGCCTTTTGGAAAGGTTGGACCGATTTATATTCCTACCAGCAGAATACGAGAAGAGTCTCGTCTTGGTCAGCCCACATAATAGGAGTGATGATTAAAGCAGAATTTTGGTTTCTGTGATTCTGATAATGAAATAACCCATTTGCTTTAAATGGAAGTAACAAGTTGAATTCTCCCTAAGTGTTATATATAGTTTTAATAGACTGCTGCTTTTAAACACACTGGGACAAACAGAATGCAGGAAGAGTTCTGATTAGTTTAGGGCTTAATCATGAACTTCCATGTTTCCCTCTTTATATCTCTCTCTCCTGAGCTTTGTCTCCTAAGTCAGTCTGTCATGGCCACTTGGCCACTTGGATTTGCCCAACAATCCTATTAAGCCTGAGATCTGGGAGGGTACCCTTTAGATACTGTTTAGACCTTTGCTGTGATATCAAATTATGGTGGGGGGGCGAGGGGGGTTACCAAGAAGAGCTACAGCTGCTGGCCATGGCATTGTGGCATCAGATCCGCGCCTGTGATCTACACTGCAGGTCACAGCAACACCGGTCCCCAACCCACTGAGTGAGGGCAAGGATCGAACCTGAATCCTCATGGATACTATACTAGTTGGATTCATTTCCACTGCACCACTATGGGAACTCCCAAGAAATTCTGTTCTCTTGTCTGAAATGTAGAAATTTAGGGAAGATAAATTTGAGTTAGAAACTTCTATTCTGTGAACTGTAGGGGAAGGAAGAAACTAATATTGTATTGAGGTTTTATTATGTGCTGAGCCCCTTCACATCCTACTGCTTTCTTCATGCCAGCTTCTCCATGCAAGTATTATCTCTATTTTGCAGTTGGGGAGCTGGGGCTCAGAGATTGGGTAACTTATTCAAGATCACACAGCTGGTAAATCCTGGAGCCCTAGAGATCCCGGGTGTCTTATTCCAAGTCTAACGCCATTATCCTGGCCTGCGAGCACAGTAGATGGGCCAGGATTGTTGCCTTGGGTTCAGGCCGACGGGCAAATATGGGGCTGAGAAGTTGATTGCAGAATTCTCTGGCTCTGGGTTTGGGGTTTTTGAAGCCAGTAAAGTGGGACTGACCATCCCAAGCCAGAGGTTGAGGGTTCTCAAGTTTGAAGGCCATATGGACTGAGCTAAGAGCTGGGACCAAGGGTAAAGGCTGGAAGGTCCTTGGACCAATGCCCAGTTTTTAGCATCTCCAGTTCAAACAGCTGTGGGTCTGAGGGTGCTGGAGTCTTAAGGGCTCCAACTCTGGGGTCCATTTCTGAGGGCTTACTGCGAAAAACCCACCCTTGAGAGGTCTGGGGATCTTTGGGCCTAAGGGTTCCTGGATAGCAGGGCCCAGGACCAAGTGCCTTCGGATCAGAGGACCTCTGGAGGTGATGGCTTAAGGGTGAATTGGCTAGAGGTCTGAGGCCCGGTACTAAGGGCACCAGGGCTGTGGTGTGAATGAGTGGAGTTTGGAGATAGGGCAGCTTGACGCTAGGACCTCGCAGGAGGCGGCGGCGCAAAGGGCGGTCAGTGTTGACAGCAACGGCAAAGCGGCAAGGTCGGCACTAGGACCCCGCGGGCCGGGCAGGCGGCGGCGGCGCTTGGGGCGGCGCGTGTTGACAGCGGCGGCGGCGGAACCCAGCGGGCGGCGGGAGTCGGCGCCCCTGGTTCCTGCCCCTGGTCCCAAGGCGGTGGCGGACGGGCGTCCCGGGATGGCTTTCATGGAGAAGCCGCCGGCCGGCAAGGTGCTGCTGGACGACACGGTGCCTCTGACAGCAGCCATTGAGGCGAGCCAGAGCCTGCAGTCCCACACGGTGCGCGGCCCGCCGGGAGGGAGGGCGGACTGGCGGCGTGGGGCGGCCCCGGGCCGCGGGAGGGCTGCGGGCGGCCGGCAGCGGGTTGGTCAGGGTCGCCAGGGAGGTCATCAGAGGAGGGGTTGGCGACCCCGGCCGAGAGGGCTCTGGCGCGGTGTTGTTTCGGGGTCAGGGTTCCCGGGGCCCAGGCGACCGCTGAAGTCCGTAGGGGTTGAGGGTGGGATCCGCAGACCCCACCCCCACCGCCCGCCCGGGGCAAGGAGTGAGACGGGCTTGGGGGTGCCCTAGAAAGGAACTCTGAGTTGGGAGAGTTGTCGGATTCCCGGGCCGATCTGGGGCCAAGGAGTAAAGAAACCATTCAGGACCCTCTTATCCTTGTCTGCTCTCTGCCAGCCATCTCCTCACCGGGGCCGCTGAGTTTCCCTCCTTTCTGCTGGGCGTCTGAGTGGTGGGGATGAGAGTGCGCTGGGCCAAATGGAAGTATGACTTTAGTGCCTACTTGCTGGGGTTGAGGTGCGGCTGGGGTCTGCAGCCGCGTTTCCGTGTCGGCTGCTGGGCCAGGGCACAGGGATATGGTGCGGGAGGCAGTCTGGGGTCCTGCTGAGGCAGGTGTTTGGATGTGTTCCTTCTCTTCTGTAAGTTGCTCTTTAGCAGGCAGTGGTAGCATTCATTTGAGTTTAAAATCCGCTGGAGAAGCATAAAGGAGTTAATAGGCCCTCATAGTAAACACAGAGTTCATTTCTGTTACATATAGTGTCTTTTATGGGTCTTTAAAACCATGGTTGTTTTCATTTCCCTGTACCTTTTTTTTTTTTTGAAAATCACACTATGCTTTATAATTTACAAGCAATAAGCTGAGAAACCAGCAACAAACAAACAAACAAATTAAAACACAACAACAACCAAAAAACCCAGAAGCTGCCAGCCAGTGGGTCTTTGGGAAATAATGAATGGGGAGAGAGAGATTCCTTAAATTGTAATGTTTTGTTAGGTCACCAAATCAGATTCCGGCTCAGAGGCTTGTTTGTTTACCATTGCAGTGTGTTTGGGGTTCATCTCTGGAGGCTAAAGCCCCACAATAGCCTTCTGTTTCTCTTTCTGTTCAAGCTGTTCTGGTAACTTCAAAGAGACCTTTTATTCTGTTGTATTTAAGTGGGACTTTTTTGAACCTCAGTTTCCTCTTCTGACAGCCACGCTTTGTAGGACTTGGATTGTTCAGTGTTCATTTCCAGTTAGGAAAATGATCCTTTTTTTAAAAGTGCATTTTATTTCATTGTGCATATCTTTAATGCTGTCCCTCAGACGTGTGAGAAGGCACCTTATAGAAGAGAATTTGTTAAACCCTCTAATTGATGCCTAAGAGAGTAGGGGTTAAGGGTTGAAATTTAGGGCAGGGAGTCAAGAATAAATTCTGCTATTTAATTAGATTTTTACTTAACTGTTGGCCAGTAAATCTTACAACCTTTCAGGGAGTGGGGTTGAGTCTTTTAGACTTATATTGTACTAACAATACAGAGAGAGAGATGCTTATAAATGCTCACAGGCCACTTCTTCCAGAAAGCATTTCATGATGACCATTGCCCCAAGGCCTGTGCTTACCTGCACCTTAACCTCGATCAGTTTGTTCTGTAATTGCTTCTTTAGTTTTCCTCTCCATCAGGCTGCAAGACACTTTTTGTTCAGTTTTGGGTCCCACTTCCTGGCATCTGATAGGATTTCATCTGTATTTGTTGAATGAATAAATAAATGAATTGCAACCTTACTTTGTATCTTCTTCAGTGTGTGTAAAATGGTAGTGATAAAAGTTAGAATAACATGACGACGTTAAGGGGTCAGTGTTTCAGCAAGGTGGTGAAAGATGTAATAGGATTCCATTTTTATTGCAGGGGTTTTCTTTAAGAAATAAAATAATTTAGGGTAGAGAATGGGAGTTCCTGTAATGATGACCAAACACAAAAGACAGTGACTCACAGGAAACACATAGAGGCAGATGTGGTTGAGTAAAAAAAAATGCAACATTGTCTTGCGTAATTTTTGACTGTTCTATGTTCTTGTCATTTTAGCTGTAAAATCTGAGACAGAAATATTGCATCAGCCCTGAACTTTATAGAGAAAATCATATGCTGATGCAGACTTTTTGGACTATTAATTAGTGCCTTGAGAGTAAGTCCCTTTAAAACAGGAACTGTTGGAAATTGTTTTGGAAGAAAGTAGTGGTTAAGAGTGGTGTATAGGAGAAAAAGGCATTGTTTCTATTGGGAAGGTTGAACATGGCTTTCTGGCTTGTTAGCTAAAGCGAGATGGTATCCCAGAAATCAGAGAACTGTCCTCCCTTTGATATGCTGAATCTCTAGGAAGTTTGCTCCTTGGCTGTAGCACAGAAACCTACAGTGAGGGTACATAGTAGACATCCTTTAGGTTGGAAGAGGCAAGATCTTAATATGGATTTGGATTGACACTTGTGAGTCTTGGGCAAAGCACTTAACCGTTTTGATCTTTACTTTTGTCATCTATAAATGGGGATAAGTGCCTGCCCTGCCTGCCTCCCAAGGTTGTTACGATGATCAAAGGAAATCATCTTCATGAAGCATCTGTGAAGTGCGTTCTTCTTCCATCTCTTTATTTTCTGGCAACATATATGCAAAGGGTTAAACACATCAATGCGTTATTTTTGCAAGTGAGCTCATTTCTCTTCATGGGTGCTTTCATTTATCAAGGTTGTTCAGCCTTAGGAAACAGAATTTATGGCAAATTTTTTTGTTATGTATGGTTTAGAATTTATAGATTTGGGAGGGGAAAATTCCGTGGACTGAAAATTACAGATACCAGAAGGACGAAGGGAACACAAGGTCACCACCAGAAAGGCATTTAGGGACGAGCAGCTGGCAGGAGGAGGTGCAGGTTGGTAGGTGATTCTGTACCTGACTGTGGTTTGAATGATTTTATTTTCACTTTTCTGGAGCACAATGAATTTAGCTTCAGGAAATAGACCAGGCTTCTGCTGCAAGGAAATGAAGCTTCCATAAAATGAGAAAGGACAGTATTTAGGGATGCTTTCAGCAAGGGGAATTGAGGAGGGTAGGGGGCAGAAAGGGAAGGATTTTTTTTTTTTTTTTATGGTAAAGAGCCACACAGGTAAATTGGGACTCTTTGGGAGCCCTAAAAATGAAGACAAGGGAAATATGTAAATTCTTGACTACGTGAAAGAGAAAACTTTTAAAGTCAGGCTGGAAAACAGAATGCTTACCTAGCTGAAATAGAAACCAAAGGAAACTGCCAGTTTTGGAGAGGGTTGTTATCAAGTATATATATCGAGTTTTTGCCGGTCACTATGCTGTAGTGTGATAGCTCGTAATCTCAGTTTCCTCCTTTTTGACTTTTCTTCTCTGAGGTTCATCTGAATCAGGGCCCATTGACTCTGCATTTGATGCATTTTGTTCTTGAGAAACCAGATAATTTTAGTGGTATTTGAGGCATAACAGAATATTTTAAAAGTCTGTGAAAAAGATAATATTTCATGTTAAGGTCTTTACTGAAAATAGATCTCACCTTGAACCTTTGATTTTGGACACTGCATCTTGTGCCGTTTGTTTGTTTAACAGTACTCATTCAACAGAAGTGTCCTATACACCTAGCATTGCCAGGCAGATGCTGGAGGACGTGGTGATGAACTGGACAGCTTTTGCTTGCATGGAGCTTTGTTCTGTCGAATTCTTGGATCTTCTATTTCCCAAGATGTGTACAAGTCAAACAGAACCTTTAGCCGTTATAACACAGATTGTTTTGAAGTTCCTTTTGTGGCTTGGTTTATTGAGCTTCAGCCTCTTCACCAGTGACCTTTTTTTAACAGTCTCCTCGCATATCACCAGGATGCTTGTTCAAATGTGATGCCAAAACAGGAGACACTGTTGCCTTCAGATCCTGACATTTTATGGTAATCCACTGCCCAGGGTCAGACTCTATCTGGGCTTCTCTGTGCTTGCTATTTGGAAGTTTCTTTCGAATTCCAGGTTATACTGAATATTTAAAAAGTTTTTTTGAAGATGTTTGCATAGGCCAGTGGAGACAGTATGGTATTTAACTTGCAGCACTTGTACACATTATAATAAGATAACAATAGCGATTTTCTGGGAATCGCATCACTCGTCTTCTGTTTGGTTATATATTTTTATCCACTTGTCCTTGAAAATTGTGATAGGTGCAGTGGAAAACTGAAATGGAAGCTTGTAGAGACTGATAATTAATTTGTAAATTCAGTCTCTTCTTTAATCTATTCCTATAGAAATCAAATTTTTGCAGCTTGACTTAGGGGCTGGTGGTTCTTTTTTTGTGGCCTTGCCCATAGTTCCCTGGTCCAGGGGTTGAACCCACACCCAAGCCACAGCATTGGTGATGTGAGATCCTTAACCCACTGAGCCACCAGGGAACTCTTGGCTGATGATTCTTAATTCTCATGTATCACCTCTTTTGAGGATTATCTCACTAGAAAAGTTTATTGTAGTAAGAATACAAATTGGAGCCTGGCCCTAGTTACTAGTAAGAAACATAGATTCTGGGGCTGAGGTTTATTTTATGTGAAAACCTGACTTATTTGATTTGCTCCCCAAGGGAATAGAGGAAACAGCCACGCATGCGTACATGGTTTCCATGTGGATTGTGATCTTGGCTTTATTCAAAATATATGAGCACCTACGTGGGTTCACTTGGGATGAGTTAAAACAAATCCTCTGTTCTCTGCTCTAGGCCGGTGGTGGTTCCTTCTAAGCGGCTGGAGGTTTCTGGGCAGCTCCTTATGAAATGAAGCCCCTTTCTCTTCCATTCTGAAAATGGGGGGAGCTGGACTCCAAGATTGCTTTAGAACCCATAAGTGCTTAAGTGTATTGGGGTGTTGTGGGAGGGAGGGTAATAGGCTTTTTCCATTGTTTTTCCCCTTAAGCTGGGAGTCATCCTTGTCATTGACTTTTGTCGCTGATATGCATACGGTTTGGGGAAATTAAGGTGTGACTCCTCTGCAGAGGTGATGATTGAGGGCTTTCGTTTTCATCTTGAAACTTTTGACCTAAGGGCTGAGGGACCAGCACTTGACCTTCTGTAACCGCCTAGACCTGGGGGTGGGGGTGGGGAGATGGACCGTTTAGCCCCTGGCTGGCTTTTTAACTACCAAATATGAGATAAATCTGGCCATTTCTAGCTGAGGATCCAGGTATCCTGTTCTTCCTCCTGTTTACTGAAAAAGCACAGTTGAAAGCAAAAGGGAATTCCGTGATCATTTTGATTTCAAATAATCCAGTAGTTTTTTTTTTTTTTTTTTTGGTGGCTAACCGTATTAATTAACGTAATGGGAGTTTGGGGAATCCTTTGCGGAGTAACAGGAGTCTTCCTGGAAAGTTTTTTGTTCATGTACCAGCTTTATATACCATATACCGTATAGTTTACCCATTTTAGGTAAACAACTCGACTTCTAGTATATTCACAGAACTGTCACCATCCTCAATTTTAGAACATTTTCATTACTCTGGAAAGACGCCCCCAACCCCTTAGCCCTCACTCCAGAAACTTTTATCACATTGTAGGATTCTAAACTCGGGATGTATTCTAAGCATAAGTTCTTTAGCTCTGTAGGTCCAGCTCCTTTAAGGATCTCATCAGAGGGACAGATTCTCTACAGACACCCATACACATGTTGTGTATGACCTCTCAGGACCTCACTGACCTGAGGCCAACTCTTGGGTTGTAGATCTTTGGGTTAGAATCACTGGGAACATTTTGAAAACGAAACTTGGAGAATTACTTATTCAGTTGGTAATTGCACCTAAAAAAATGCACTGCACACCCACATATACCCTGCTTTAAGAAAACCCAATACAGTTGACCCTTGAACAATACAGGGGTTAGGGGCAACAGCCCTCCTTGCAGTGGAAAATCTGAACATAACTTAGCCTGCCCTCTGCATTCGTGGATTCCACTAACCGCAGGTGCTGTAGTACGTATTTACTGAAAAAAAATAAACCTGGATAAGTGGAGCTGCACAGTTCAAAACCATATTGTTTAAGGGTCAGTTGTATTTAGAACAGTAGATGAATAATGTCCTGTTAAGAATTATCTTGCCTACTGCCTGTGTGCCTGCCTAGATGACTTATTAGACAGAGTGGCACAGGGGAAGGGCAAAGGGCTCTGTGCCGGAAGGCAGGGTGTGTGCCCTGGTCCTGGCTCTGCCTCTTAGCACAGCACCTCTGGTTTATGATAACCAAACAAGGCTGCTCACATTTCTTTGACATGGCTCATCAGAAACAAGCCATTTCTCCTCATTAATTCAGCTGGGGCTGTTTGGGGGTTGCTCGGAGGAGGGAATGAATAGAAGGATTGCTGTGGGACATTTCCTGAATCTAAAGATGTCTGAAGACCACCTGGAGAGGTGAAAAGGGAAAGTGGGGTTGTTCATGCCCTTCCCCAGGGGACAAGTGATTCCTGGGCAGGGACTTTAGTCCTGCAGCCTTTCCTCTTTGCAGAAGCAGAGGGAGATGAAGCCGGAAGCCGACCTACCCACGTCAGACCTTTAGCTGCAGGCCAAGGGTCTGGCCAGTGTGCTGGCCCCCACTGACCCAGCAGGGCACTGGGAGTGGCTGGGGCACCTTGCCATGCTCTGGGCATCTCAGAATCACCTCCATCACTAGCAGCCTTGCACTCTTTTCTCCCATGGGACCTTCTTGAGCTCTGGTTCTCTGTCAGTTCTGGGGATGCAGTGGTGAGCAGGCCCTGCTCTTGGCGCTCACTCTCAGGCTACTGAGAGTGGAGAAGTGGGTCTCTGCTTGGAGGGGCCACCTCTGCCCCTTCTCTACCCCTTAGATGGAAAGGGCCAAATGGCAATTGTTCTGCCCCTGTGGATGCCTTTCTCTTTGAGTTTTTTTTTTTTTTTTAATTTGAAATCCAGCCTCTCAATGTCTATGTATTGATATATTGATTCAGTTTCAAAATAGCACAGCCCCTGGCACACAGATAGTAAGTATTTAGTAATTACCTGATGAATGTGTGAATTTGTTGAATGAATGGATTTGTTCATGGTGCAGCTCAGGAAACCCTTCCTGGGGACTGCTACCTACTGGCGTACCTACCAAGCTGAGTAATTTCCTTCCTCTGAAATGTCCACTCAGTTTTATTTGTCCAAAAGTTGCAAGCATTTTATGTGCCGATTATTTCTTACTCCCTGTTTTCTGTTTATATGCTCCCTCTGACACAGATGAAACTGTAAATGACTTGAGGAGAGGGACAGTGCCTTAACGATCTTTCTTAATCTCTCCAGCCTCAGTTTCTTCATCTGTAAAGTGGGAATAGTAAGAGGATGCTGAACAGAGCTCAGCACATAGGTATCACTCTTTCCGTTGTGGTTTATTACCTCTGTATTTGCTAGGGTACTAGTTACTCTTTAGAATTAGTACTTTTTAGTCTTTGAATGGAAAAAGGAAAATTATTTAAAAGTTTATATCACAGTCAGCTGTGACTACTTTGCTAATAAATAGTGAAAAAGACCAGTGACATCTCAAAGAGCACTCCTTTCACCCTGTCCTCCTTGCTTGCTTTTCCTTTTTACCCTGGAGGGACACGCTCTGACAACCAGGCTTGGAGATACAACACCAGGGCTCCTTACCAGGCCTGCCTGGCAGCAGAGCTGGCTGGCAGGGTTCGGAGGTGGTGGAAGAGGCAGGTGGGCAGGCCATGGGCTCAGCCACAGAACTGTCCAGGCTTGCAGGGAAGTGCTCATCTAAGCTCCTCACACCCCAACTTTTGTGCAGCACCAGAGAAATCCCAGCATCGGTGCACACACACTTGACCTCTGACAGCGGGATGAAAAATAAAATAGAAAGCCCTCTGCTTTGCTCTTTTTCCTGCGACTTCCTCTCCCAAGTGACCAGGCTGAGTGACAGCTGTGAAGGGGAGTGCGGGACTGACATCTTCAGAATGCTGCTTCCTGAGATATGCACTTATAATTCAGTATAGCCCAGCTGACTTCCTTTCCCCTAAGGGGAGTACAGTCAGACTGCGGGTGCATAGCCTAGGCTTAGATGCATTCTGCCCTATGAAGCACAGTTTCTCCCATATCAGGAAACTTCTAAAATGTTGGGAACGTTAGTAAGCGCTTATGATGAAACTGCTGTGGCCAAGCACTGTGCTGTGTATTAAAGTAAAAAGATGAATGAAGTAGGGAGCTTACATCCTGGTAGAGGTGGCAGGCTTATAAACCAGCTGTGAAATAAGGCATTGAAAGTGCCAGTCTGCCCTGGAGGAGGGAGGGCAAGGTGGGTGTGGGCAAGCTGGATGTGGAATTAGGAAAGGCTTACCAGAGCCTTCCAGAGAACTTGTTCTATATCAGCACTCCCTGGGCATTTTTACACTTCCAAACCCCTTTCATAGTAATACTGAATTGTGAAAACTTTCTCTGTAAGTGATTTTTTTTTTTTTTTGGTCTTTTTAGGGCCCCACCTGTGGCATATGGAAGTTCCCAGGCTAGGGGTCGAATCAGAGATATAACCACCAACCTACACCACAGCCACAGCAATGTCAGATCCTTAACCCACTGAGCAAGGCAGGGACTGAACCTGCATCCTCATGGATGCTAGTCATACTCGTTTCCACTGAGCCAGGACAGGAACTCCTGGAAGTGATTTTAAATTTAAAAAATATTTTATGCAGGTTAGCACATTATTTAAAATTATGTATTAATGTTTGGGAGCTGAATTGTGCTGGTTTCTGAAATAACAGACAGTAAGAACTGTGATAAGGTGAATACAACTTAAGGCACTGATAAAGAGCTTCTCCAGACAGTCTGCTCAGTAATCATTTTTATGTGATTTTTACTTGTATTTCTCATTAACTCCTCACTAACTCATATTTTGCCTTTGGCATTCCTTAAGCCTCCTTTAGTCATGGTCCATTATGGGTGTAAATGAAACCATATATGACTGTGAACAAAATAACTTAAAAGGCTATGTAATGGTCAAAACCATGATATACCAACTGAATCATAAATATACTAATTTGATCTCCATGACGCCTCCCACATTTCTTGTGTGCACACTTGGAGGCTCTTAATCTGGTCTGAGTTAAAGGGAGAAAATATTTAAATAATTATTTATTGACAGAATTCTTTTTTAAGTGGGAATAGAAACAGAAGGCTTATTGCCTTTTAACGCATAAATTCTGAAACACCTTCCCCAATTGTTCATCTTATTCTATACTGTTAGCAACCCACCATAAAGATCTCAGTTTAAAAAAACTAAAGAGCCGGAGTTCCCGTCCTGGCTCAGTGGTTAACGAATCCCACTAGGAACCATGAGGTTGCGGGTTCGATCCCTGGCACTGCTCAGTGGGTTAAGAATCCGGCGTTGCCGTGAGCTGTGGTGTAGGTTGCAGACGCGGCTCGGATCCCGCATTGCTGTGGCTTGTGGTGTAAGCTGGTGTCCACATTCTGACTAGACCCCTAGCCTGGGAACCTCCGTATGCTGCGAGTGCGACCCTAGAAGAGGCAGAAAGACAAAAAAAAAAAAAAACCCAAAACCTAAAGGGTTGGCGTTCCCATCATGGTGCAGTGGAAACAAATCCAACTAGGAACCATGAGGTTGCTAGGTTCAATCCCTGGCCTTGCTCAGCAGGTCAGGGATCTGGCGTTACTGTGAGCTGCAGTGTAGGCTGGCCACTATGGCTCTGATTAGACCTCTACCTGGGAACCTCCATACGCCATGGGTGTGGCCCTAACAAGACACACATACACACGCACAAAAAACCTAAAGGGGAGTTCTCTATGGGCTCAGCCGATTAAGGATCTGGCATTGTCACTGAAATCCAAAGCCTCCATGGTTTTTAACAGTAAAGCACAGGAAAGTTCGCTTATTGTGCAGCTGTCGTTAGAGTTTAATAGTGCAGTATGGAAATAGAAGAGCCTAGTCCGAGACCCTGTTCTATTTTGGTACAGTTGCCTTTCAGATTTTTGAGTACTCTAAACCTGTGGCTGCTTTAGGCGTGTTCATATAAAAATGCTCGTTTCTGCTTCTTCAGAGCTTGCCTAGTGTTCGTGGTGGGGCTTATTTAAAATAGTTTTCTCAGGAGTTCCCATCGTGGCTCAGTGGTTAACGAATCCAACTAGAAACCATGAGGTTGCGGGTTCGATCCCTGGCCTTGCTCAGTGGGTTAACGATCCGGTGTTGCCATGAGCTGTGGTGTAGGTTGCCCATGTGGCTCAAATCCCGCATTGATGTGGCTCTGGTGTAGGCCGGTGGCCACAGCTCCCATTTAGACCCCTAGTGTGGGAAACTCCATATGCCCCGAGTGCGGCCCTAGAAAAGGCAAAACGACAAATAAATAAATAAATGAAATAGTTTTCTCATTTGTACAGTTTCTATGCCGTGTCCAGATAACAGCCAGCCCGGATGTACATAGACAGCAGTTTGTGTACATGTAGTAGCAGGTGGGTTGCAAAGAGCAGGGTATTAAAATCAGAAGACTGGACTGGAAGGTGTTGAGAGACCTCCACAGCTGTATTCACCCAGATCACCCATCAGATCCCCCAGGCCTCGGTTCTCCTCCATGCTCTGCCCCTACTCTCTCCCAGCTTCTCCTGACTTGATGGACTGGTCCTGCCTGTTCAGCCAACCCCTGTTCATCAAAATAAGAGGGGAGATGATGTGAAAGCATTCTGCCCAAGGCCATAGAACCTAGGAACTGCCGTGCCTCTGGGTCAGATAGACTTGGGGTGGACTCTGTTCTCAGTCCTTACTAGCTAAGAAGCCCCTGTTTAGGGTATTGGCCATCTGAGAGCTTTGGGATTCTTGTAAAAGAGGGATCGTGACATCTACCTTCACGCATTGCCGGGAGAAGGATTAAGCTGAGGGAGAGAAGGCATAGAGTAAGCGCTCCATAAACAGCAGGTCCCTACCTTCAGCTATGAAGAGATAAATGGCAGCATGTTGTGAATAGTCACTTATATGGTTGTTTATGAATTGAAACTAGTGTCTCAGGAGAACACAGTGGCATTTTTAGGCTAGGTAGAATAAATTTATGTGTAGTTAACTCTCTCTCATCCTAAGTCATGGTGACCAGTTCTACTATGAATTACTGAAACCAATAGGAACTGCCCTAGTTTGACTTCAATTTATAGCTTTAACCTTTTTTCCCACCAGATGTTTTACTACCCCTGATAAAAGCAGAAGAGTTCATTTATTTGACTTCCATCTTCTGCTTTTTCAGTCTTCCCTGCACAGTAAATGTGCTGATGAATTGTAAAATGATCAAAAGTTCTTGCCAAAAGGAAAAAAGATGCCAGCTTGCATTTATCATTGATAACATACTGTGCTCTTATCCAAACTCTGATAATTTCAGTCCTCTCTTATCACTCAGGATTCCTTATTTTAAAGTAACGTGTTTTAAGTTATACATGTGACAAACCAAGGAATTTTTTGTCTTTTTTGGCCACACCCATAGGATATAGAAATTCCTGAGCCAGGGATCAAATCCCACCTGCAGCTACAAGCTGTGCCACAGCTGCGACAACCCCAGATCCCTAACCCACTACACCAGGCCAGGCATTGAACCCATGTTGCCATAGAGACAATGCTAGGTCTTAACCCACTGTGCCACAATGGGAATTTCCAAGGAACTTTTTAAAAAACTATTTTTCCTGATTAAAAATGTTATATATGCTAACTGAGGATAAAGTAAAAAAATAGCTAAGAGAATTTAAATATCACATAATTTCACCTCCAGATCTAACAACTATTAATACTTGGTAGTTCCCTCTTCCTATCAGTGTTACTCAGAATTTTTTGTTTGTTTGTTTTTTAGGGCTGAACCTGTGGCATATGGAAGTTCCCAGGCTAGGAGTCGAATTTGAACTGCAGCTGCTGGCGTCCACCACAGCCACAGCAATGCCAGATCCAGGCTGCGTATGCAACCTACACCACAGCTCACGGCAGCGCTGGATCCTTAACCCACTGAGCCGGGCCAGGGACTGAACCCCCATCCTCATGGATACTAGTCGGGTTTGTTACCACTGAGCCACAGTGGAAACGCCAGAATTTTTAAATCCTCTTTTAAGAGTTAATGTTATAGGAGTTCCCACTGTGGTGCAGCAGGTTAAGATCCAGCTCCATCTCTGTGGCGGTGCAGGTTCAGTTCCCAGCCTGGCACAGAAGTTTAGGGATCCAGCATTGCCAGAAGCTGTGGCATAGGTCACAGCTGCGGCTAGGATTTGACCCTTGCCTAGGGAACTTCATATGCCCTGAGTGCGGCTGAAAAAGAGAAAAATAAAAGTTATAGCAGACACCTTTTCCCATGTAATGAAAAATTATTTTAGTACATCCTTTTAAAGGCCTGCATATTCTTCCCTTATGTAGATAAATAACTTGCCCATTCTCTCATTGTTGATATCCAGGTTATTTTAGGGGGAGACTTTTTAATGACCTCCCCCCTTTAAAAGTGGGCATAGAAGCTGGATCGAGAGAGGCTGGAAGAATAGTACTCCTTGTTAGGGATCAGAGCCTGATAAAGCCGTTTCCCACGTTCAGAGAGAATGTCTGCTTTTTATTTTTCCTTGGGTGCTCTTGGTGCTGCTGCTGCCTCCTGTGCTTGCGATGAAAGCCTTGATATATTCATCTGCAGACACCTTGTTTTCTTTGCTATCTTCTTAGCAGAAAAGAAACTAAGTTACAGAACTGGCTGTTGTGCTAAATGCTACAAATGCACGACCTCATCTAATATTGACCACAACCCTGTTGGAAAGGTATGATTTTGCAGATGAGTAAACCAAGGCTAGGAGGAGGTCGGTCACAAAACTAGTAAGTGGCAGGGAGCCGCTGCCCTTTGCTCCAGGGGCCTTGTCATTGTGGCCTGGGGAGGGGCGCACATTGTGGCTCATCACCACACAGGGGCTGGCTCCTGCTCTGGGCTCCGGAAGGACTCCAGGTGGCCTGTCTTTCTTCTGAGCAGCGGCAAATGGGGTGGGTAGAGGGGTTAGCCCTGAAAAGAGAAGCACCGAAGTCCTAGCAGGTCCTTAGGTTGGTACCAGCTGAGGGCGTGAGGGACGAGGAGTCGGCCACTTTAGATACCAGAACCTGCATAGAAATCATGATTTCCAACGCCGTCGGAGTTCGTGTGTCTGTCTTTTCGAACCAGTTAAATGTGTCACTGAGATTATGTTCACTACGTCTCTTTCTACTCTTTGAGAGCATCGGCCCAAGAGATGTGAGGATAACTGAACAAACAAAGGTTATGTTTCACTTTTCATTACTATTTAATTGAGCCTCAGATTTTCAAAGGCTTATTCTCTTTGCTTGAGCTAAGATGAAATTCATGGGTTCCCATGGTAGTGAATTCGGTAATTTGCTTTGACCTCGTTTCTGTACGGTAGAATGCAACAGGAACTGCTCCTTAAAATGTTGCATCCCGTCTGAGGTCAAAAGGATTTTTGAGTGCCACTCTGCAGTACTTCTCCCAGCTGGAACGCTGGCTATCTCTGAAGTCTGTGTGGAGACCAGCTCCCCTGGCAGGGCAGGGGACCATTCCGCCGAGGAGAGCTAGGACTTCAAAAGGCCTGGAGAAGGGAGCATGCGCAGTGAGGCTCTGGAGCTCACTTCCAGGGTCAAAGCACCCCGTGATGTGTTCCGTGTCCAGTCTGAGAACGGAGGGTGGAAACTGAGAATCTGTTTTGCATAAAGTTAAAGCACATGGTTCTCTAATTCAGTCAGTTAGGTTTTAAATGAAATTTATTTCCCTTGAGCCTGAAAAGGAGATACACTTGGCTTCATTCACTTGCCAAAACTCAGGTTAAGATGGTGGTGCTTCTTCAAATGCTTTTTAGAACTCTGAATGTTTTTATCATTTGGGGGCAGGTTTTGTGCATCATTAGATTGCACAGCAATTAAAATAAAAGCATGTTCCAGCCCTGAAAGTCTGCAGATGAAACAATGATAAGTAATGAATACTTAGCAGACCAAGGAGTAATTATTAATTCTGAGCGGAGTATTAAGAATTGTAAGCGGCCAGGCAGGTGGCCGGCGAGCTGAGCAGAAGTCCTGCAACTAAAGAGAATTTCCGCAGATGGCTTGCTGTTCTGCAGGGTAATGCCACCCACTGCCCACAGGCTGCAGCTGTTGTGCTGTGTGATACCGTGGGTTTGAGTATTGATTATGGAAGTTACAAGCAGTCAGGTAAAAATTAGCCGAACTTGTGCAGGTTGCCGTTTGGAATACAAAGAAATGTGGAATTCTAGCCTTTGAAGAACTTAATCTAGTTGGAGAGATCGCCCCTCACAAACATAGACGGACATGGGACAAAGAGAGCAGTTGCATGACGGAAAAGCTGAGGGTGGGGCAGAGGACACTGAGCTGTGTGGCTGCTTGGTTCACTTGTTTCCTTCCTTTCAGGAGAGGGTGTTTATTTTTGTAGTGTGAAGCTGCTTCCTATTTAAGAGGTTTTAGAGCCATGATTCTCGCCTCTGGCAGCGCATTAGAATCACCTGGGGAACTTTTAAGATCTACTAGTGTCTGTGTGCCATAGGTATCTTTTTTTTTTTCTGCCAAGTTCTCTAGGTGATTCTAGAATGCAGCAGGTTGGGACCCTCTGCTTTTAGCCTAGAGTTGTGGGAACACGGACAGGTAAAATAGCTCCAAACAGCTGCCCTGGCTCTCCACACACTGAGTCTCAGTAAATCTGATAGCTGTGCCCAAAGGGAACAGAGAAGAATCAAGTGGGTTAGGCAGGTTGGAAGGTTTTCTTAAGTTTTGGCTTTAGCTTCCTTTGCACATTTCTTTCAAAGTAGTCTGTGTTTTTAGCCTCTTTAAAGTAATTTGAGGCCACATGGGTTCAAATAAGTTTTCCTCTCTAATTTTTCTAAAATCTCATCGCACTGAGGCATCTTTGAATATCAGCTACAGTGCGGTGAAATCTTAAATATCTTTTCAGAAACCTGGGAAACAAAATGTCAATGAGGATACTTCCCAGGGAAATGACCTGCATTGGAAGCATTAATCAACAGTTATGGAAATGATAGCTGCTACCCCTGCACCCTCAGGGTAAGAGTCCATCTGAGTTCCCCAGACTGGTGAGAACCCTCAACTTGCAGAAAGAGCCCAGCTCAGGGCCTTGCCGGTTCCTTGGGGGTTCCTAGCCATGCCTGCAGGTTGGAAGGCCTTAGGAATGGGTGACTCGGGTTCCAGTTGCCAATCAGCTGCTTCCTAGCAATGTGACCTTGGAGAGCTCATTTAATTTTGCTGAGCCCACTGAGATCTACCCTCCAGGTGGCGTAAGGATTGAGTGAGAGAAGTGTTGAGTTCGCTTAACAAAGTTCTTGACATGAGGTCAGTGGTTATTTTACTTTAATTCTCTTTCCTCCCCTTATTTAAGTCAGAAATCATGTGGTCCCGGCGCCTTTCCAGACTGAAGAACTTCAGCCCTAACCACACTAACTGGCCCAAATTGTCCACATGCTAGAGCTCCGCAGGGCAGCCACCCTGCCCCACCAAGATAAGGGGCGTGGGTCATGAAGAGGAGTGGGAAGAAGGCCCTTTGGGGAAGTGGCAGCAGATGGCAGGGACTAGCAGCCAGCATAGGGCTCTTGGCTTTCTTTCCCTTCCGTGCCTTGTCAGCCTTGGAGGTTTATTGTCTCTTACATAGACCGCAGGTTCAGTTCCACATCAGAGAAGGGGACAAAGATGGGAATGATTCACTGGAGGATTCTGGGCTGCTGACTCCAGCTCTGGAGGTGGCAGCCTGACTTCAAATACTGGGTTTCTGCTGGTCCCCAGAGCACTCTTCTCTCTGCTTTAATCAGAGCTTGCAGCCTGGTTGGAACAGTAGAACAGCTGTGCTATGTTTAGTTTACAAACTGCAGCTTTAAGGTGAAAGGTATTCCTTTTTGGTCAGGCTAGGTGGTGATATTAAGCAAACTAAAAAAATTCAAATGTTTTGTAGGCAGGACAAGCTTGCTCCATTGAAGTGGAATAAAAATATTTTTGAGCAAAATCACCTCCCCTTTTTTCCGGTTGTCTTTCTGTACCTGTAATCACATGGCAGATGGGACCTGAGGGCAGCATGGAGTCTTAACGTGTCTTCATGTGGCGTTACAGGGCAAGCACAATGGGTTTTTTGAGGCCACCAGTAGTTAATCGAGCCCTCTAGGTGGGCTTGCACATGTTAGCCATGGTGTTGAGTGTGGAGTAGCAGTAGGCTGCAGCCAGGGGCAGATGATAACAGAAGTAACCCCTCCACGACCACCCCATATCCCAAGCCTTCGTGGTCAGGGATGACCTGTTTTACTCAATGTACCTGGACCTGCGTTTTTCAACCTCACACTGTTATCATTTGGGGCCAGGTAGTCCTTTGTTGTGGGGCTGTCCCAGGGCATCATGGGTGTTTAGTGTCTCTGACATCTGGCTGCTGGATGCCTGTAGCACTCCCCCATCCTGTGACCCCAAAGATGTCTCCAGACACTGCCAGATCTCTGGGGCAGAACCACTCTCTTGGGAGAGATACTGATCTAAACGTAGTGTCTTGGCAGAAACATTAATTAGGATGTCATTTTGGTATAACACAGCCTGACATCAGGACCCAGGCACTGCTTCCTTTTTTTTTCAGATGCTTTTCCATAATGTTATTATGTGCCATTTTATAGCAAAGTTAAAAGACAAACAAAGTTAAACTAAATGTCTACAGAGGGAAGTAGTGCAGTCAGACTTTTCCTTTCTTATTTGGAGTTATACCCCATCATGAACGAAAGCACTGGGATTGGAACATGATAGATGCTTAATCGATGTTTACAATTGGCAGAAACCTCTTTGTAAAACACAGGTCTAAACTTTGAACTCAGAGTATATAAAGCAGGACAGCAGTGTTTACTTAGCATCTATCAAGTACTCAACATTGAACTGGAATTTTAAAAATTAATATCATTCCTCTGATAAATCAGAGTGAAGCAATGGATGCTTGAAGTGATTTTTGAGAAATAACATTTTCCCCTGACTTAGCCATCAAAAAAAATGTGTCTTGGAGTTCCTGCTGTGGCACAGTGGGTTAAGAATCTGACTTCAGCAGCTTGAGATTCTTCAGAGTCTCAGATTTGATCCCCAGCCTGGTGCAGTGGGTTAAGGATCTGGAATTGCCATAGCTGCGGCTCCAGTTCAGTCCCTGGCTTGGGAGCTTCCATATGCTGTGGGTTTGGCCATTAAAACAAAACAAAATAAAAAAACTCAAAACTTGACTATATGTAGTTGCTTGGAAGCACTCAATTATATGTGCTGATTTTAGCTCTACTTTAAGAAGGTAAAACCCAAAATCTGCCAGTAAGACAACTCTGAGAAAAGGAAATTTCAAAGCAAAAGGACTGATCCCCAAATATAAGAATGTAGATGTTTTTAGCATTTTATCTTTATGTATTCAGAAATAATTGCATTGGCATATTGCTTAAGAGATTTGCCGTGAGACACAAGCCAGTTTTGAAATATATATTGTATAACACCACATGAAACCAGATAAGCATGGTGCCTGGTACATAGTTGATTTACTCAATTGAGTGGGTATTGTTGAAAGTACTATTTTTAACATAGTACAGAGCAGGCAGAAATTCCTGCTTATGTGGACTTCATCAACCTTTGCTAACTAAACAGAAGAGAAATGAATGATAGTGTAATAAGATCTATTTTAAAATTCAGTTACCAAGTTAACAGTGCTTATCTGGCTTTATTTTCTGAATAACCTATTTAAGCCAGAATTGATTCAGTAGAAAGTATTTGTTTGTGTACTGTGTTGATAAGCACTTGTTGGTAGTGACTATGAATGATATCTAAATCATACCATCTAAAGATGTTACAACAGTTCTGAGCATTTGAGGGAAAAAATTTAGTTGTTTTTTTTTTTTAGGGCCACACCTGCAACATATATAAGTTCCCAGGCTAGGGGTTGAATCAGAGCTACAGTTGCTGCCTACACCACAGCCACAGCAACGCAGGATCCAGGCTGCATCTGAGACACCACAGCTTACTGCAACGCTGGATCCTTAACCCAGTGAGCGGTGCCAGGAATTAAGCCCGCATCCTCATGGATACCAACCAGTCAGATTTGTTTCTGCTGAGCCACAATGGGAACTCCAAATTTAGTGCTTTTTATGTGATTTCATCTATACCTTCATCATAACTCCCTGTGTATATAAACAGAAGGTTGGAACAGTTCTGTGTTTCCTGCTTATTTGATTAGTAAGAATTACCTGGGAGGGCTGTTAAAACTTCTGATTCTTAGTTTTATCCTAGAGATTCTGATTCAGCAAGTCTGGTGCAAGGCCTGGGAATGTGTATTTTAACACATTCTCTTCTTGCTCCCCAGGAGCAGGAAGATTTCATTGATCAGGTAGTCTTGGAGGGAGGTCACTAGATTTGGTTTCTTTGGAAAATGCCATCACTACATATCTATTCTACCTTTTTTTGTGTGTGTGTCTCTTTAGGGCTGTACCTGCAGCAAATGGAAATTCCCAGGCTAGGGGTCAAATCAGAGCTATAGCTGCCGGCCTGCACCACAGCCACAGCAACACCAGATCCGTGACCTACATCATAGCTCAAGGCCACACCACATCCTTAACCCACTGAGCGAGGCCAGGGATTGAACTCTTGTCCTCATGGATACTAGTCGGGTCATTACCACTGAGCCTCAGTAGGAACTTCTCTTCTACCTTATTATTTGTGCTCTCTCTCTCTTTTTTTTTTTGGTCCATAGCATGCAGCTGCTTGATGTGAGATCTCAGTTCCCAGGCCAGGGATTGAACTCAGGCTGCAGTAGTAAAAGCGCCGAATCCCAACCACTAGACCAGCAGGGAACTCCCTCTACTTGTTTTCTTAACCACAACCTTTTCTAGCTGACAATGCACATAAAATGCAAACTTTAAGCAGTGAAAATCATGGATCTTAGTCTTCTGACTCTTTGAATGCCTGAAATTAATTTTTTATTTGAGATAATCATAGATTCACATGCAGTGGTTAAAAAAAAATGCAGAGAGATCCCATATACCCATTGCCCAATTTTCTTTCATTGGCAGTATCTGGCAAAACTTCATACAAGATCACAACCAAGACATTCACACTGCTACAGTTAACATACAGAATGCTTCCACTGATCCAAGCATCTCTCATGTCGTAGTCCATTCAGGCTGCTATAACTAAATACCATAAACCGATAATAAGAAACAAATTTCTTTCTTATAATTCTGGAGGCTGGAAGTCCAAGACCAAGGTGCCAGCTTGGTTCCTTCTGGTGAGGGTCCTCTTCATGGTTCACAGCTGGCACCTTCTCAAACTGCCCTCACGTGGTGGAAGGGGCAAGGAACCCCGCTAGAGCCTCCTTTTTTTTTTTTTTCGGTCTTTTTGCCTTATCTAGAGCTGCACCCACGGCATATGGAGGTTCTCAGGCTAGGGGTCTAACAGGAGCTGTAGCCGCCGGCCTTCGGCACAGCCACACCAGATTCAAGCCGCGTCTGCCACCTACACCACAGCTCACGGCAACGGTGGATCCTTAACCCACTGAGCAAGGCCAGGGATCAAACCCGCAACCTCATGGTTCCTAGTGGGATTCGTTAACCACTGAGCCACGACGGGAACTCCCAGAGCCTCTTTTATAGGGCACTAATCCCATTCATGGGGGCTTCACTCTCATGACCTAAGTATCTCCCAGAGGTCCCAGGTGCTACTCTATCATCTTGGGAGGTTAGTATTTCGACATATGGATTTGGAAGGGAAAGAAACATTCAGATCATAGCACTTCACTTCACCCTCTATAGCCACACCTGCTTCCCTTCCACACACACCATGCTGCCCCAGCCTTAGCTCTTGGCAGCTGCTAAGCTGCTCTCTGTAGTTCGTCATTTCATGAATGTTGTATAAATGGAGTCATATAGTTTATAATCTTTTGGGATTGGCTTTTTTTTAACACAGTTCTCTGGAGAGTCATCCAATTTGTTGCAAGTGTCAACAATTTATTCCTTTTTGTTACCGAGTATGTATATAGCAGAATTTAACCACTCACAAAGTGAGTATGTATATAGCAAAATTTAACCACTCGCTTACTGAGTATGTATATAGTAAAATTTAACCACTGAGTATGTTATGATATGTATATAGCAAAACTAAACCACTCACCTGTTTAAGGACCTCTGGCTTGTTTCTACTTTGGGGCTATTATCTAGAAAGTTGCTATGAGCATTCATGTATGAGTTATTGTGTGTACATAAGTTTTTATTTGTCTGGAATAAATGTCCAGGAGTGCAGTTGCTATATCATATGATAATTGAATGTTATAATTTTTTTTTTTTTGTCTTTTTGTCTTATCTGGGGCCGCACCCGCGGCATATGGAGGTTCCCAGGCTAGGGGTCTAACAGGAGCTGTAGCTGCCGGCCTTCGCCACAGCCACAGCAACGCAGGATCTGAGCCGCATCTGCAACCTACACCACAGCTCACGGCAACACTGGATCCTTAACCCACTGAGCGAGGCCAGGGATCGAAGCTGCAACCTCATGGTTCCTAGTCGGATTCGTTAACCACTGAGCCACGACGGGAACTCCGCATGTTATAATTTTTTAAGAAACTGCCATATTGTGTTCCAGAATATCTGTACCATTAAAAATTCCCACTAGCAATTTATGAATGATCCATTTTCTCTGTTACTTGGTATTATTTTTTATTTCTGCAAATTCTGACATGGGTATAGTAATATCTCATTGTAGGCTTAATTTGCATTTGCTTGATGACTAGTAATGGTGAACATCTTTTCATGTGCTTATTTGCCATCTGTATATTCTCTGGAAAAGAATGCAGGGAGTTCCCTTTATGGCTCAGTGGTAACGAACTCGACTAGTATCCATGAAGATGCAGGTTCGATCCCTGGCTGTGCTCAGTAGGTTAAGGATCTGGCATTGTGAGCTGTGATGTGATGTGAGCTCTGGTGTGAGCTGGCAGCCACGGCTCTGACTTGACCCCTAGCCTGGGAACTTTCATATGCTGCAGGAGCGGCCCTAAAAATAAGAAAGAATGTATATTCTGCTGTCTTTGGATGGAGTGCTTTACAAATGCTAATTAAATCTTTTGGTTGATGGTGATGAATAAAATTCATATTTTATGGCAAGACAGGAAAAACTTAAACATAAAATTTTTCTCAACCCCCTTGGGCTTTCTCTTTCCTCTTTAGTGTGTCTTGTGCCTCTGTGTTAACTAGATCTCCTTAGAACATAACATTCCTTCTTAATCTTGAAAAGGGTCACAATGACCCACTACTTGCTTTGTATATGCAGGTATGGATTGTGTAAACTGTTGATGTGTCATTTGACTTATAACTGATTGTTTCAAAAACTTATCTAATTGTGCCTTGATGTCTATCTAACCAGTGACACAGAGCTTTTTGAAAGACTCTGTCCTGGGTTATAATCTCCAAGTTGGCTCAACTAAAATTGTTCATTTTTTTCGTAGATCAACTATTGATTAATTTTTTTCAATAATGATATTGTTGAATTGTTCTGTATCCTCACTGGTTTTCTGTTTAGTTGTTCTGTCAGCTGCTGAGAGAGGGGTTGTTGAAATCCCCAGCTGTAATCATGTATTTGTCTGGTTTTTTTGTTTTTTTTTTTCAGTCCTTTCAGTTTTTACTTTACGTATTTTGCAGCTCTGGTATTTGGTGCATACACAGTTAAGGTTGCTGTGTCTTAGTGCTTGATTCCCTTTTTATCTTTATGTCCCCCTCTGTCTCTGGTAATCTTTGTTCCAAAGTCTACTTTATCTGATACTTTCACTTAATATTATTGATCCTCTGATTTGGGTGTTTTGTAATTGAGGCTCTTTTCCAACTCTTTTTTAGGAATATATCATTCGGGTGCAAAGAGGAATTTCTGTAGAGAATAGCTGGCAGGTAAGCATTTTTTTTTTTTTTGTCATTAGAAAAATGTTTAAACAAAATTCTGACTTGAGGCATCTAAAAATCTGAAAAAACTAGAACACACATAAATATAAATTGTATTTCTTTGAGATATAGATTTTTGGCTTTAAGACATATATTGTAAAAGGCTTTTGTGTTCCCAGTGTTTTGGTTTAATTCCTGTATGATGTTACCACAGAGAGTAGGAGTTTGTTCTCCAGCTGGGCACAGAGTAAGAGGTAAACAAATTACTTCTTTTGTTCCCAGTAATTCAAACCTCCTCCCCTGGAGCCAAGGTGGGGCCTGTTAGAGTTCAGTGTCCAGGTAGAAAGGCGTGGACATTATGCAATTTGGACACTGTATTTCATGGACTCCCGAGTCCACTCATGGGCAGTTTCTAGTGCTGGTTCCCTCACTGACCACAGGTAAGGGACTACTTACAGCCCCAGAGGTGGCCTCAGAGAGAGAAAGCTTACCATGTAGATCAAGAGGCCCTTGATTTGCACAGGGTGGCTAAATTCTGCATAGGGGCCATTTCTTCACTGTTTTAGTGATTATAACAACCCTCCTGACCCTTCTTCCAAAAATCTTACCTTATCCTTCACAGCCCAGCTTGAACCTTATCTCTCACCTGAAACAGTCTGACTTCAGTGACCTGTACTTGGTCTTTTCTTTGCCTGAAAATTCAAACTGCTTTTTGTTGGAATAATTATATTTAAATCAACTGAGCATTTATTGTTAGACACTGTTTCAAGCACATTAATTCACTTTAAAACCAGTTCTGGAGTTTCCATCGTGGCTCAGCAGTAGCAAATCCGACTAGGATCCATGAGATCGCGAGTTTGATCCCTGGTCTTGCAAAGTGGGTTAAGGATCAGGCATTGCCGTGAGCTGTGGTGTACGTCGCAGATGTGGCTAGGATCCCTTGTTGCTGTGGCTGTGGTGTAGTCTGGCGGCTGTAGCTCAGATTCAACCCCTAGCCTGGGAACCTCCATATACCGTGGGTGCGCCCCCCCACCCCAGAAAAGACCAAAATAAATAAATAAATAAAAATTAAAAACAATAAAATAAAACCATTTCTTTGTGATTGTATTAGCTCTATTTTACATTCAGAAGATAAGCAACTGGTCTGAGGTCACTCAAATCCAAGATAGAACAGGGTTGAAATTCACATTTCCTCTGTGGTTCACTATTGTGCTACCTTTTGCCCCTTTGCACTTATCAAGGATGGCTTTATATTTAACTATTTATTTATTTATTTATTTTTGTCTTTTAAGGTTACACCCACAGCATATGAAATTTCCCAGGCTAGATCAAATCAGAGCTGTAGCCACTGGCCTATGCCACAACAGCATGGTATCTGAACTGCGTCTGCAACCTACACCATAGGTCCCAGCAGTGCCAGATCCTTAACCCACTAAGCTTGGCCAGGGATCGAACCTGAGTCCTCATGGATACTAGTCGGGTTCCTTACCGCTGAGCCACAACGGGGACTCCTATGTTTAACTTTTTGATGTATATGCATATGTCAGACAGGCCCAGGGGCAAATGTTCTACCAGAAGAGTCAGCTCTTGATGTATTTTTCTAGATCCAGTCCTTTAGAGTGCTGAGGGATACTTAACAGAAATGTAGATACTTAACTTCTTTAGTTAGAGTCTCTGTGGGTTCAGTCCTGAGTAATCACCAGATAATTCTTCTGCACAACAATATTTGAGAATCATCAAGAAAAATTGAAAAGACTATTTGAAAGCAAAATAACTTCCTTCCCCAGTGACTGAAGAGCTAGTAAAATTTGGCCACAGCCTAATCAATGACATCAACATAACTAAGAAAGAATGCGTAGTCAGTGGAAGTGCACTCTTGGCCAAAAGGGAATCCCAGAATCAGAAAGAGGTATGGCCTCTCTGTGCAGTCTAGTTGCTAGACTGACCAGGGAGAGGCACAAATGAAGGAATCCAGTCTCTAGACTGGGAGGAGCACAAATGGGGAGTTTTATCTAAGGGAAGGAGGAAATGGCCTCAGAACTGTCCATCTCCTTTTACTTTGCTTTCACGTTCAGTAAAACTTTTTTTTTTTTTTGATAAATCATTAATTCCTCTTTCCAGGTGCCTGGTTAATAAGAAAAATGCCTAAAGGACTATTAACCCCGAAAACAAATATATCATCATTCTCTCTTACCAGTTGGCATCTTGGGAGTTTGGCCGACATTAACCAGTTTCCCACGGCCCAGCCAACTCTGGGTCACTGCTGGCTCTGTTTTCTGGGGCTGCCAAGTTAAGCAAGTTAAGCACCAGGTATAAGCCCTGCTACCCTTAATGCAAGTGCTTTGGCTCTAGAATGCCAATACATATTAAATAAATAAATGAAAATTGATGGTCTTTGCTGAATCAAAACTCTACTGTTTTATTTCTTACAGATTGTTAGGAGATACAGTGACTTTGATTTGCTGAACAACAGCTTGCAGGTAAATATTTTCAAACGCCAGTGACACACATTTATTGCTTGGGGTACCTTAAGAGACTGGTTGGAAGTGGAAATATTAGGAACAAGAAATTAGCAAATTTCCCTAGCGCAGAAGTTAAACTCATACTTTAAACAGATGATGTGCGGCTCTAAAAATGAACTTTCGGGAATAAACGTGATTGATAATAGTCACCTTGCGACTGGGTAACTGTGCCAGATTGCATCCTTACCGCAGCATGTGGTACCTCCTTTTCTCAGGTTAGGAAGGACGAAATGGATTGCTAGAGTTGTTCACTTGGAGCTGGCGCTCTCAGACTCATTAAACTAGGCTGCATAGTCAGCATTGCAGATCAACACTCAGCAGTAGCTGGAGACTCAGCAACTTTTTTTCTCTTAAATATGTGTTTCTAAATCCCTTTGATTTAAATGTTCCCAACTTGGTGGCCATAATGGAAAGAGAGATGCACTTCAGTCTTTCCCTGGAAACACAGCTGGTGCTGGCAATGGCCGAAGGGTCCTGGAGGGGTGTTAGCACTGTAGGAAGTACTGGCAGATTGGTCTTCAAGGACCACAGATTATTGCAGACGTCTGGGCTTGTGTCCTATCTCAGCTTGCACTGGTAGTGTACACCTGTGAGCCAGAGTGCTTGGCTTATGACCAGCTCAGCTGGGAGGTGAGCTGGCCATCATCACTTATTCTGAGTGATCTGTGATCCTGTCCACAGAGGTCAGGCGGAATGCTGCCTGGGAGGGAATGTAATGCTTCCTTTCCTTCAAAAGGCCATTTTTTACTGTCCAGACTTTGGAAAAATAGCACTTGTAGAGTCCGGAATTTCACATTATTTAAAGCACTGCTGAAAGCATGAATGCCTTATTTTCCTTCCAGTGAAATTGGCCTGAGTATCTGCAGATCTCTATGTAATTGACACATGGTCGTACATTTGACACATGTTGTCTTTCTACATTTTAATTATACTGTGGCCAATTTAAATCAGATCAGATTCACCTTATTGATGGGTTTAATTGGTTTCATTTATGAATTTTAATAGCATATTCTTTCCACTTAGGCAAAAGCTGGACCTGTGATGACACTGTAGATAAGGCACTGATGTGCAGTTTATTCTAGCAGTGGATTTTCTCCACAAGACCCTCAGACAGTTCCACGTGCTCACAGTGGCATGAACAATAGGGAGTTAAACACATTGAGCCTACTATGTGTTTTCATCTTTATGCATAAGTGAACCCTTGCTTAGTTTTAAAGAAGGGGAAGTTATTTTGTACACTGCTGTTTAGCTAGAGTAAGAATTATGGGAGAAATATTTCTGAAATTGAAATTGTCTAAGTCTAGCCCCCAAGAATGAGGGAGTGGGGCAGAGGCTTTTAGCACCTATATATATATTTTTTTAATGACTACACCTGTGGCACATAGAAGTTGCTGGGCCAGGGATCAAATCTGCACCTCCACAGTGACCAGAGTCCTGTCAAATTCTTAACCTACTGCACCACAGCAGGAACTCCTCTCCTATTTATTCTTGGTTGAAGGTTATAAGGTTGAATCTCCATGACTCTGCAGTTGTGCTTCTTAATAAAATAGAATTTTATTTTTGCATCGGTATAATTTTCACTTTTAAAACTGGCCCTTTCATCAACGTGCATCTTATTTCAAATGCAAATGTCTACTTCTATTGTTGTTGGCTTGTGTTGGGCAGGATATGGCCAGACAGCATTTCAGTGGGAGGATTTTCTGGATCCAAGTAAACAAATAGAAGAAAGTACATACAGCTTTTTGGCAAAAAAAATAATTTCAAAACAACCTCCATAAAACAGACCAAAAAGACTCCAAAACCACAGAATAAAACTGTGACCATGAATTTCAGTGTCTGTCTGATTACCCTTCTAACAGATACATGAGCTCCTGCTGAAGAAAGAGAAATATAATACACACATGTAGAGTTGTCTGAATCCAATTGGAAAAATGCCTGAGTGGAATAAAATGCAGGATGTTAAGTTATACATGCAATATAATAATTACCTGAAATGTTTAGAAAAAGAGGTTGGAAGGAAATATGCCGCAATGTTAACAAAGGGGATCGATCCCTAGGTGGCAGGATTACGGATTATGTTTTCTTCTGGTTCGTTATACTATTCTGTTCTTTCCAAGTTCTGTTCAAATAAGCACGTGCAAGCTGTATAAGTAGAAAAACAAAAAAGCTGTACATTCCCAACTTTTTATAGGGAGCATAGCTTGTGGTAACAATAAAGAAAAATCACCACCTTATATTAAAAGCAACATCAAATTAGTAACCATCCAGGGAAATAGCAAGCAACAGAAAAGAAAGAAGCAGGAGATGCAGCGATGCAGACTGCAGAGAGCCCTCAGACTTGAGAGCTGATTCTGCCTCTTACTGGCACTGAGACCTCGGGTCAGTTACGCCCTCTTTCTGTCCTCACTTTCCCCTTCTGAAGCAAAGGGTTGAACCAGATGGCTTCTCAGGTCCATCGTAGCACAAATTTTTTGTGATTTGATTTTACTCCTCGTAGTTAACATAGGAGAGACTCTACAGAACATGTCGGGGTTAGGAGGTAGGACAGGAACATATTCCAGTCTGAAATACTTGCTGGAATGTAAATGAAGGCAATTTGCAGGTCATTAAGGTCTGATAACAGGAGTGAGAAATTAGCAGATGCAGTGTTGGAAGGTCTTCCCTCCAGACAAAAGCTAGTTTTCTTAAAACTGATTAAGTTTGTCGTGGAATTTAGAAGCTTCTGCTAGGCTAGCATGAGTCCCATCATGGGCTTCAGCCCCCCACTTTGGCTGTCAGACCCCCTTTGCATTGTCATTCTGCAGGTGTGAATGAAGGAACTTTGGGACTTCTCTGCTGGCTTTCTTGTTCTCTTTCTTTTATACAGGGAACTCGAGAAGGGAATCCATAGGGCATGTTAAAGAGGAAGGAATCCAAAATGGGATGATGAGGTGTCTTGCTTGAAGCCATCCATGTGGAGATGGCTAGGAAATCACTGGCTTAGTAGCTTCATCACTCTATGTACTTGTATTCTTTCTCTCTCTTTTCTAATTAGTCATGGGAGTTCCAAATTTTATATTTTGATTGGTAAACCATTTAGAAATTCCAGGACGGAACCAAAAGTGAGTTTCTCTTGAATGCTAATCTCCTTTAAAAGGCAAGATTTTAGAATAACACACACATTGCCTAATTTTAACACTTTTAGGAAAATTTATTATGAGATCTTAAACCAGGGCAAGAAAATACCACCCATCTGCCTAGTGGACTGGCACAGCAGGGACGCTGTAATCACAGCTATTGGCAAAGAACTCCTTGTTTCAGCTGATAATTTGGAAGAGTTGATGGGATGTCTGGGCAGATGGATACATTTTCCTAAAGAGAAATGATGCATTAAAAAAAAAAAAAGTTTGGTTGAAGCTTGGAGGCCACAAAATTTGAAACAGATAGCTTATCAAATTCCTTCTCCCATCCCCATCATCAATGACAGATAAACCTATTGGGGTTTAAATCTGATGTCGCTGGATGAGACTCTCCATTCTGAGTGATGTGGGGTTCAGCTGAATCTACCTGCGTTTAGGCAGGTAGTGCAGGGAAATGCACTGATAATAGTCAGCGGTATTTTTTCCTTTTTTGGATAATGGTAATTTAAAAAAAAAAATCCTTGCTGTCTATATGATCAGTTTAATATGCAAAAGGGTTTCTTTCTTTTTTCCTTTGAAAACATAGTAAATGAGAGAGATGTAAACATTTTGTAGCGTAGAAATAAAAATTCATTGACCAGCCCACTCACAGAGGTAGCTATTCTCAAGCAAGTCGTGTGAGTCCTTTTAAGCATTTTTCATGCATATATAACTATATGCCTGTATGCCTAGGCTTATACACAAACATGGATTATATACTAGAACTTAATAAAAGAGTTTTTAAAAGAAGTAAATCAAGGAGTTCTCTTGTGGTGCAGAATCTTATGTATCTGGCATTGTCACTGCAGTGGTTTGGGTTGTTGCTGTGACACAGGTTCAGTTCCTGGCCTGGGAACTTCTGCGTGCTGAGAGTGTCCCCCCCCCAAAAAAAAAGAAAAGAAAGAAATCTGATAAATCCATTATGTTTTCAGCAATGTATTTGAATTGCACATAGACTCTTAAAGTTTAAATGATCTGGAAAATGATAGTCTATTGAGCACCTGTATTTACTTTTCCTCTCTCCTAAAGCCACTCCTAAACAAGTGTAAATTGATGTAAATCGATCTTACCCCCCCACCCCCAACAAATGGAATAGGAGAGGAGAAACCAACAAAAACATTTGAAACTGAAAATCCAGTGGAAAAAAGTTAACTAATGAAGTAGATATGGAAAGGCAGAATTCTGAGATGGCAGCGGGGGGATGAATAACCCCATTGGGTCCCAAGTTACACCACAGAACCTCTGAAAGATTTAGCAGTTGACAGCACCAGGTGCTGCCTACAGCGTGGGGTGAAGCCA
>PVHT021183699.1:41163539-41186104 GCA_004024745.2 Catagonus wagneri
CCCCCCGCCCCGGCCAAGCCCTCTTCTTCTTAGCTCCTAGATTTCTGCCAGTTGGGTTTAGGCCCAACAGGCAGGAGATTGGAAGATTCTTTTGTGGAAGATCTGCCCAGCCCAAAAGGAAAGAGCTAAAGACAGTGAGGTCACAAGTTATCTTTTATAGTTTCAGAGAGGTAAAAAATTACATTACGTTTAGGATGCTATTGAGGGAAAAAAGGAATATTTAATAATAAAAAGGATAGGAGTTCCTGTCGTGGCTCAGTGGTTGGCGAATCCAGCTGGGAACCATGAGGTTGCGAGTTTGATCCCTGGCCTTGCTCAGTAGGTTGGGGATCTGGCGTTGCCGTGAGCTGTGGTGTAGATTACAGGCGCAGCTCAGATCCCGCGTTGCTGTGGCTGTGGCGTTGGTCAGCGACCACAGCTCCGTAGCCTGGGAACCTCCGTATGCCACGGATACGGCCCTGAAAAGACCAAAAAAATAAAAAGTAAATAAAATTAAAAAAAATAAAAAGGATAATAGAAGTTCCCGTTGTGGCTCAACAGTAATGAACCCAACTAGCACCCATGAGGATGCTGGTTCAATCCTTGGTCTCACCTAGTGGGTTGAGGATCTAGTGTTGCCGTGAGCTGTGGTGTAGGCCGGCAGCTGTAGCTCTGATTTGACCCGTAGCCTGGGAACTTCCACATGCTGTGGGTGGGGCCATAAAATAATAATAATAGTAATAAAAATGAAAGCTCTTTAGAAGGACTGAAATATAAAGAAAATATCCCAGAAAAAAATTTAGTAGGAAAAAAATGTTTAACATAGGAAAAGATAAGAATAGAGGACCAGTCCAGAAGGTCCAACACTGGAAAACAGGAATTCCAGAACAAGAAGGCAAAGGGCATGGGGGGGGGGCGTGCATTAATAACCTGACTGAAGAAAATACCACAGAATGGAAGGATATTATATTCTAGGTTGAAAGGGCTGAGTGCTCAACACAGAGAATGAAGGTAGAGCTACGTAAAGGCACATGGAATTCACAAACTGAGGTCAAAGAGAAGATCCCAAAAGCTTCCAGGGAGAGAAATAAAACAGAATCAAGAATCTACTGTTTGGACCTTTAATGGCAGCCCTGGAAACTAAAAGACAATAATGTAGTTCCTAGAAGTTCTAAAGAAAAAATGTTTCCAACTTAGAATTCCCCATCAAGACTCATTATCAATCAAGTGTGAGGATAGAATAAAGGCATTTTTTAACATACAAGTTTTCAAAAAATTTATCTCCCTCATTCCCATTGTGGTGCAGCGGAAACGAATCTGACTAGAAACCATGAGGTTGTGGGTTCGATCCCTGGCCTTGCTTAGCGGGTTAAGGATCCAGCGTTGCCGTGAGCTGTGGTGTAGGTTGCAGATGCGACTCGGATCTCAGGTTGCTGTGGCTGTGGTGAAGGCCGGCAGCTTTAGCTCCAATTCGACCCCTATCCTGGGAACCTGCGTATGCCATGGGTGTGGTCCTAAAAAGCAAAAAAGAAAAAGAAAAATTTATCCCCCTTCCTCCCTTTGTTGGGAACTGTCAGAGGGTGTCTCTACAAAAGTCAGGGGATTATCTAAGAAGCGGAAAGATATGGATAGAGAAACGGGGTTTAGCAAGAGAAATGGCAAAGCTTCTCTAGCATGATAGTGAAGGGAGGTCCCAGGATGCCAGATTTACAGCAGGTGTAGGGACCGCCAGTTATGCTTGAAGTAGGTATGGGTTCTAGAAGGTACTCCTCAAGAAGGTGAAATGGGAGTTCCCGTCGTGGCTCAGTGGTTAACAAATCCGACTAGGAACCATGAAGTTGCGGGTTCGATCCCTGGCCTTGCTCAGTGGGTTAACGATCCAGTGTCGCCGTGAGCTGTGGTGTAGGTTGCAGACGCAGCTTGGATCTGGCATTGCTGTGGTTCTGGCATAGGCCAGCGGCTACAGCTCTGATTAGACCCCTAGCCTGGGAACCTCCATATGCCACAAGTATGGCCCTAGAAAAGGAAAAAAGAAGGTGAAATGAATGCATCTTTGCATCCAAGTTATGTTCAGAAAAGCCTTAGATGAAGAGTTAGGAGTTGAGGGAGTTCCCATTGTGGCGCAGCAAAAATGAATCTGACTAGTATCCATGAAGAGGCGGGTTTGATCCCTGGCCTTGCTCGGTGGGTTAAGGATCCAGTGTTGCCATGAGCTGTGGTGTAGGTTTCAGATGTGGCTCCAATCCCACATTGCTGTGACTGTGGTGCAGGCCAGCAGCTATAGCTCTGAGTTGACCTCTATCCTGGGAACTTCCACGTGCCATGCATGTGGCCCTAAAAAGCCAAAAAAAAAAGAGTTTGGAGTTGAATAGAAAACTGAAGGGAAAAAAAAGACTGCCAGTTGACAAGAATGGTAAGCAAGCTCTTTGGCTTAGTTGTGAATATCATTTACCTAATGTAAACACAAATATTACACTAAATAAAATTATAACATGACTGTATTGGAAGAATTGGGAATAGGGTGTGTGGAACAAATATCAGGATTGTGAGGGAGAAATTAATCCTCGTCTTCCATAAGGAGAAATTTATAGTTAATGCCTAAAAGTGAAAAATGAAGACATAATGTGAACATTCCTCCATGCCAAAAAATCAGCGGAAGGAGTTGAAAGCGGCTGTCTCTGGGGAGTAGGGAATGGCTGTCACCTGTTGGCAGGAGTGGCAGTATGGTGAGCATCGTGGGATTGCTAATAATAACCAAAAAAGAACCCTTTGACTATGGAAACTGTCCATGTGTAAGTTCAATAAGAAGAAAAACACGTTAAAAAATTAAATTTTAAAGTTGCTACACTTTATACAGCATTTTATCAATTCTAAGATGTATGGTTTTTCACGTTATGTGACTAAAATTGGGATGCATCTTAAAATACCTTAGACCTAATGAAACATGATGGCTTAGGATTCTGATATTGTATCTTATTTGGAGATGACATGAATGTAATCCTTTTTTTTTTTTAATTAAAGATTACAGGCCTAAGTCTACCTCTTCCTCCCAAAAAATTGATTGGTAACATGGATCGGGAATTCATAGCTGAGAGGCAGAAAGGTCTTCAGAACTATCTCAACGTTATCACCACAAATCATATCTTGTCTAATTGTGAGCTGGTTAAGAAGTTTTTAGATCCCAACAACTATTCTGCAAACTACACTGGTAAGCAGAGGGCTCTATGAGCCACAGTCTTGGGGCTAAAGAGGGACTTTTCTTTGCTGGAGATAACGTACTTGGGAGAAACTCTCCTTCCAAGGGGCAGATGTGTGCATCTGTCATAGGGCATTATTTATTTTCTAATGCTAACCTGATTGTAATGTACTGTAGATATGTAAGAAGAAAATTATTACTTCTCAAATGTTTGTAATATCTGTTTAGAAAATACTGAGGAGGGGGTTCCCATCGTGGTTCAGTGAGTTACGAACCCAGTTAGCATCCATGAGGATGCAGGTTTGATCCCTGGCCTCGCTCAGTGGGGTAAGGATCCGGCATTACCCTGAGCTGTGATGTAGGTAACAGACACGGCTCAGATCCCACGTTGCTGTGGCTGTGGTCACAGCTCTGATTCGACTCCTAGCCTGGGTACCTCCATATGCTGTAGGTGCAGCCATTTAAAAAAAAAAAAAGAAGAACAAGAAGAAGAAAATGCGGAAGAGAAGTTATTATCATCGATATTTTCTTTGACAATACAGAGGGTAGATAATCCACAGTAAATCTATACAGTAATCTCAATTTGATTTGTATTTGGTGCTGTTTTTGTGTTTATAGGCTGTACTATGCCTAGGTTTTCTGGGAATCACCTTAAACACAACAGTGATTCAGAGGGTCCTTTCTGTGGGTTCTCAGTTGCTGGCTGAAACCCACTCTCTGCAAAGCCCAAGGGGGAGGTGGTCCTTTTCCAAACCATTCCTGGGTCTGGGCGGCAGCAGGGGCCTGAGTTGGAAAGGATGCCAGTCACACCCAAAGCTAGCATCAATAATGTGAGCCCATCGTCAGCAGAATAAGTGATTAAATATTTAATGCCTCTGATATGGCCTTGAAAAGACCATTAGAAAGTGTTGTAGAACTAAACCAGTGACTAGAATTCAACTGATTTGTTAAAGCTGAACCATGCTTAGAGTCTAAGTGGAACTCTGGGTGTTATTAATAAGCTCATTTCCTTGCTGAGAGAATAGATTGTTTACATGCTACACATTAAGTCCTCAAAATGCAGGTTTCGAAGTAATTAGAGGGAGACACTTTTATTTCTGTTTCACATGGAGGGCAATAGAGGACTACTTGTCAGGCACCAAACTTTTCTGTGGAATAGAGTCACCTGGGGAGCTTTAAAAAAATCCTGGAGGCCCAGGCTGTGTTCATGCCAATTCAATCAGAATCTCTGCTGATGGGGTTTCTAATTTGTGAAGGTCCCCCAGAGATTCTAATATGCCTCTGTGTTTGAAAACCACAGTTGGAACTTGCTACTCACAGCGTGAGTCCCCAGACCAGCAGCACTGGCATCACTGGGAGCTTGTCAGAAATGCAGAATTCAGGCCCAGCCCAAACCTGTGGATCAGGATGCAGTTTTAACAAGGTCCCCGGGTGACTTGCATGCATATTAAAGTTTGATCCGTCTTGACCAGGTGTACTTGCCATCTTCTAATGGAAGTGCCTGCAGGTGTAAGAAAATACCTTTCTAGAATGTGGCTCAGTGAAGGAAAGCTTATTTCAAATTCACATTTACTGTAAGTTATGAAAGTGAACATTGAATTGTTACAAGGCTTGCATTGTTCCCCCGCTTGTTTTTTGGTTCATATAGGAGAAAAGGCATCATGGGCCCGGGGCTCCCAGGACAGCGGGCACTCTTTCAGAGTGGATCTCAGGGCTTTCATTTCCCCATGCTTCTCAGAATTGTCAGACTGTAGGCTGTCTGGTTGACCTTTTTTTTTTTTTTTGGTCTTTTTAGTGCCTCACCTGCTGTGTATGGAAGTTCCCAGCCTAGGGGTCAAATTGGAGCAGCATGTGCTGGCCTACACCACAGCCACACAAGGCCAGCAAGGCCAGTTCTGAGCCACATCTTCAACCTACACTGCAGCTCACGGCAACGCCAGATCCTTAACCTACTGAGCAAGGCCAGCGTTCCAACCCACATCCTCGTGGATACTAGTTGGGTTCGTTACCACTGAGCCACAACAGTAACTCCATGTCTGGATGACTTTATCAATCAGTCCCGACCCAGCCGTGTTCATTGATTTGTCCACATTATTTCCTGAGAGTGTCTCCTAATGTTCTGAGGTTAAGCAGCAAGGTGTAGTACACACGTGATGATTCATTCATCGCATAAACTGTGAGTGCTCTGCCTGCACAGGGCTGGGTGTTGGGGATACAGGTGTGAGGAAGGTGTATACCAGAAGGACAGTGAGTCATCAGAGGTCAGAGTTAGAAGGGGTGTTGGAGGCGATTTATTGAGACTAACCCTCTCATTTTGTTTATTTTTAACCTACTTTTCTTTTGTTGTTTTTCTTTCCGTTTTATTGAGATATAATTTGACATATAGCACTGTGTAAGTTTAAGGTGTACAGCATAATAATTTGACTTACATAAATTGTGAAATGATTATCACAGTAAGTTTCATAACTATCCATCATCTCATATAGATACAAAATTAAAGAAATAGCAAAAAAAAAAAAAATAGGGAGTTTCCATTCTGGCTCACTTACGGTAATGAACCTCATGTCCATGAGGACACATGTTTGATCCCTGGCCTCACTTAGTGGGTTAAGATCCAGCGTTGCTGTGAGCTGTGGTGCATATATAGGGGTGCATATATCTTTTGTAATTATCATTTTCGGAAGTTTCCTGGTGGCCTAGCAGTTAAGGATCTGGTATTGTCACTGCTGTGGCTCTGGTTACTGTGGTGGCAGGTTCGATCCCTGGCCTGGGAACTTCTGTATGCCATTGGTGAGGCTAAAAAATAAAAACTTAAAAAATTAGTGTTGTCATTTTCTTCTAATAAATATCCAGAAGTGGAATTGCTGAGACATATGGTATTTCTCTGTTTAATTTTTTGAGGAATCTCCATATAGTTTGCCATAGTGGCTATATCAAGTCACATTCCCAGCAACAGTGCAAAAGTTTCCTTTTTCTCCATACCCCACCAACACTTATTTATTTGTTGTCTTTTTAAGATAGCCATTCTATCAGGTGTGAGATGATATCTCATTGTGGTTTTGATTTACATTTCCTTGATGATGGGCAGTGTTGAGCATCTTTTCATATGTCTGTTGACCATCTGTATGTCTTCTTTGAAAAAAATGTCTATTCAAGTACTCTGCCCATTTTTTAGTAGTTTTTTTTGTGGGGGGTTTTTTGATATTGAGTTGTATAAATTCTTTGTATATTTTGGAGATTGACCTCTTGTCAGACATGTTGTTAGCAAATATGTTTTCCCATTCATTGGGTGGCGTTTTCATTTTGTTAATGATTTCCTTTGCTGTGCAAAAGCTTTTAAGTTTGATTAGGTCCCATTTATTGATTTTTGCTTTCTTGGGTTTCCCTTGCCTGAAGAGACATATACAAAAAAATATTGCTAAGACCAGTGTCAGAGAGCTTACTGCCTATTTTTCTTCTAGGAGTTTTATGGTTTTAGGCCTTACATTTATGTCTTTAATCCATTTTTAGTTTCTTTTTATATGTGATGTAATAGAGCAGTCCAGTTTGATTCGATTGCAAGAATCTGTCCAGTTTTCCCAACACCATTTATTGAAGAGGCTTTCTTTTCTCTGTTGTATATTCTTGCCTCCTTAGTTGTAGATTAACTGCCCATAGAAGTATGGGTTCATTTCTGGGCTCTCTGTTCTGTTTCATTTTTCTGTGTGTGCACGTGCCCCGGTACCATACTGTTTTGGTTACTGTAGCTTTGTAGTATAGTTTGAAATCAGGACTGTGATACTTCCAGCTTTGTTCTTTCTCGAGATCGTTTTGCCACTCAGGATCTTTTGTGCAATGCAGCAGGTTTCTGTATATTAATTTTTTAATCCTATAACTCTGCTGAACTCATTGATGAGTTCTAGTTGAACCCTCTCATTTTATACATGAGTGACTCCCCCAAAAAGATAGGCCTTTCCTAAGGTTGCACATTTGTATGATTGTGCAAGTGTCCAATGCCTGAATGTTATTCCAGTTAAAATGCTGCCTGGCCCCTGGAAGGTTATCTGATCGGGACTGTCTGATCCCTGATCCTTCTGCTGTACCTCTCACATGCTGCTGTTGTTCTGATCTTTCCCCTCTCCCTCTGCATGGCAGACAGTCAGGAGTCCAGAGCAGGTGTGGGCAGGGGTGTAAGAAAGCTGTAACAGACTCCTGCCAGAACCCAAATGCTCAAGAAGCTACTGCTATTAGAAGTTCCTCTGTGGCACAGTGGGTTAAGGATCCGATGTTGCTCCAGCTGTGGCATAGATTGCAAAAAGGGATTAATCTCCAAAATATATAAACATCTCTGCAGCGCAACATCAAAAAAGCAAACAACCTGGAGTTCACTTGTGGCACAGTGGGTTAAGGATCTGGTGTTATCCCTGCAGGGGCTTGGGTTACTGCTGTTGCATGGGTTCAGTCCCTGGCCTGGAAACTTCCACGTGCCACAGATATGGCCAAAAAAAAAAAAAAAAAAGGGAAAAAGTTTCTGGAGTTCCCATCGTGGCACAGTGGAAACAAATCCGACTAGGAATCATGAGGCTGCAGGTTCAATCCCTGGCCTCACTCAGTAGGTTAAGGATTCGGTGTTGCCGTGAGCTTTGGTATAGGTGGCAGGTGCGGCTTGGCTCTGGTGTTGCGGTGGCTGTGGCGTACAGCAAGAGCTCTGATTTGACCCCTAACCTGGGAACCTCTGTATGCCATGGGTGCGGCCCTAAAAAGATTAAAAAAAAAAAAAACGTTGCTGCTATTTAGAGGACACAATCCTGATGGAACAATAAGGGATGGATGCCGTTTTCAGAAAAGTGCTGATTTACTTCCCCTTTTGAATGAAATGTCAGAACTTGTCTTATATCTGTGCTGATTTACCAGCAGCCTCGGGAAAAGGAAACGCAAGCTGCCTCTTCCACATCAGCTTGTCCGAGACACTCCCCAAAAAGCCAGGCAGACTCGTCCAGCTTTCCACAAGCTTACCACGTGGCCCGTGGCTCCTGGGGATGCCCTGTACACCTCCACTTCTGGCACCTCCTCTTTAATAGGCAAAATCTCTCCACCTCATATCATTTTTTCTTTTCTTTTCTTTTTTGTTTTGTGTTTTAGGGCTGCACCCATGGCATATGGAGATTCCCAGGCCAGGGGTAGAATCGCAGCTGTAGCCCTGGCCTGCGCCACAGCCACACCAATGCCATATCTGAGCTGCATCTGCAATCCACACCATAGCTCATGGCAATGCCACATCCTTAACCCACCGAGCGAGGCCAGGGATCAAACCTGTGTCCTCATGGATACTAGTCAGATTCGTTTCCACTGAGCCACGATGGAAATTCCATCTCTTATTACTTTTCTAAATGGTCTGTAGTCAGTACTCAGCTTCACTTTGCAGGATTTGAGCTCTGAGTTCAAGTGTGGCTGAAGTCACTGTGACTACATTTCCTGCCTGTTGCTCTGACTGAGGCTAAAGGTGCTCTGTTGGAAGGGAACTGTTAATGCCATCTGTTCCCCATGGGAGGGATGACCAGGAGCTCACAGAACATCGGTAGCTGCCTCTTCTCCTTCCAGGGTCCCCAGGCTGGGTTTGCTGGTCCTTTTTTTTCTTTTCCTTATGTTTTCCCTATGACCAAATTCAAAGACAGGATGTATAGGTCCTTGGTGCTTTTGTTCAGGCAGGTTGTAGGGTGTTCTTTTGAATCAGAAAGTTTACTTGAGGGCCAGCTATTGTGTAGGGAAAACAGGTGTCTCCCAGTCACGAGGGGTTTGTGTTGGGAAACACACACACACACACTACCTTGTTCATCTTGTTAACAAGTTGCTTCACTGCACTGTAGCCATCTTCCCATGTCAAACCGTTCCAAGTAAAGAAGCTTTTAATGTCCACACAGAAGTCACTTGGACAAGAAATCAGGAAGCCCACATCCTGGTTCCAACTTTATAATTAGCAACAATTCCACTCTGGGCCTTGAGGTCCTGACCTGTAACCCAAGATGGGGGGCGGGGGGAAGAGTGTACCAGGTCACGCTGAAGCTCCCTTCTAGTCCTGAAAGCCCAGGAATCCCATGAACAGGACAGATAGTGGCGGGCTGGAGCAGGATGTTTCAGAGAGACTGGAGGCCACAGTGTAGTGCAAACTGCTAAGTATCACCTGCTGAGGTAGTGTAAGGATCTGGAGCCCAGTTGCGGGACTGAAAGATTTTTTTCCTTTAGTCATAATGTGGGCCTGGGATCTAGGAGATCAAAGACTGCACACAGTGGGGGCAGCCAGTATGCTCCGAACTGAGAAGTCTTAAGTTCTGCTGGAAGCACAGGGCGGACTTGAAGCCATCACTCTGCATTTCCTGTCTGGGGCTTGTTTGTCAGCATTTACTGAGCACGCACTTTTCCCCATGTGTAAGTCAGTGCTAAAGAAATAGAGGTACACGGCTTCCTTTTCATGGATATCATGTTCTAATGGGAGAATGTCCGCATCTACTGAACATGTGTGGAACCCTTAGTTAGTCCTTCACCAAATATTTATTGAGCACTTACTATGTGACAGGTACAAGAAAGGAATAGTTTCCTAACCCCACTTCTACCTTCATGCACTTCTTTGGGGAAATTGACAGGTGAAGACTGTGGCAGGGTAAACACATGGCAGCACCTTGAGGGTGGGAGGTCAGGGTGCAGATGATCCAGCTCTGAAGCTGGAGAAAGGCTTCCCAGAAGTGTTACCTGCATGGAGATCTGAGGGATGAGCAGAAATTAGCTAGACCAAGAGGTGAGAGCCAGTGCTCCAGGAGAGAAAGAAGTATTTTCATATCAGTTTAAGATATTTCTTTCCAGGCAGAGTTCACAGTCTAGTGGAAGACATTACCCCTAATATAGGACAGAGCCCCGCAGGAGAGGGACAGATGTTGCACCGGAAGTGTACAGAGAAGAGTGTCCTGGCTAGAGGCGCAGCAGATTTGTGCTGAGCCTCAAAAGATAGAGGGGTAGGAATAGAAAATGCTGAGAGGTGAATTTAAGCCAGTCTTCAGGAACCGTGGCCAGCATCTCTCAGTGAAGGGAGCGTAAGGAACATACACTGTTGGGTGTAAAGACAGAAAGGTAAGGTAAGGCCAGAGCTAGGCTGACCACTCTGAGCTTTAGAAGCTTGGTCTTGGTTTGATAAGGAAATGCGGCACCAGTAAAGGCTTCTAAGCAGAGGAGATGTTTAGGGTTGAAATGTATTATCTGAATCTTGGGGAGGAAAGGGATTACTGTTGGGAGCATGGTAGTCATGTTATTTCCTTTACAATAAATCACAGTTCAGAGGGAAGAAAAAGTCCTTTCTATAATTTTGAACCCATAAGTTTAAAAAAAAGCTATTTTCTAGTTCTTAATCTATCACTAACAAGTCTAACACGTTCCATTTGCTTGCAGCTATTTTCGTTGTTCCTAAAACAATGTGCAATATGTAGTTGCATTCAATAAATGCTGTTGACTAATGATTTTGTGGGGAATTATGAGTCATTATTAGTTTTGAACCACCTGTCCTTTATGGTCTCTTAGAATGACATTGTATTGCATTTCAGAAATTATCTTTCATGATCTTTCTCAAAGTTGCTATGATTTTCACTTAAAATATTACCTTTTTGGAGTTCCCGTCCTGGCACAGTGGAAACGAATCTGACTAGGAACCATGAGGTTGCGGGTTCGATCCCTGGCCTTGCTCAGTGAGTTAAAGATCTGGCGTTGCCGTGAGCGCTGGTGTAGGTTGCAGATGTGACTTGGATCTCATATAGGCTGGCAGCTGTAGCTCCGAATGGACTCCAAGTCTGCCACAGGTGTGGCCCTAAAAAAATGACAAAAGACAAATACACACACACACACATACATATACATATAATCTTTTTAAGTAGTTTGTGTTTAAGTTATTTTAGGAATACTAATGTTTTATATCAACATTACCTATAGAGGAGGTACAGGGTTGGTTATGAAAATTCTTTTACTTCTTAGTTCTTCCACTCCCAGCCCCTCTAAATGGGTTGTGTTGGGCTAGTTAGAACAGTTTAAATGGAGTCAGTTTGGTATTTGTCATCTCATGTTCTCTTCTGTGTGAATAGCACTGACATTTTACATGTTGAGTCAGTAAGATCTTTTTTTTTTTTTTTAGGACAGCACTCGCGGCATATGGAGGTTCCCAGGCTAAGGGTCGAATTGGAGCTACATTTGCCAGCCTACACCACAGCCACCGGCCTATGCCACAGCCACAGCAACGTGGGATCTGAACCGTGACTGTGACCTACAACACAGCTCACTGCAACGTTGGATCCTTAACCCACTGAGCAAGGCCAGGGATCGAACCTGCAACCTCATGGTTCTTAGTTGGATTTGTTTCTGCTGCGCCGCAAGGGGAACTCCTTTTTTCTTTTTTTTTTAGGGCTGCAAGTGCGGCACATGGAAGTTCCCAGGCTAGGGGTCCAATCTGAGCTGTAGCCTACACCACAGCCAGAACAGCACCAGATCCAAGCCTTATCTGCGACCTACACCATAGCTCGCAGCAATGCTGGACCCTTAACCCACTGAACAGGGACAGGTATTGCGCCCACATCCTCATGGATACTAGTCAGTTTTGTTTCTGCTGAGTCACAGTGGGAACTCCAGTAAGAGCATTTTCTTCCTTAAATCACTTAATTCATAGTGTACTATAAAATATATCAAAATGATATTATTTGCCAAGCTAATGGTAATTCCAGACGAGGTCGTTTTGATACATGGAGAGCATTTCTGCTGAATCCCTTGTGCCTCACCAGTCTGCCTGGGATGTTACTGATGCCAGGCAGAGGTGCAGTTCCACAGTGAATTTGCAGGATTGCTCTTTGCTTTCATTGAGTCACTGTGGCTCCATTCAGTTACAGCATTGAGAGAAAATAGCAAATTACAGATGTTCCTTTTTGCAGGAAATGTAAAAGCACAGTTATTCTGATAATTTCTTTATGCAGTGAACTTAAAAGAACTTCCTCTTTTCATTGTTTTCTTAAAAGAGGGAAACGTTCTCATGATAAATAAACACAAAGAGAAGGATGGATTTTTTTTTCCCAGTAAACAGGCTTATGGTGATTACCTACAATAGAACTGTGTTGTTACTGTACATGGATGTTTTTCTAAAACACTCGCTTTTATTTCCAGTATATATATATATATATTTAAGGCTAATCGCTTCTTTGTCGGTGAAAGCTGTAATTTCATGAGGAATGAAGATGGGATAAATATCACTTGGAGCAACATTTATATGCTGTTCCAAGCTGACCTTAGAATATGTTTTGAGTTTGGTATTCAGGTTGTTGTCTGGTGCATATAATGGATTCTTGGCTTAAGCCAGCTAGTTTACATATTTTAGATCTTCCAGTTTAAGTAATTACTCCATTAGTAGTTAGTTTCTTTTATTTAATAAACTTAATTTTGGAGTAATTTTAGACTTTCAGAAAAAAAAATGGCAATCATAGTACAGAGTTCCCAGTACCCCTCACTTGATTTCCCCTGAAGTTAACCTCTTGAATAAGCATGGTGTATTCATCAAAACTAAGAAATTGGCATTGGTACATTACTGTTTTAGTTTTATTCAGATTTCAGGAGTTTTTCCAATGATTACCTTTTTCTGTTCCAGGATCCAATTTAGAATTCCACATTTTATTTAGTCTGTGTTCATTTTGTTATAATTAAGCTGTTTAAGGTTACAGACCATAAGAATTTCATTTGCAAAAATGATATCTTGGAATTCCCCGTCATGGCATGGCTCAGCATAAACGAATCTGACTAGCATCCATGAGGACGCAGGTTTCGATCCCTGGCCTCCTCAGTGGGTTAAAGATCTGGCATTGCCGTGAGCTGGGTGTAGGTTGCAGACTCGGCTCAGATCTGGTGTTGCTGTGGCTGTAGTATAGGCCCGTGGCTACAGCTCTGATTTGACCCCAGCTTGGGAACCTCCATATGACACGGGTGCAGCCCTAAAAAGACCGAAGAGACAAAAAAAAGGGAATGATATCTTAAGAGTATGGCACTTTTTGGGGTTCCTGTGGTGGTGCAGCGGTTAATGAATCCGACTAAGAACCATGAGGTTGCGGGTTCAGTCCCTGGCCTTACTTAGTGGGTTAATGATCCAGCGTTGCTGTGAGCTGTGGTGTAGGTTGCAGATGTGGCTCGAATCTGGTGTTGCTGTGGCTGTAGCCTGGGAACCTCCATACGCCGCAGGTACGGCCCTAAAAAGCAAAAAAAAAAAAAAAAAAAAGAGTATGGCACCTTTCTGATGTGTTCAACTAATTAGTTTCCAAACTGTCTTTTCAGAGATTGCCTTACAACAGGTTTCCATGTTCTTCAGATCAGAACCAAAGTGGGAGGTGGTAGAACCACTGAAAGACATAGGTGAGAAACTGCCCATTCTGTTAAAAAATTAAAGAACGGGATTCTTTGTCATGCTTTCCTTTAAGTATCCCAAGAAAGCTTTTATGCAAGTGAAATGCATAAGAAATACAGGTGATTTCTTTTTCTTTTTGCTTCCCTACTTGTTTGAGGATGCAGTCCTTAACTTTTTACATTTACTGAATCTAGGTTAAAGCCCTATCTGAGGACTTGGATGGTAGTAACTAGTAGTTTCAGAACATCCTTCATTCTTCATCTGTCTTTTTCACGAACTCTAAACTGAAGTGCTCTTTTCCTATTTCCTTGAGTAACATAATTTCTTTGCTGCTTTTTTCAGTGCAGCCTTTACCATGTCCATATTACCAAATGGTCATTTATTGGTGCCTATATAGCTATGAGTAATATTACCAAACTTAATTTTTATTAATTCCTTGGTTAGTGTAACATATCAATTGGTGTAAAATCATGTAGCTATAAACACATCTCTGCTTTTATGACAGGTTGGAGGATAAGGAAGAAATATTTCTTGATGAAGATTAAAAATCAGCCAAAGGAACGGCTAGTGTTAAGCTGGGTAAGCTAGTTTTTTTTTACTTCAGACTCATTCCAGGGACTTCAGATGGGTTTATGAAAGTAGATATTGACAAGAAAATTATGAAATTGTGTTGTGCTTCTGAGTGATGTTTAAAGGCCTCCTCAGTCCCACATCAAAGCAGAGTCATTTTAAATCACTTGTTTATGTATTTGGTAATATTGATGTGATTATAATTGATTGCCTATAAACATTTGGAAAGAAATAAGAACAGCTTAAAATAATTCTCTGGAACCTCTTAGGGCTGACAGTTTGGCAGTTTGTCTTAAAGAAAATTCTTGGGCTTTACTTTGTTTTATCCATCACTTAGTTCTAGTGATACATTTGGTTAATAAAATTAGGTCAGATTACAATTAAGCCCTAGTATTTTTTTTTTTTTTAGGGCCACACCCACAGCATATGGAGGTTTCCAGGCTAGAGGTCAAATTGGAGCTGCATCTGCGACCTGCACCAAATCTCACCACAATGCGGGATCCTTAACCCAGGGATAGAACCCACACCCTCATGGATCCTAGTCGGGTTCGTTAACCGCTGAGCCACGATGGGAATGCCAAGTCCTAGTATTTATATGTTTATATACTTTCTCTCCAGAATGACCATGCAGCAGCAAAAATTAATGTGGTTTTCAACTTTGGTTTATAGTCATATGTTAAAAAAAGGGAAAGACTTAATAAGGAATTTTGGTTTTAAGGATCAAGACAGCACCCTGATATTTCTTCTCATTTTCCAGGCTGACCTTGGTCCTGACAAGTATCTGTCAGATAAAGATTTTCAGTGTCTAATCAAGCTTCTGCCTTCCTGTTTGGTGAGTACAAGTCCTTCTGTTTTTCTTGGCTGATTACAGATTCACAGTGTTTTCTCGTGGGTGATCATGGACACAAAAGCTGGAAATACTCTCTAGGCTCGAATACAGAGAGGTACAGTGGATTTCATTTCAGACTGAAAGTGCTCAGGGCTGCTCTCAGAGACCAGAGGCCATTTAAATGGCACTCATGACCTCGACACAACCCATGAAACATGTGATAATTTAAATGTAGTTTTTGTGTTTTAAGCAGGTACTAGAGTAGGAAAGCAGCCACTTCTCTGAGCCTCTTGTTCTTGGTGAGGATGTTTATGTCAGTGAATTGAAAGATCTGTTTCTAGCCTGAGGGAACAGAACTGATAACAGATTTAGATACTGAATGAGGAATTCTAATCCAAGGCTCACAGTGAACCCCATGAATATATTTCAAAATATATACAGAGTTCTTCAGGAAAAGAGTAATCTGGTCAGAAAATTGAGTTAGTGTTGATGTTCTATCTGTGGTCTGCATACGGATGCAACACCCTTAAATGAGTCACTCATGGACTAAGCACAGTTACTACGATCCGTCCTCTTGGATCGGCAAGTTTGTTTTTGAATATAAAGAGTCTCTTTTCTGTTGGGAGTTCCCTTGTGGAAAAGATTAAGGTTAGGCGTTGTTACTTCAATGGCTTAGGTTGCTTCTGTGGTGCAAATTTGATTCCTGGCCTTGGAACTTCCCCATGCCGTGGATATGGCCAAAAATAAAAAATAAAAAACTGTCTTGTTAAGCTTTAATGAACTGTGCTGCCTGGCCAAGAAAGAAGCTGTGGTCTTTGAGTTTGATTAGTTGTGTCCCATGGGCTGTGAACACTCAGTTCTAAATTTCTTTTTAGATGTCCTTTTTAAAAAGAAGATAGTGCAGACAAGTCAAAAAGTCAGAAAATACAGATCAGCAAAAATAAAATGAAACTTGTGTATAATTCCAGCCAACCAGAAGTATGAACCAGAATGTCCAGTTGTTGGGTCACTTTGCTGTACAGCAGAAATTGACAGAACATTGTAAATTAACTATAATAAAAAGTTTTTTAAGTTAAAAAAAACTCAGAATGTCCAGTTGTTACTTTACTAGAATTTTACAATTATTTTGAAAAATTATTTTTTTATTAAAGTCTAGTTGATTTATAGTGTTGTGCCAATTTCTGCTGTATAGCAAAGTGACTCTGTTATACATATGTATATTCTTTTTTACTATTCTTTACCATCATGATCTGCCTCACGAGACTGGGTGTAATTCCCTGTGCTTTACAGTAGGACCTGATTGCTTATCCATTCTAAATGTAATTTTTGGCATCCATTGGAGTTTTAACCCCAAACTCCCAATCCATCCCATTTCCTCCACCCTTCCCTTGGCAACCACAAGTCTGTTCTCTTTGTCTATGAATCTGTTTCTGTTTTGTAATAGGTTCATTTGTGTCATATTTTAGATTCTACATATAAGTGATATCATATGGTACTTGTCTTTCTCTTTCAGACTTCACTCAGTGTAGTAATCTCTAGTTGTATCCATGTTGCTGTGGGTGGCATAACTTCATTCTTTTTTATAGCTGAGTAATATTCCTGTGTGTGTGTGTGTGTGTGTGTGTGTATACATATATGCACCACATCTTTTTTTTTTTTTGGTGGCACCTATGGCATATGCAAACTCCCAGGCCATGGATCAAACCCGTACCACAGCAGTGACCTGAGCTGCTGTGGTGACAATGCTGTATCCTTAACATTGCTCCACAGGAGAACTCCTGTAGCACATCTTCTTAATCCGTTCATCTCTAGATGGACATGTAGGTTGTTTCTATCTCTTGGCTATTGTGATTAGTGCTCCTGTGAACACTGGGGTGCATATATATCTTCTTGATTTCTGGTTTTGTCCCGATATATGCCTAGGAGTGGGATTGTTGGATCATATGGTAATTCTAGTTTTACTTTTCAGAGAAACCTCCACACCGTTTTCCATAGTTGTTGTACTAACTTACATTCCCACTAACAGCATAGGAGGGTTCCTTTTTCTCCACACCCTCTCCAGCATTATTATTTGTAGACCTAATAATGGCCATACATGTTGTTTTAAAATCTGATTTTTGTTGTTGTTATTAATGGTATATTATGAATCTACTTTGTTATTAATAAATATATCATTATTACTGGCTGCACAGAATTATCATTGGCTGTACCTCACATCACTTGGATAATCTACCTACACATTTGGATCACCTCTAGTTTTTTGCTCTTATTTTTTCAAAAAAGCCATAGTGAGCAATTTTGATGAAATATTTATGCCCATCCTTAATTATTTTTATAAAACAAAATAGATAAAATAGAATTAATGAGTAATTATAGAGAGATATTTTGGGACTATGTAAATGCTTGTTATCAAATCCACTAGTTTTAGCATTTATAGAGATTTTCTAACTTAATCATTCCTCTTATAATTATTAGCTAGCATTCTACTGTAAGGAATAGCTTCCTGTTCACTCTTCTTTATGTCAATATAGATGCAAGGATTTTTGTTTTATTCATTGGGTTTCTTTTTGAGGGAATGCAAATGTTCTAAAATTAGATTGTGTGAAATTGCACAACTCTGGATATACAGAAAACCATTGAGTTGTATGCTTTAAACAGGTGAATTATAATGGGTTATGAATTACATTTCAACAAAGCCATTAAAATAGCAGCTGCAACGTTTTGATGTGACAATTAGGAGAAACTTCATAATCAATTTACTCCATTTTCCTGGGTACATCCTTCCAACCCTGACCCAGTCACCCTGCCTGTGAAATCCTTGCACAGCCCAGCTCCCAGGGGTTCAAATCTTCACGGTACTAATGGACATTGTAATACCTGAAGCCAGTTGATCCATATAACAAAAATTCCAGGTCATCTGAGGACTTCCCTTTCAGTCATTAAATAATTTGTCTGACTCTCCACCCTACTTGGTTGACGTCAATGTCCCCCTCTCCGGAGAACAGCATGAATCATCCTATTGCACACTTACTCCAGGAGAGGGACAGGAAGATTCATGCTAACTGCCCTGGAAAAAGGCCAGGATGCCCAAAGATGCTGCTTTTGCTTGTTTCTGGCTGTCATTCCCTGGCTTGTCACCAATCAGCAGTGTGCAGTGTTAAGCAAAGCTCTGAGTGAAGGCACATTTATCCGGGTTCCCGCTTGGTTTTTCTAGGATTTGACTGTATTCTTTCCCTGTTTACAGAGGCAGACTATTAAAACCACTGTTCCAAAGACTAAGACTTTGCCTCTTGTAGCATGCTTTCGTCTGAACGGGACCAGGAGAATACACATGCCAGAGCAGATACCTTCGTGCAGAGAGCTTAGCACGTCCTTTATCCACTTCCTTCTGTCACTGTAGTTCATGCTTCTTCTCTCATTAGAAAAATGAGTCACTAGTTGGTCGTCTAAATAACCTGAAAATGCTTTGTGTTCAGGGAATATCTTGCATTTATGGGCAACTATCAAGCTGGCACTTGACTTGGCATAACTAGATCCTGGCTCTAAAAGGACCTAGATGCTAATTCAGATAAATGTGAATTTCTTTTTTCTTTTGGCAGCATCCTTACATCTTTCGTGTTACCTTTGCCACAGCTAATGAATCCTCGGCATTGCTAATTAGGATGTTTAATGAAAAAGGAACTTTGAAGGACCTGATCTATAAGGTACTTGTGGTGCAAGTTCATGGTCATGAGGAAGTTATCAAGTCACTTAAGAAGCTATTACTGATATCCGATTCCCTAAGCTTCCAGGAACCAGGCCTTGAGGATTTAACTTCAATTTTATTTGGAATTTATTTTTATCTTGGCATAGAAACTACCCAATTTGGTTAAAGAGCATTCCTTTCCCCACATGAAGGGAGGTTGAAACATTTCGTGATTATATCCATTATATTGTGGGCTGCTCTTAGGTCAGTTTTAGTTTATGTCTTTGACTTAACAAATCAATGTTATCTCAGTAAAGCTGGAAAAAAATTTTTTTTGAGTTTTTTTTTGTTTGTTTTGTTTTTTTGGTCTTTTTAGGGCCACACCTATGGCATAGGGAAGTTCCCAGGCTAGGGGTTGCATCGGAGCTGCAGTTGCTGGCCTAGGGCACAGTCAGAGCAACTAGGGATTCAAGCCTCACCTGCGACCTACACCACAGTTTACAGCAATGCTGGATCCTTAGCCCACTGAGCTAGGCCAGGGATTGAACCCATGTTCTCATGGTTACTAGCTGGGTTCATTACCGCTGAGCCATGACAGGAACTCTGAAAAAAATTTTTCTTTAATGAAAGTAATACTGGGAGTTTCCGTCGTAGCTCAGTGGTTAACGAATCTGACTAGGAACCATGAGAATGCAGGTTCGATCCCTGGCCTTGCTCAGTGGGTTAAGGATCTGGTATTGCCGTGAGTGGTGGTGTAGGCTGCAGACGCGGCTCAGATCCCACGTTGCTGTGGTTGTGGCGTAGGCTGGCGGCTACAGCTCTTTTTAGACCCATAGCCTGGGAACCTCCATATGCCGTGAGTGTGGCCCTAGAAAAAGGCAAAAGGCCAAAAAAAAAAAGAAAGTAATACTGAGAAGCTTTCTAAACAAACTCATAGAAAAAGAAATTAGATTTGAGGTTACCAGAGATTGGAGAGGGGGTTAGATGAAGACAGTCACAGGGTATGTACTTTCAGTTATAAGTGCTAGGAATGTAATATACAACATGATAAATACAATTAACACTGCTGTATTTTTTTTTAAAGCAATATCAAAGAATTCTAACAGTATACAAGACTTTGGAATCAGCTAAGGTCAAGGCCAGGAACATCTTCACTAGAGAAGGGATGGAGCCCAAGTCAGCCTCAATTAACTGTACAGACTGGTGTATTTAAAACCCCACATCCTGCCAGCTGGACTCATCTGGTGCCCCGCAGCTTCTCAGGGTCCTGCCTATTAAGGAAGGTCATGTATAGAATTCGACCCTTCTAGTGCTTTCTTATGTGCTCTTTGTTCCTTTCCAAAGGCAAAACCAAAAGACCCATTCTTAAGGAAGTACTGTAACCCTAAGAAGATTCAAGGCCTTGAACTCCAGCAAATAAAAACATATGGGCGGCAAATATTAGAGGTAAGACGTATGTAACTTTTGTTTAAGTCGCATTGGAATTTTACCCAGCATCAGAGTATTCTTTTGGGAAAGTTCTCAGGCAGTATCCAAGAATAGTTGTCCAATCACTTATAAAGTAATCGCTTTGTCCTATTTTATCCCAAAAAGCAAATATTTGAGACTAAGGCAGTAATTTAGATCTACCAAGTTCCAAAAGCTTAACTATTAGAATTTAGTGTCTGATTGTGTGAATACCAATTTTTGTGTTAATTTTGGTCTTTATCTTTGTGCCGAGATTCTCTTATATCGTATACATAACCATATGGCTCCCTTACAGAAGTAAAACTAACATGGAAAAGCCTTTCCCATTTCACTCTCTAGAGTAGTATTCACCAAGCTTCTTGGATTGTGCATTCCTATCAGTGAAAACAATTTAAGCATAACTCCCCCAACCCAGTGTTATGTATATTTAACTATTATGTAAACGTACTACGACTAATGTATTTTGTACATTATAAGTTAAGAAAGAAAGAGGAGTTCCCATCGTGGCTCAGTGGAAACAAATCTGACTAGTATCCATAAGAACACAGATTCGATCCCTGGCCTCGCTCAGTGGGTTAAGAAGCTGGCGTTGCTGTGAGCTATTGTGTAGGTCTCAGATGAGGCTCAGATCCGGTGTTGCTGTGGCTGTGGAGTAGGCCAGTGGCTACGGCTCTGATTCAACCCCTAGCCTAGGAACCTCCATGTGCCATGGGTGGAGCCCTAAAAAGACAAGAAAAAAAAAAAAAAAGAGAATGAGAAAAAGAGAAGTTACAATATTTTCTTCCAGTACTGGATTGTCCTGGGCATCTCTTTGGCGAGCACTGCTCTAGCCCACCAGATCTTTGCAGGGCTGAGTCCAGGCATCTCTGTTACTGGCTGAGCCACTGTTTATTAATTGGTAAAGTTGGCTTCTTTTTTGGGGAGGCTGTCGTGTGTTTCTATTAATAAACAGCCAAAATATATTCTTAGGCAAGACAAGATTAGAGATGTTTTCACCTCCGCCCCTTTTCCTGAGTAATTGGCTGAAGCACTGGCATGAGTTTTATTCATCTGTGGGGGAGGATCTTTGCCCTGAAGAGAGCTGGCCTCTTGGGATCAGAAAATGCTTACAGTAGAGGCTTTTGGTATCAAAGGTATTAACCCCAATCAGATGCAGGCTGCTTCTCTATTTGGGAATGAGGGAGCTTGGCTTTGCATTTTCACAGCTGGAAAGCATTCAGCATCAGTCCCTTTTCCAAAGAGATGGATGGAGGTGGCATTTTTCCTTAGGAATCTCTCCAGTGACCTGTGGTTTTGTTTCAAAATGTATAGACTTTGAAAGCAAAGTTTAGCCTGTCTTGTATGTGCCTGAGCTGGAGGGGAAATGTAACCCGTATGTATTCTTTAACAGGTACTAAAGTTTCTCCATGACAAAGGGTTCCCTTATGGGCATCTTCATGCCTCCAATGTGGTGCTAGAAGGAGACACTTGCCGGCTGCTAGACCTTGAGAACTCCTTGCTGGGCCTCCCTTCCTTCTACCGATCTTATTTCTCACAGTTCAGGAAAATCAATGTAAGTTGCTGCAAGTAATGAAACAGCAGGTTCATGTCTAGGTATTAACTATCCCCATGGCAGGACCCATGATCAGCCAGTGTAAGAAACAGCCACTCAGCAGTGAAAGGTGCAGTTGGGGTAGGCCATGCCTGTTGGCCGTTTCTCCAGGAGTTTGCTGGATGGTAGCTGGTCTCCAGGAGTTTTGCTGATCTCCAGGAGTTTGCTGGATGGTAGCTGGGACAGGGGAGGCATAGAATCACTGATTGGAAAATCACGGAGGTTAGGAATAAGGTCTTTGGCCTGAGTGGTGCCCTGTGAGCTTTCACTAAAAGCTTCAGAGCTGGGCTGTCGCTAGCAGTGACGAGTGAGGTTGCCCCTGAGCCATGTTTCTCAGTGGGAGCGTAGGACACGAGCCTGGGGACTCATAAAGCCAAAGTGAAGACCGAACATGCCGCTGCTCCCTTTCCTTCCACAGACGCTGGAGAGTGTGGATGTCCACTGCTTCGGCCACTTACTGTATGAAATGACTTACGGACGACCGCCAGACTCGGTGCCTGTAGACTCCTTCCCGCCTGCGCCGTCTATGGCTGTGGGTCAGTGTCGTGTTCGGAGGGGTCTTCCGGGTCCTGGTGATGTGCCGAGCTACCCCCTCCGCTCCCCGCGCCTTTCCAGGGTCCAGGGGGGGCCCCGAGGCAGTCGGCCTCCTCCACAGCCAGCAGTTCTTTCTATTTCAAAAGTCATCTGAGTAACTTCCTTTAATACGTTTCACTGAAAATTCAGACAGCTTGTCTATTTGTCAGGCTGTCTGAAACCTCAAGGGGCGTTTCGTAACATGCATTGGAATCTGGGAAGCAAGAGGATGTGAAGAGAAGTAGGGCCAAACTAAGTCTGATACGGAAGGAGAAGCCAGGAGCA
>PVHT021183699.1:41187104-41223090 GCA_004024745.2 Catagonus wagneri
CAGTTCTTTCTATTTCAAAAGTCATCTGAGTAACTTCCTTTAATACGTTTCACTGAAAATTCAGACAGCTTGTCTATTTGTCAGGCTGTCTGAAACCTCAAGGGGCGTTTCGTAACATGCATTGGAATCTGGGAAGCAAGAGGATGTGAAGAGAAGTAGGGCCAAACTAAGTCTGATACGGAAGGAGAAGCCAGGAGCAGGCCACTCGAAGCCAGTGTTGGAGACTCCGGTGCTGGGAGTCAGACCCAGGCTGGAGTGAGTCCTGCAAGGGCGGCCGCTGGCCGGACACCTGGTAGAGGAAAGCCCGGCAGGCCCAGGGCTGGGAGAGGCAGAGAGGAGGGCAGACACCTGGCACGCTGGACCCAGGCGCTCTTCCGACCCACACAGGGGGCTGAGGTGAGCGGGGGCTGGGTGGGAGGCACCTGCAGGGAGGAAGGCCATAGGACTGATGTGCACTCACGCAGGGGCCCTTTCATCCCCTCCAGGGCCAGCTGAGAACTCCCTGCCAGAGTGGAGAGTGGGGAGGGCAGGGTATGCTGGTCAGCCCTCCAGCAGTGTTAGTTTTGTGTCACATGAGGTGGTTTCTGAGCACAGGCCTCCAGATGACTTTGGGTTGAATTTGAACAACTGAAACTGAACAGTAACCTCCAAGTAGGAACATCTGGCTGCTTTTGTTTATTTCACCCAAGGTGTTGGGTGGCAAGATACCAGCAGTTGGCCTTTCCTGTGCTGGTTTTGACTAAAAGCAGGCAAGCAGAGAAATGCCTTGCAGGTTCAGAATTTTACTTCTGTGGAGTGTTTACTTCTCTTTTAAAAGAGAAGACACACTTATGAATGATATCTGGACTCCTTCCTCCAATTATCTCTGAAATGTTTTTAGCTTTCTGTCAGCATGTGGTCCCTGAACCATTTCTTTTGAGTCATCGGTAGTATTGGTGTTGCTGGCATTCCCCCCCCACGTATGCCATCTGTCTGTGCGCGAGGAGTTTTGACACTGTCCTGATCGGCCCGCAGACAGTTGTTGCGAAGTGGTGTCAAACTTTTCATCACCAAGTGGATTTGCCAGCATGTTTTGTGGAACTAAAAATGTGTATCTGTTCATTTCAAGTGGCCGTATTGGAGTCTACGCTGTCTTGTGAAGCCTGTAAAAATGGCATGCCTACCGTCTCCCGGCTCTTACAGATGCCGTAAGTCAATCCCACGCCTTGGGTAGAAGCTTCCTTAGTGTGTTGAGCGCCAGACTGGTAGCCCAGGTGTCTGGTCCCAGTAGAGACTCGGTGGTGGTCCTTGCAGAGTCAGCGTGACCTGCCTGCTGATGGTCACTTGCTGCATGGTGTCCTGACCTTTCCTTGTGACCCTCTGCACCATAGTCTGATTGGCATCTCATAACATCATTGTTACCTGCATGTCTCTTCTCGTCTGTGTCGGCATTGCGTAGTGGCTGTGTGGCAGCCCCCACCTTGGGAAGTAATGAAGGGGCCGCTGGGTGGCTCTCTTTGTGACCCTGTTTCAGTGCAGCGTGGGGCCCACAGCTGTGGTTCCTTCACTGGTCACTGGCCTTGGAGGGCTGGCCTCTAGGAGGCGGGCGGTGTGTTTCTGGGCCCCCCTGCACCTGTTTGTTCATTTACTCACTGGGTAACGTTTATCTAACATCTGACATACATGTGCACTGTGCTAGGGGTGTTGGGCTCAGAAGGTATCTCCCCTAAACAAGGTTATGAGTAGTTCATTGAGGCGGTTGAAAGAGTGCTTTGGGGCCTTTCCTTTGGATACATTTTTTATTCCATCATGGAAAAGCAGCACAGTGGTTAAGAAGTGTGTGTCAAGTTAGACAGACCTGGGGGTGGGCCCAGCTTTACCTTGTGTGACCTTGGGCAGATTCCTTAACCTCTGGAAGCTGGGTTTCCTCATCTGTAATTGGGGATAATAATAGTCCCTGCTTTAGAGGGATGTTGGGAGATTTAATGAGCTGACTCCTAGTACAGTGCCAGTGACTTAAGAGGTGTTTATTAAATGTTTGTTACATTTACTACTGGTTCAGCTTGTACTTTGTGCCCCACAGTATACCCAATGCTTTGTGAACAGATATATTCAGGAAACAATGATGGGAAACAAGGCAGGCCAGCTCAAAGTACACACAGCCAGTAGTAACTCCAGGTTTGCTATGTTTAGGGGGGGCGCTGCCCATAGGCCCTACCACTGGGATGTGCCCTTCTAATGTTTGACTGATACTGGTGCATCCCTCTCTGAACCAGCCACCATCCCTAACCACGTAAACGTGGAAAAGTAGACCTAGTCAGGGAAACAGTGATTTCTACACACGCTTTTAGAACAAATGTATTTGTAGTTAGGGAACAGCTTGTAACCACATTCATTTACTTGGGTGTGTGTTTGTACAAATACAGCCTCAAAGCTCTCACATTTTTCCCCCAGTCTTCCAGTTCTAAAGTGAATCCAAATATTTTTTCTTCACTGAAGCCTTCCTACCCTCTGGGCTTCAACGAGCCTAGAGACAGCACCTGGAGAGGTGTGAAATGTGTTCAGTTAAAACTGTGTTGTCTGGAAGTAAGTGGACCCTCGGCCTTGAAAGGGAGAGTTACGTCTCCACCTCCAGGCCACCCACGGAGCATCTGAACCCTGTCATTTCTACTTGTGATGGAGTTCCCTTTTTTAAAAAATGGGGACAGTTCAAGGCTGACTTAGAGCCATTAGGGTACTGCCCAAATAACCATTTAAATTCTCTGACCTGTCTTAGCCAAAACAGTTCGGAATTTCTCCCATTATTTTTCTGTTGTTTTCTTTCTTTCTTGCTTGCTTGCTTTCGTGCTTGCTTTCTTGCTTTTTAGGGCTACACCCGAGGCATATGGAAGTTCCCAGGCTAGGAGTCAAATCAGGGCTACAGCTGCCAGCCTACGCCACAGCTACAGTAACGCTGGATCCGAGCCTCGTCTGTGACCTACACCACAGCTCATGGCAACACTGGATCCTTACCTCACTGAGGGAGGCCAGGGATTGAACTCAGGTCCTCATGGATCCTCATTGGGTTCGTAACTGCTGAGCCACAGTGGGAACTCCCTGTTATTGTTTTTAATAACATACTTTTGAAGAGAGAATTGGTAATCTCCAAAAGCTGCTATTTTTTTTTTAGAGAGCATGAGAAACACAATGTTTCATAGAATAAAATTATTTTCTCATTAGATTCCAGTCAGAACAATTCCTTTTTACTGACTTGTACATTTTTTAGTATATTGACCTCTAGAGTAAATTTTATCCTCCTCTTGGGGAAAAAAAAGTAAAGAAAAAGAAAACCGGTTGTTCTGTTTATAAGGATCTATTGCACATATTATTTGCAATATAAATGTAATAAATACTTTGCAAGTTTTTTTCAAAGTGTGAGTTAATTTACTATATAGCATGAGAGGACTGTTGCTCCTCTGTGGGGAAATCACCACCCTACACAGCTCACCCAGTCCTTCGGTGAGCTCTGAGGCAGTGGGGGGAGTGGGGAAGTTTCTGGAGGTCACCTTGGGTGGCCCAGAAACTCCGAGTTTGTCGATAAACATGAAATGGTGGGCTGGATCAGGCCAGGGCAGCAGTGGGGACTTGCGGGGCTAAAGCTGTCTCATTCTGCTTTGATCCTGTTCTTGGAGTGCCCTTGGTTTAAGAAAAACGTTTTTGTTATTTTCTTTTCTTCACAGATTATTCAGTGATGTTCTGCTAACCACCTCCGAAAAGCCACAGTTTAAGGTAAAGCAAAGTATGCCATTTCTTGTTTTGTGACTGAGAGCTAGTACTTTTTTAATCAAAAAAGAGACGGGTATAGTATTTATCAGAAGTGTAGACTGAGGGAAAATGCGCACTTAAGAGCATTTTTTTACTTGGGGACCGTACTGAGGACAGAAGCCCTGGGAGACAACCTCTCAAGTAGCTCTAAGGAACTACTGTACAAAGCAAGGGAGCAGCCAGGATATATGTGAAATTTTTGCTGGGAAAAACCTATAGTCAAACATAAAAAGATTATTGCTCATCACAAAAAACAGGTGTCTCAAGTTAATGATTTTAGTGCTTTTCTATGTATAAAAGATGCAAGAATCTGGGGTCATTGAAATTCTTCCTTAGATAAGCATCTTAACCTCTAGGGTCCAAAGCATAGAATGCTTCCCGGTTTTCTCCATCCTGAATTCACCCCAGAGCGAACCTCTTGGGCAGTTGCAGTGAATTGTAGTGTAATTCTTGTAGAACAGGAATGGTGGGCAGCATTCTTTGTTTTAAATAAAGGAAAATTGAAAACAATCTAAATATTATACAGGGAGTTCCCGTCGTAGCTCAGTGGTTAACAATCTGACTAGGAACCATGAGTTTGCGGGTTTGATCCCTGGCCTTGCTCAGTGGGTTAAGGATCTGGCGTTGCCGTGAGCTGTGGTATAGGTTGCAGCTGCGGCTTGGATCCCGCGTTGCTGTGGCTGTGGCTGTGGCTGTGGCAAAGGCCGGCAGCTACAGCTCCTGTTAGACCCCTAGCCTGGGAACCTCCATATGAATGGGTGCAGCCCTAGGTAAGGCAAAAAGACAAATAAATAAATAAATAAGTAAATATCATACAGTTACAGAGAGTTTAACAGTTCATAGTTCATCTGTTTGATAAAATGTGGGGTATTTTTTGTTGTTTTGCTTTTTAAGGCTGCATATGCGGCATATGAAAGCTCCCAGGCTAGAGGTAGAATCGGAGCTGCAGCCACCGGCCTACACCACACCCACAGCAACGCAGGGTCTGAGCCACCTCTGTGACCTGCATTACAGCTCAGGGCAATGCTCGATCCCCGACCCACAGAGCGAGGCCAGGGATCAAACCCACAACCTGTGGATATTAGTCGGGTTCATTTCCACTGTGTCACACGGGAACTCCTGATCAGGACTTCCCATTGTGGCTTAATGGTAACAAACCTGACTAGTATCCCTAAGGACGTAGGTTTGATCCCTGGACCCGCTCAGTGGATTAGAGATCCAGCATTGCCATGAGATGGGGTGTAAGTTGCAGATGTGGCTCAGATCCTGAGTTGCTGTGGCTGTGACGCAGGTCGGTGGCTGTAGCTCCGATTTGACCCTTAGCCTGGGAGCTTCCATATGCCTCGAGTGTGGACCTAAAAAGCAAAAAAAAAAAAAAAAAAAAAAGGATGTGTTTTATCTAATAAAAGTAAAATTCATAAAGATATTGTAGCATGGAAAATGGTTATTATTTGAGCTAAAGGGAAAAAAGCAGGATGTAAAATACATTGCGTGTGTGGAGGGGCAAAAAACCTCTGTCCAGAATAAAGACTAGAAAGACGTATCCTGGGAAGTAGCGATGTTGTGTGGTGTCTGGGAAAGATCAGGGGCTTTGAACCCCCCAGAAAACAAGTTGATGCCTTACTTTGCTTTTGTGCTACCAGCCGTTTGTCTAAGGCAAGGTTTCTCAGCAGCGACATTGAACGCTTTGGGCCGGTAGTTTAGTTCTCTGTTGGGGGCACTGCGCTGTGCAATGTTAAGCAGCATCCCTGGCCTGTACCCAGTAGATGCCAATAGTACTCCCGTTCCACCCCCACACTGTGTGACAATCACAAATGCCTCCAGACTTTGCCACATATCCCCTAGAAGGTAGAGGGGGGCAAAGACACCCCCATTTGAGAGCGATAGATCTATGGGCAAGTACCTCCTCTTTGGGTCTCCATTCACTCACTGTGCAAAACTGGTGAGTAAAACCCATGCATTGTCATTGGACATCTGAGATAATCTAGGTGTAGGTCGCAGACATGGCTTGGATCTGGTGTGGCTGTGATGTAGGCTGGCAGCTGTAGCTCCAATTAGACCCTTAGCCTGGGAACCTCCATATGCCATGGAAAAAAAATAAAATATAATATAGAGTTGCTGTGTGTGTGTCCCAGTAAGCTTTGTGTAATTTTTGTTTTTAATGATGATAAAAAGTTCATGTAAAGTGTATCTCCTTAACCATTTTTAATGGTTCAGCTCAGTCAAATACGATGTGTATTCACAATTTTGTGTCATAGATCTCTAGAAATTTTTTATCTTGCAGAACTGCAACTCAAGACCCATCTAATTACAGCTCCCCATTTTTTTCTTTCCTTTTTTTTTTTTTTTTTGGCTTTTTAGGGCTGCACATGTGGCATATAGAAGTTTCCAGGCTAGGAGTCCAATCGGAGCTGCAGCTGCCAGCCTACACCACAGCCACAGCCATGCCAGATCTGAGCCACCTCTGCAACCTACACCACAGTTCATGGCAACGCCAGATCCTTAACCCACTGAGTGGGACCAGGGATCGAACCTGCATTCTCATGGATACTAGCTGGGTTTGTTACTGCTGAGCCACAGTGGGACTCCACAACTCCCCATTTTTCTACCCCCCCAACCAGCCATTTGGCAAACACAGTTCTACTTTCTGCTTCCAGGATTTTGACTACTCTAGGTATCTCATGTAAGTGGAATCATATAGTATTTGTCCTTTTGTGACAGACTTATCTCATTTAGTATAATGTCCTTAAGGTTCATCCATGTTATAAGCATTTGATAGGATTTCTTCCCTTTTGAAGGCCGAATAATATTCCACTGTGTGTATATACCAGTTTTTTTTATCCATTCATATGTTGATGGACAATTGGGCTTCTTCCATCACTTGGCTATCGTGAATAATGCTGCAGTGAACATGGGGTATGCTTCTATATCCTGCTTTCAGTTCTTTTGAATATATACCCAGAAGTGGGATTGGTGGATCATATGGTAATTGTATTTTTAATTTTTTTTTGCCTTTTTGCCTTATCTAGGGCCGCACTCGCGGCATATGGAGGTTCCCAGGCTAGGGGTCTAACAGGAGCTGTAGCTGCCAACCTTCGCCACAGTCACAGCAACGTGAGATCCGAGCCGTGTCTGCAACCTACACCACAGCTCACGGCAATGCCGGATCCTTAACCCACTGGGCAAGGCCAGGGATCGAACCCACAACCTCATGGTTCCTAGTTGGATTCGTTAACCACCGAGCCATGACGGGAACTCCCTGTATTTTTAAATTTTTTGAGGAACTTCTATACTGTTTTCCGTAACTGGTGCACTATTTTACATTCCTGCCATTAGGGTACAAGATTTCTAATTTTTTCCATTCTCACCAACATGTGTTATTTTCTGGTTTTTTTTTTTTGTTTTGCTTTTGCTTTATTTAGGGTCGCACCTGCGGCATATGGAGATTCCCAGGCTAGGGGTCTAACAGGAGCCGTAGCCTCCGGCCTACACCACAGCCACAGCAATGCGGGATCCGAGCTGCGTCTGCAGCCTACACCACAGCTCATGGCAACGCCGGATCCTTAACCCATTGAGCAAGGCCAGGGATCGAACCTGCAACTTCATGGCTCCTAGTCAGATTCATTAACCACTGAGTCATGACGGGAACTCCTTTCTGGGTTTTTTGATAGTTACCATTCTAATGTGCGTGAGATGATAGCTCATCATGGGTTTGATATGCGTTTCTCTAATGACTAGAGGTGATTGTCTTTCTATATGCTTGTTGTCTATTTGTACATCTTTACTGGAGAGATATCTATCATGTCCTTTGCCATTTTTCCCGTTGACTTTCCTTTTTCTTTTTTGCTTTTTAGAGCCACACCTGTGGCGTATGGAAGTTCCCAGGCTAGGTGGCAAATCAGAGCCATAGCTGCCGGCCTACACCACAGCCACAGCAGTGCCAGATCTGAGCTGTATATATGACTTATGCCTCAGCTTGCTGCAATGCTGGATCCTTAACCCACTGAGTCACAACAGGAACGCCTTCTTTGACTTTCTAATCTTTTATTCTTATTCAGCTTTATTGTGGTATAATCCACTTTTTATGACAAGTTCATTTTTTTAACTTGTTCACTTATGTTTTTATTTTTGAGGTGTAGGAGTTTTTTATATATTTCAGATATTGATCACTTATCAGAGATATGATTTCCAATTATTTTCTCCCATTCTGTGGGTTGCCGTTTTACCCTGTTGATTGTTTCCTTCGTTGTTGCAGAAGTTTTTATTTTGATGTGGTTCTATTTCTCTACTTTAGCTTTTGTTGCCTGTGCTTTTTATGTCCTGTCCAAGAAATTATTGCGAAATCCATTATCATGAAGCTTTCCCCCATTTTCTTTTAGGAGTTTTATAGTTTTTTTGTCTTTTTTTTTTTTTTTTTTTTTTTTTTTTTTTTTTTTTTTTTTTTTTTTTTTTTTTTTTTTTTTTTTTTTTTTTTTTTTTTTTTGCCTTATCTAGGGCCGCACCCGCGGCATACGGAGGTTCCCAGGCTAGGGGTCTAACAGGAGCTGTAGCTGCCGGCCTTCGCCACAGCCACAGCAACGCGGGATCCGAGCCGCGTCTGCAACCTACACTACAGCTCACGGCAACAGCGGATCCTTAACCCACTGAGCAAGGCCAGGGATCGAACCCGCAACCTCATGGTTCTTAGTCGGATTCGTTAACCACTGAGCCACGAAGGGAACTCCAGGAGTTTTATAGTTTTAAGGGCTTAGATTTATATCTTCAATCCAGTTTTGAGTTTGTTTTTGTGTATGGTAAAAGGTGGGGTCTTTCTTTTGCATGTAGCTATCCAGTTTTCACAGCGCTGTTTATTGAAGAAACTCCCTTTCCCACTTTGTGCTGTTGGCACCGTTGTCAAAGATCATTTGACCATATACGTAAGAGTTAATTTCTGTGCTCTCAGTTTGTTCCATTGGTGTTTGTGTCTGTCTTTATACCAGTATCACACTGTTTTGATTACTGTAGTTTGTAATATATTTTGAGATCACAAAGTGTGAGGCCTCCAATTTTGATCTTCTTTTTCAGTGTTTTATTTATTTATTTATTTATTTATTTGCTTTTTAGTGCCGCACCCTTGGCATATGGAGGTTTCCAGGGTAAGGGTCCAATCAGAGCTACAGCTGCTGGCCTACCCCACAGCCAGAGCCACACCAGAACTGAGCCACATCGGTGACCTACACCACAGCTCACGGCAACGCCAGATCATTAACCCACTGAGCAAGGCCAGGGATCGAACCCTAAACCTCATGGTTCCTAGGTGGATTCTTTTCCACTGCACCACGAAAGGAAGTCATCAAGATTCTTTCAGGGTAATTTGGAAGACAGCTGTGCTCATCACTTTATGCGTTAGTTTTATATATTTATTGCTAAAAATGCTAAGGCAGTGAGTGTGTTGGGGCTACTAGAAGCTCCAGGGTAGTATTCAAGTGGCCAGCTTGGAACTGATTTCATTCCAGATGTCCTCCTCCTCGATGACCAGTTGTTCCTTCACTCAGACCAAGACCTGAGAGAATATCCAGCCATTTTACTCAGAGATGATGTGCTTTCTTTTCTTTTAGATCCCCACAAAGTTAAAAGAGGCATTGAGAATTGCCAAAGAGTGTATAGAAAAGAGACTCACTGAAGAACAGAAACAGGTAAGTTGCTAATAGCCCCCTCATTGCCTTTTGATCTTTTAGTGTCCCTGTCCTCTGCCATGCTATTGACTGTGATGTACTTTTAACTAAGTGTTCATTTCAGAAACGTTTGTTGTGTACTTGCTCTGGACCAGGCGCAGGGTCAGTGCGCAAGACAGCTGAATACGTCACAGTCCTGTCCTCACGGAGCTCAGCCTCTGTGGGAGACAAACATGTCCCCAGAGGGTGGTCATCCCTTTTGCTCAGGGCGGACTGGTGGTGGTGAGGCACACGTGCTCCATGCTCGAGGTGCTAGGGATCGCACTCATCTTCTGTAAAAGGGAGAAAGACAGGAAGGAGCTGGGGGGAGAGAGGAGGGTCTTCCCCTCCTGGCATGCTCTTCTCCCAGCTATCCAGACCCAAGCTTGAAGGCACATGGGCTGAGCGAAGAAAGGTTTTTCATCCACACAGTTTGATTTGGCAAAACATGTTAGAGATTTTTTCGTTGGTGTAGACTCTACTTACGTTTGTGGTATATTGTGGTCTCTTAAAGATTCACCAGCACCGGAGACTGACAAGAGCTCAGTCTCACCACGGATCTGAAGAAGAAAGAAAAAAGAGGAAGATTTTAGCTCGAAAGGTAAGCCTAGTATCTCTCTGAATTCTTTCTTGTGAATTCTTGACTATATGTAAGAAAAGTTCTAGGTTAATGGTGCATGTTTAGTTAATGACAGATTTTGTGCTGTATCTCCTTGAAAACAAAAACAATTTCCAGATGACTGGTCTGCAGCTTCTGAAAAAGAGCCATATAATATCAGTGAAGAAATGGACCATAGAGTTTCCTGGCTTACTGGACTAATTATGGCCTTAAAGTAATTGCAGGGAATGAATGGTCTGAGATAGTAAACTCAGCATTCTTGGTTTTATTTCTCTCTTTAGTTTTGGCTTGTGGCTTCCTCACTGTATTAAGTTGTGAGGCCAGATATGACCTCGTGTGTCGCTTGTTTAACTATGTGCCTGGAAAATGTTTTTATTCTAACTCCCAGCTTTTGTACATTTATTCTTTGCTTCTCCCCCCCTCTTATTTTTAAAGAAGTCAAAACGATCTGCAGTTGAAAATAGTGAAGAACATTCAGCAAAATATAGCAACTCCAATAATTCAGGTAACTGGTTATAAATTATAAGTGGGGTCCAGGTCCCAAAGGTCAGAACCAGGAATCGTGGTGCCCAGAGACCGTGCAGTGTGCTGATGAATGCAGAGAACAAAGGAAGTCTGTCCCCAGTGAAGGACTGCAACAGTGTTTAGAGACTTACAGGAGCCAAATGCTGGAAGGGACTCCAGAGCTTATGGGGTAACCAACCTCTTCACTGATGGCAAAACTTGAGCGATCAAAGGTGATCATCAACCCTGGAAGAAAAACCAACCCAACTTACAGTGCAAGGCCTCCTGATAATCAGGATAGCCTACAGGAACAAAAACGACCCTAAGTTCTGCCCTCCGTTCCATGTCACATGGCAGAATGGCATGCCTCCCACGTTAAGGAAAGAACTCAACGGTATGTAGGGATAACAGAAAGCATCCTGGAAGGGCCACGATAGCACAGAGAGCACTCTCCTGAGTTGTCTCTCCTCACCGTCACTCCTGGCTGCCTCTCGTCAGCCCTGCTGGCTTTGGGCCTTAATGTCTCCATCTCTGGAAATCAGATCAAGTGGTCCCTTGGGCTTTTGCAGTGAAGTGGACTTCCACCCAGAGAAGGGAGGTCTCATCCTAACAGGGCAGCTTCGGCTTAGCCTGGAGGGTAAAAAGAAGGAGAGGTTTTTTTAGGTTGAGGGATTGCTCCATGTACGTGTAGGCAGGATAAGGACGTAGTAGAGAGGGAGAAGCTGAAGATGCAATGAGAGAGTGCCTTTTGGGGGAGGGGGCTAGAGGGCAAGGGGTTAGCATCAGAACCCAGCTGTCAGTCTCAGCCTTGGAGGAAGCCCACCCCTCTCTTCCTGGAGTCTGGAGCCAGGAGGGTAGGGCAAGAGGCAGAGGCAGTTAAAAGTGGAAGGGAAAGGAGAAAGCTAAGGGTGTTCCCAGCCCATGCCTTCTTTGGTCTTCTCAGAGAAGGCAGTGAGGAGCATGTGGGCGGGCGGCAAGAGGAGAAGCGTGAGGGGAACCCAAGACCTAAAGGCTGGACTAGCTGCAGCCAGAGAGTAGCAGTGTGGGTAGAGCTGAAATTGGAAGAGTTGCGATGGGAGAAGATCATAGACTCCAGAAGGAGGGTAACAGTCATGCTGACACCACTGCTTGGAGGGTCAGGCTAGAGAAGGGCTCAGGGGTAGCTAGCAGGGAAGAGGAGGAGGGGAGCCTCCAGGCTGGAGGTCCCTGTGAGGACAGGGCCGGCTCCCAGGGATGGAGGCTGGGAAGGGAAGAGGGGCTGGCAGGTCATTTCAGAAGTGGAAATCTGTTTTCTCCCTAGTTGATAGGATGGACGTGGGCAGTTGTTTGTATCATTATGCTACGGCTCATGTCTCCAGCCAGTGTGTCACACTAGCAAACACTCTGTCCAGCATCTGCTTCTTTCTAAAGCAGAGAAAACCTGGCTCAGTGTTCACCGTCCTGAGGCCCTGCCTGCCTGCAAGGCTCTGTGCCGGCTGCAGCCGGATGGGATGCCAAGGATTCCAAGATACCACCTCAAGGAGTTCAGGAAAACAGAGCAGTGGTTGATAGAAATGTGTCATCACCAAACCCACTGGAATCTCACGTTCAGACCTTCTCCCCTTTAAAATCTGGGTTAGCACTATAAAGCAGTACGAAATCAGGGTGGGTTGAATTTTACCTTCTTTTTCAGTGAAACGCCTCTTGTATTTTATAGAGAGGTGAGAGAACATTGCACACTGTGGAAAGTATTCAGCTGGAGGGAGGTGTGGTTTAAGTAGGACATTTCTCCCTGTGCTCAGTGTCCGCACCTTGCCCCAAATGTCCTGTGGCTAGTGGGTGAGCTGGTGCTGGGAAGCTTCTCAGGCCCTAGTCACAGCCCTCCCGGGAATCTTGATAAATCCTTGATAGGGCCTCCTTCTGAGGGAGGGGGCTTTTGCAGGAAATTCTGTGCTGCTTCCATGTCAGGCCAAGAGGATGATATTCTGGGGATTTTCTGAGCAGTGGATGAAATACTGGGAGTTTGGGAATATTTGAAATACAACACGTGGAATTCTGATTGTGACTCAGTGGAAACGAATCTAACTAGTATCCATGAGAATGCAGGTTCGAAACCTGGCCTCACTCAGTGGGTTAAGGATCCAGCGTTGCCGTGAGCTGTGGTGTAGGTCGCAGACGTGGCTTGGATCTGGCGTTGCTGTGGCTGTGTCATAGGGCGGCCCTAAAAAAAAACAAATAAATACAACACATTTACTAGTTGCAGAAAAGGCATGCCACATATGGGAATATGCACATTGTTTTAAGGTAAATAAGGATATTTACTGAGTTTCAGGTAGGAAAATGCCTGGGAAGTCCACAAACTGAATAGGCTGACCTTGTCGAACTGAATGTGCCAACTGGTGAAACGGACCTTCTGCAGCGAGTGTTGGGTGGGTGCTGCGGGAACTCTCACTTCCTTTGGAGAGGCCTCCACCAGACTGCTCTGTACCTCTCAGTCACTGGTACCACGATGGCACTGTCATTTGTCATTCATTACCCAAGGACAGGGGTTGGGTCCCTGAACCCAAGAGGTACTGCATCCAATTGCATAAGCCACTGGATTGTGCAAAGTTGGCTTCATACCAGGCAGGCTGTGGAGAGCAGTGGGAGGCAACGAGGCCTGGGGAAGGAAGTGCCCCCTGCACTGGGCTGGAAGCCTGTGGTCACTGGGTCCAGTCCCTGAATTCTCCATCCTGCCTCGCCTTTTACCACAAGGCCTACGGACTAAGCCAAGTGCAGATTCTCTGACAGTGTTGGGTCTGAGTCACGGTGGTAGGTCCCAGTCCAGGCCAAGTTCCAAGTGTCTTTCTTTGGTCCCCATGAGGGTTTCTCTTTGTTTTCTCTTAGCAGGATCTGGGGCCAGCTCACCTCTTACATCCCCGTCATCGCCGACACCACCCTCTACAGCAGGTTAGTGACGGAGGCGGAGTGACCTCCCTTCCTCCCCTTCTCCACCAACGGGTGCAGATATTTCTTTTCTCACCTGGGTCCAAACATTTCAGGGGCTAGAAAGGACCAGGCTTCTCCAGAGAAACCCTTGGGAGTGCAAATAAGCAGTGTCGTTTGGGAGAGCAAAAGGTCTGGGTTTCCAGACTTGGATTTCATGGGGAGAGGAACAGTTGGTTTCAGGGTCCCTCAGCACCCCCACCTCCAGCTTGCTCTCTGCTGAAAGGCCACACGCAGGGCTCCTTAGATCAAGCTTGTCTTGGTGCACGCTCAGCTGAAGAAAACAGTCGTGCTGCCGCCAGGGCTCTCTCCTCGGGGAGCCCAGCCATAATGTGGGTTTGCCACAGAGTGAAATGCCCAGGTACAGGAGTGAAATCCCCACTGAGCTTCTGATTCCCTAATAATTTGTGCTCTGTTCTGCTCTGCATTTAACCTATGAATATTTTGTTTCACCTTTGTGGCTTGAATCAGGTACTAGAAGTTTTGTTTAAAAAATGTAAACAAGTATTTCAGGAACTACTTGTAAAAATAATCTCTAGTTCTGTAGGGTGGCCTCTTGCCACTGTCTTCCTTCTTTCCCTTTTGAACTAATACCTCTCTCCTAACCATTTTGCAAGCCCCATCAAAACCCCTCCGGGTGTCAGTATCTCCTTTCACTTTTGAAATGAACCGCGTTCTGGCGGTCTCTGGGGCTGCTTCTGCCGCGCAGAGCCTATGTCTGTGCCTGAAGGAGTTGCTGCTACTCTGAGAAGCGAGAGTCCTTGACTGGGGTTGAGTTAGGAGAAGGTGACACCATGGTCATTAAGGCTTGAAGTGGTGCCCAGGCGCTACGAAGAGCGTTACTGACTGTTCTCAGTTGCTTCTAACTGACCTTCACCCAAACGACAAGCAGATGTAAGGCGACTGGTTTGAAGGCCTTGTGTCCGGCTGCTTGGTCTCCTTGCTGGTCAAGGCTGCTTACTTGGTTTGCTGTGGAGTGTTCTGGGGCCAGGACCTGTTCTGATAGCAAAGTACCTGGCTTATGGGGGTTAATATTCTGTTTCCCATCTGACTTGGCCAGCAGGGGGTTTTTTAGGAAAGCCCCCAAATATTGATCAGGACAGAAAATAGACTTTTCTTTTGTAGAAGTGACCTGTATAGGCAGATTAGAAATTTCTCGAGAGCCACTGCCCAGATCATGTTGAGCCATCTTCTAGAAGACAGGATATTAATTTCACACCACTTAAACATATAAAGGAGGAATCCACGGACTCTCTTCTAACACACGAGGTGTCTGCCTGGCAGTGCAGACTACCTTACTGGGTGCGTTCCCTGTGGTCCCAGGAAGTTACCCACCACTTCTCATTTTTAAATGCCGTGGGGAATTCCGTCTATTTGGATTAGTTTTCGTGAATCCTCTAATTTACCTGAGGTCCCAGTGGGAGGTATCTCGTACAGTAGCAGGTTTGCATGAGACGAGGTAACTTTGAGAAGAAAAAGAGATCTTTCATAATTAGAGTAACTATTGGAAAAAACATCACCTGAGGTGAGAGGAAGCAGCTGGGAGTGTAGTTCTCTATCCTGAAGGGCAGTCGTAACGATTCACAGGGAAGCATGCGAGGCCCCAAGCAGTAGGCCCGGCAGAGATGAGAGGTACCCAGCAAATATTGGCTCCCTCTTTTCCTTTATCTCCTTTAATGTTTTGTTGAAATTATTGACTCAGCCCCAGAGATTGTTTTCTGACCTCTGCTGGGCATTTATTGTAATGCAGCTCTTAAAAATTAAACAAAAGAAAACACACACACACACACACACACACACACACACACACACACACGCTGGGCATTTATTGTAATGCAGCTCTTAAAAATTAAACAAAAGAAAACACACACACACACACACACACACACACACACCAGCTAGGAGTTCCCCTCATGGTTCAGCGATTAACTAGGATCCACTAAGATGCGGGTTCCATCCCTGGCCTCGATCAGTGGGTGAAGGATCCAGTGTTGCCGTGAGGTCTGGTGTAGGTTACAGAGGCAGCTCAGATCCTGCATTGCTGTGGCTGTGGTGTAGGCCAGCAGCTCTAGCTCCTATTTGACCCCTAACCTGGGACTTCCATATGCCGCAGGTGTGGCCCTAACAGCCAGTATTTGAATGTCATTCTAACATTTTGGGCCCTAAATGGAGTACCCACAGATAGTTTATTCATTCAGCTACTCAAAATGCATTCATTGAGAGCCTGCTGTGTGCCTGGCACTGTGCTAAGTCCTGGGTCACAGAGATGAGCAAACAAACAAGACCCCAGCCCACATAGTCACATTGCCTGCACCTCCCAGGAGCCCTAAAATGATAGAATTTGAGCACACACTTTCCTCCGGGTCCAAACATGATAATTTTTTCTCCTAATAGTTCCCTTCTGAAATAGAGAATCTCCACCCGAAAGACTAGTCCACCAACCAGGCAGCATCTTGAACTTCTGTACAAGGTATCAGGGAGCTAGGAGTAGGTGGTCGCCTCACGCTCCTGTACCCATAGCAGATGCTCGCTAAATCTTTCTGGGTGGATTTGCTTGAACCTGCTCTGCCCTCAGTGTCTCTGCTGTGTGAGGGCAAGGCTCTCCACCTAGGAGTGGCAATTTCTGGCTGGGCAGCTCCTGCTTAGTCCTTCCTTCCAAGACAGGAGGCTGGGTTTCTTATTGGGCTCATCTTTCTTGCTGCTTCTCTGCCCACTGCCCATCTTGTTGCTGCAGTCACACTTACTCCAGGTTATGTCTTTTACTTCTAGGCCAGACTTGTGGTTTATCTGGGAACTAAGTCAAGGATAATGTCTTTTAGCTTTATGGTAAAATGCAGTTTTCTCAAGAAAGGAAGGAAAATTCTTCATATTTAAGGGTTACTATTAAAAAGGAATTCCTGGAGTTCCCATTGTGGCTCAGTGGGTTAAGAACCTGACATAGTATCCATGAGAGATTGTTGGCCTTGCCTGGTGGGTTAAGGATCTGGCATTGCCACAAGCTGCAGTGTAGTAGGTTGCAGATGGGGCTTGGATCCACTGTTGCTGTGGCTGTGGTGCAGGCCAGAAGATGCAGCTCCAATTCGACCCCTAGCCTGGGAACTTCCATATGCTGTAGATGTTGCCCTTAAAAAAAAAAAAAAAAGGAATTCCTGCTCAAGGTAGTATGTCAAACACAAGTCAGTCTGGGAGGCTTGGGGAACCTAAACTTTTGAGGGCTACCACTCAAGAGTTCTGGGACCTTGAATAAGTCACTTGGCCTCTCTGGGCTTTAGTTTATTTGTTAATGAAGCTTTAATACTTTTATTGTCCTTTATACTATTTATTATAGTACCTGCCTAGTTGGTTTATTACAGGGATCCAGAGAGTTCCCTGCCTATGGGGTTAGAATAGCACCTGGTATGCAGTAAGCTCTCAGTACACTGTTAGTTACTGGGAAACCTTGAATGAGTCACTTTCTGTCTGAATTTTGGTTACCTCCTCTGTAAAAGGCAAAAGGAGAGTTCCCTAGTGGCCTAGCAGTTAAGGATTCAGCTTTGTCACTGCTGTGGCGTGGGTTCATTCTTTAGCCCAGGAACTTCCATATGCCGCAGGCACAGCCAAAAAATTTTAAAAAGGCAAAAAGTTTCCTTCTCATAAAACATCTTCTAAACCCACTGTGGACCCTGCCCTTTGGCAGTTTTCTCAGCAGTAGATCAACTTAGACAAGTTTAGTTAGACAGCATTGCCTTTCTTACTGACAGCACTGATTTTAAGCACATTCATGGTAGCTGGGGGTGGTCTTAAACTCGGTTATTTTCAGTTGGGACATAAGTGACCCCTTTCTAAGAGAAGGGGTCTTACTCTGGTGAGCCCTTTCCAGCTTTTGTGTAAGGACTGGGACCTCTCATTTCTTACTGCACCTCCCTGCCGTGGGTCTCTTCTTGAAATCTTTACCAAATTGGTGGGAGAAGGATCGTTTCCCTAAGTCTGCTGGTGATTCCATCGGGCAGAGTGGGGTTCTCTAAAACTTTTTTTTTTTTCTTCTCAGTAAGAACATTCCTAGCACTTTCTTTTCTGCTGTGTGTTATGTTTTCTGTCTATAGAAGGTCATTATTTCAAGAACTTTAAAAGACTTTTTCCCAACATATTTCATGGTCGGTGTCATCAATTAGTGTTTATACTCTGTAGTCATAGAACTGAATGGTTTAGAAGGTCCTAATTTATACACACAAATATTTGCTCCTGTCCTCCCTTGGGGAACAAACAGCTGTTGCCTTGCTTTTATGCATGTGCGTGTGTTAGAGCTTTTCAAAAGAGAATCTCTGGAAAACTTAGTAAGCAGAAGACCCAAATTGTTACTGTTGTTCTTACTTTTTTTTTTTTTTTTTCGCTTTTTAGGGCCGCACCTTGGCATATGGAGGTTCCCAGGCTAGGGGTCAAATCGGAGCTGTAGCTGCTGGCCTACACCACAGCCACAGCAACGCAGGATCCGAGCCATGTCTTCAACCTACACCACAGCTCACGGCAACGCCAGATCCTTAACCCACTGAGGGATGGCAGGGATCGAACACCGCAACCTCATGGTTCCTAGTCGGATTCGTTAACCACTGCACCACGACGGGAACTCCTGTTGTTGTTATTTTTAATACTCATATAGAGCCATACTAGAGCCAGGATTCTAACCTGATTCTGTCTTTGCTTACCTACCCACTTTTTCTTGAGTACCTGCTCTTGGGGACACTGCAGGCCTGTGCTGCTAAATACTGTGCTTGGCTGGCATACAAAGAGCCCTGGAGTTTCCTTTGTGGCTTAGTGGGTTAAGAATCCAGCTAGGATCCCTGAGGGTATGGGTTCAATCCCTGGCCTCACTCAGTGGGTTAAAGGATCTGGTGTTGCCCCAAGCTGCGGTGTAGGTTGCAGACACGGCTCGGGTCTGGCGTTGCTGTGGTCTGTGGCATAGGCTCGACCCCTAGCCTGGGATCTTCCATAGGCCACAGGTGTGGCCTTGAAAAAAAAAAGGAAAAGAAAGATCCCTGAAGGAAGCATCAGAAACCCTGGGCTTGGGGCGAAGCTCCCTCACTTTCCAGCTGTGACTTTGGACACATCAATTCCATTTTTTGAAACTATTGTTTAAAAGAATTCCTAGAGTTCTCTGGTGGCCTAGTGGTTTAAGATTTGGCATTGTTGATGTCGTGGCTCAGGTACTGTTCCTGGTCTGGAAACGTCCACGTGCCGCAGGCATGGCCAAAAAAGAAATAATATATAAACAAAATTTTAAGAAAGTAAAAGAATCCCTGGTCTTTATGAGGAAGACAGTGTACACACAGGGATTTATAAGCAGTAAAGTACTATTAAGTAATAAGCTGTGGATGTGCTGCAAGAGAATTCTAGCCCCTCTTGCTGGTAGTTGTAATCTGAAGCAATAATGTTGAAGAGAGAGGGCCGGCAGTTTGTAGAAAACTTATCTGTGAGAATGAGTGGAGAGAAAGGGCCACTGGCTATCTGGAGAGCTGGAGTAGAGAAAACAGGGTTTTGTGGGCACAGAGTGACAGGAAGGAGGGTTAAGAATAATTAAAGCACAAACTATTCTATATAAAATAAGTTACTAGGATGTGTACAACACAGGGAATATAGCCAGTATCTTATAATAAATGGAGTATAATATATAGCCTTTTAAAATTTGTGAATCATATTGTACACCTGTACCTTATATAATATTGTATATCAACCATATTTCAGTTTAAAAAATTGAAAAAAGGAATAAATAAGGCATAAGAAAAGAAATGAGTTCATTTAGATGTTGGGGATTTCAGAATTTATCTAACCAGGTCAAAGTCTGAAACCCATTTTAGGCTCAAAATAGAGATCTCTGGCCAAAAAAATTACTTTTCCTTGTAACCACACAAACACCAAGTGGTCACCATCTTTCAGATAAACAGGCCTGACCCCTAGTGCTTCTCAGAACAGTGTGTTGGTTCAGCTCTCCCGCTGGCTCACATCCCTCCTCCTGGCTTCCAAGGAGTGTGTGAGCTCCTCTTCAGGGGCGGCAGCTGGTGGGGGTTGGGTGGGGCTGGCGGTGTCCCCAGCATCCTCCCAGAGCTGCCCCCACCCCGTCAGTTGTCAGCCTGCCCAGCCCCCCCCCCACCCCAGAGGATGGGATTCCCAGTTAACCTGGAATCTAGTCAGTTAAAAAGAAGACGTGGCGGGTGGGGGGTGTGGAGAGAAAGGGTTTTGTAGCTTTAAGTAAGCTAATGCTAACTCTGTGCTGGTTTTCAGGCTTTAGACCCCTGCGTCCCCTGCGCCTTGCAGGGAGGGGTGGCAGGGGGTGGGGAGGGGGGAGCACTCCTGCCCAGGGCCCCATCTTAGACTTCCCTGTGCTCTTGCTCTTCCTGACTTTAAAAAGACAGGTCTGTATTTTATTTTATTTTATTATTTTTTGGCTTTTTGCCTTTATCTAGAGCTGCACCCGCGGCATATGGAGGTTCCCAGGCTAGGGGTCTAACAGGAGCTGTAGCCGCCGGCCTTCGCCACAGCCACAGCAACGCGGGATCCGAGCCGCGTCTGCAACCTACACCACAGCTCATGGCAACGCCGGATCCCCAACCCACTGAGCAAAGCCAGGGATCGAACCCGCAACCTCATGGTTCCTAGTCGGATTCGTTAACCACTGAGCCACGAAGGGAACTCCAGGTCTGCATTTTAGACCGTAGAAGATTTGCTTGGAAAAGTGGTGAGTTCCAATTTTTGTCCCCTGTTGATAAATTATCCTTATTTACAGCTAGAACTAGGAACACTCCATGTACCCATTCCACTTTTCAGCAGAGGAAAAACCTTGATGGGTCTTCTGAAGTGAGTGTTGTTCTTGTAAATAACTAGAAATAGTATCTAACTGGCTCAGTAAAAAGAAAAGAAAGAAGGCAGAGGAAAGTGACTCATTGGTTACTCTGTTAGTCTGTTTGCCATGTTCTAAAACGGTCACAATCATGTTTACAAACAGTGCTTCTGGTGCTTAAGTATATCTGCGTTTGACAGTGAGAATAATCAGCATGTGATTCAGACTAATATTTTACTGTCTCTATTTGATTAAATGACACTAAAATCTGAATAATGACTTGTGTCCCCTTTCTCTCCCTCTTTGCCGTTTTCAGTAGAGCATGCACCATTTTGAACGTGAATTTTCGGTAAAGTAAGCTATAATGATTTTTCTAACTTTAAAGATGCTCTGTTTCTGTATGTGAAATGGGACCCAGTGTGTCTAGCTAACTGAATTGCTGAACAAATGGGAAAGCAGATTCAAGATAATTTCCTTATCTGAATTATTTAAATGAAATACAGCATCTTTAAAAAGCACCCAAGTGACTTCATTTACATTCTTTTCATCTTCATCATGACCTTCAAAATCTTCATTTTCCCTCTGATTTTTGTTTTAAAATATAGCTCTGAAACCTAAAATCAACTGCATGGCATTTTGCTATCTTTTAATTTTGGAAACTGGCTCAGAGTCTTGTTTCTGCAAAAATGTTGGCTCCTTGTGTTGCTCTGACGAAGGGGAAAGGGCATTGGGCAGTTGCATTCTTGGTCATAGGAAGGCAATTTAGTGGCTTTCCTACCTGGCAGTAGGGAAAAACAGTTCTTTGGTAAGCATCTTAATTATGCTTGAGTTGGGAGTGAGTGCAGCCTCACCAACTTTCTGAGCTAAAAGGTAAAGACAGTTCCCCAGAGCTGGGGGCCGCGTGATTCTAGGGGCCTGGGTCCATTCTCTCTTGCCATCCCCTCCTGTGTGTGGGGACCACAGAGGAACCCAGCCCTACAGGCACCAGTGGATGTGCCCACTGTCAAAGTTGGCCCAAGGAAAGGGGATACTCAGACGTCCTTTCCACGAGGCTGGCGAGGATGTTCTGGCAAGGTGGTCCTCCCTACATCTAACCTGTTCTCTTGCCGCAGAAGTCTGTGGCCTGTCCCAGGGCTTCCACTGGTTTGCCAGGCCCCTGTCTGGGATTCTGAGGAGGGTGAAGTTGCTGGCTCTCAAGGACATGAGACGGGGAGATTGGAGAAGTTAAGACTGACCTGGTCATCACCGTAAATGAGCTGTTTCGGAGCGTCTCTCACCCTGGGTTGTTGCAGGCCGATATTTTTCAAAGCTGGGTGAATTCACTTGGCAGTCAGTCTAACGTGGAATCTGTCTGGTTTTGTCTGAGGCCGGGGGTGAGGACTGTGAGCCCTCTGGGGTGGGTGGGGGCTCACTCACATGTGGGGAATGGGGGAGCTCAGGCATTAGGCAGTTGCTCCTAGGTTTGTCACAGGCCAGAGAGCCAAGTCTGAACATTCCCCCATCTCGCATCATTACCATTGTGTTGTAGCTTAAGCCCTAATGAACCTTTAAAGGAGTTTTTATGGACCATAAAAGAGGCAAGAAGGAAAACCCAAAAAAATTGGTGGAGGCTGTAATCAGACTGTGAGTCCCTGAGTCTGTATTCTTACCACCTCCAGTGTTGACCTTCTGACCCTGGACCTCTTCTCCCCTTTCAGGAGGTTCTGAACTATTCCTTGCCCTAAACATACATATCAAGATCTTCCCTAGTTGTCACAGGCCCAGTGAGAAAAGATGGACCTCTTGGGATATTGGGTCCTTTAGGATTGATTTGTCCATCCCTCTGTGGGGGGACCTCAGGTGACCTTGTTGCTCTTTCCCCTTGATGAGCAGCCTCTCTTTTCACACAGCCCTCAGCATCCCATTTGCTTTACAGGCACAGGTGACCCTGTGGCACCTTGGACAGGTTATGTATTTATGCTACCAACCTGAATGAATGAATTCAAAAAGATTCTTTAAAGTGGTAGCAGTTTTAGCCTTTACTTGGAAAATGAAGATCCATTTACTGAACACCACCCCCAATTCCCAAATTCCGGTAGTGAATTTGCACTTTTACTTTCGAGTGCCTGGTAAATAGGCCACAGTCAAGGGTTGCTTCCTCCTGAGGCCCATCTCTAGCCTCACAGAATCCTGGGCTAGAAGGGTTGCTGGTCTCTGGATGGCCAGTTACTGTGCCTTTAGTAGAACAAAGTGCTATTGCAGCCCAGTCTGTCTTCTCATCTATAACCCTCACTGATTCTGCTGGGGTCAAACCACAAAGCTGGGAGGCAGAAATGCTGGTGCTCATTCTGGTACCTGTTGGACCCTGGATTTCAAGTCCAGATTCCGCTGCCCTTTTCTGGCCATTGGGTGAGCATGCTGGGGAGAGGAGGGAGCAGCTGGGAGGGCATTGGCGCCCACTCAGTCCTCCAGCTTCTGCAGTTGGGTTCCAGGAACCTTCAGAGGCCATCTCCACTCCTCCTGGTATTTCACGGGTCACTTTCCATGAACCTGCTTCCAAAGAATGCTTACATCACATACTTATTTTCCCTGTTTTTCTCATCTCAGCAGTCACTTTTGATTTGAAGTCTTTTTTTTTTTTTAATCTCTGTAACCCTGTGATGTAAAGCCAGGAACATTTTCCCATAATCCACCCTGGCATAAAACATAATAGAACGTCATTTGTTAGTTGTTATCGTATAGAACCAATGAAAGTTACATTTTGCTCATTTGTCTGTATTTAATGTTTATTCGTATTGCTGTATTATGATTATTTAAGAATTCCAAGATTGCAGAGCATGAGTGTGTGTATCTATGTGATTCTTTAATTTCAGCTGCCTTAGGTTTGAGTAAAAGATGTAAAGGAAGGTAAGTCATTTTCTATGAAATACAAGACTTTAACCATTTCTTGTTATACTTGCTAAAAAGGTTGCACTTACTGAAGTATTTTATTGATGATCTTGACCACTCATCCGTATAAACTTAAGTAGTGACTGGTTTGTTTACCTTTTATCATCACAGCTCAGTAGCAGTTTGAGGAGGCAGGGAGCCACCTAGCAGAATGTCTTGTTGGGGTAGCACTAGGACAGGGTATAGGGTAAAGCTGGAAACAGAGACATGGGGTCACAGGGAGCTGCAGGGTTCACAGGAAGTGGGGTAAATAACTGCCTCACAGGCAAGTTCTTTAAAGCAGGGCTTTTTCTGTACTTAGTATTTATTTTGTTCCAAGAGAACAATTCATTCATCGATTCAAAACTATAAAATTCAAGCGCCAAACGTGCGTGTGCCTGGAAGCTAAAGGAAGTTTCAGATACATATCCAGTTGCCTTTTCCTTGCCCACCAGGATGGAGCTCAGCATTCCAGATGCTTCAGCAAAAGGTGTAGGATTAGCGTAGTTCCATCCTGTCCCTGGGTGGGGCCACAGTGAGAAGAAGGGTCCTTGAGGAAGACTCCTCCTTGAGAATACCATTGTCAGTGAGAGGAAGCCCTCTGGCCCTTGCTGTGCATCGCTGACAGTCGTTAGCATTTCATGTTTCTTTCATGCAACCTAATAGGAAATGATCGGTCAAGACCAATGCCCCTGGGGGAATCCACAACCCAGCAGACAATGGTTCCTTGCTGAGAATCCTAAATTGTTTGTCATTTTCTATTAAATCACGTCCTTCAAATATTTTGTGTGTTGGAGCAGCTAAAAAACTGTTCGGCCCTTACTAGTAATATTTGGGTAGCCCAGCTCTGTGCATACAGATGTCTGTCTTTAATTGCTAGCTCAGGAGTAGGTAGAGCTAGCTGCCTGGGACCTGGATAAAGTAGATAATGGAATTTTGGGTGGGGGATCATCATTAAAATTTGGAAATGGAGGTAGAGCTTTGTCTGAGGGAAGAGAATGTCAGTCACTATGTACAGTTTCATGTAATCAGTGATTTTGCTTGGTCTTTTCTCACGTTACTGTAATTGGGGAGAAATGGCAACCTTTAATTCCCCTTTAACGCTTCTAGCTTTCTTGTTCAGTATTTTAAAACAATCATACAGAACTAGGTATCTTGGCCCCTCTGAGGGAAAACATTTGCTATCTAGTCCTTTTTGCCCAGGACTGAGCAGCAGCGTGTGTGCAGAGTGTGTAGAAAGACACTGACTGTCCCCTTTCCCTCCACAGGGATGTCCGCATTACCTCCACCTCCTCCGCCTCCACCACCAGCAGCTCCCTTGCCTCCTGCGAGCACAGAGGCGTCCACACGGTTTCCGCCTCAGGCTGTGAATGGCGTGGGCCGAGGGGCCTTACTCAGCTCCATCCAGAATTTCCAAAAAGGAACTTTGAGGAAAGCCGAAACCTGTGATCACAGTGCGCCTAAGATCAGCTAAAATTTCTTGTTTACACTTGGAGGGAAAAGTTCTTTTTTTTCCCTTCCACTTCCAACCCCTAAAGTACCCTCTTTCTGGATGAATAATTGCTGAGCCAGTACAGCCACATATGATTGTGCAGACGCTCACATAAGGGGCTTTTCAAGAAGCTAATATTCTTCAAGTAGAATAAAGTCAGGCTGGCAATGCTGCCTTAAGATATATTTTGCTCCTTTATTACCATTTTAAAGGAGTCCTGTTCATCCTCTAATGGGCATCTTTTGGGGGCAGCAGCATATTGGAATCAATTATTTCCAGCAACTGAAGGAAATGGACAAAAAACAATGACAATATTCAGTCACAGCAGTGAATTGCCTTTGTGTTGCAGCCCCTCTTATCCCATTAGACAGCTCCTAGAAACGTCCCTATCATACTTCATTTCTCTGTTCTAAAGCATTTTCTGGTTATTTCTTAGGTAACTCCCATTTTTGCTACCTTAATTTTATTTTAGACATTAACACTGTAGCCCAAAGCATAGTTAAGTTGCTAAGTCAGAGAAGCAGCTGAGTTCATTTTCACCTCCAAATGGGGAAAGTTCATTCACATTCTCTAAATTCAAACAGGAACTCCATTGTGGTAAGAGAACTCAGGGCTGCTAAAGCTACTACTCTAGTCTTAGTTCCTTTTAGTTTGTATGTATTGAACAGACGAAATGTTAACATCAGGAAAAGCTCTTTCCAAGTAGAGGATCTTCTTTGATCTCAGCAATTAAGTCAAGTTTGGGGTTTGTGGGGGGGCTATTACAACAACACAAGTAAATTTGCCATCTATAGAAATCAGTTCTGATTTTCAAAATTTATTCAAATATATCTTTTTAATGTTACTTGTTTATTAGAAAGATCCTTTATGATTTGCTTAAACCCTTAAATTGCACTTTAAAGGATTATAAATAATCCATCTAAAAATTCAAGTTATACACATCAGTGTTGGTTACTATGCAGAGAATGTCATTGTGTATAGTTTCATGTAATCTGTGATATTTAGCTGTATTTTTTATTAAAATAAACCATGTCAAGAAAATGAGTTGTTTGAGCTTAGCTAGATATTTTAAACAAGTTTTTATAGTACCTTTTGTAAACAAAGAATAGATCCACACAATATTTCTAAAGTTTCCTTCCCACCTATCCTATTTTGTGTCATATTTTCCCTCTCAGTATGAGCTAATGATCCTGTCTTCCTGTTTTAATTAGGTACTGTTTGTCTGCTTCTGTGACTAATTTTTTTCTTTTTAGGGTTGCATCTGCACCTGCGGCATATAGAAGTTTCCAGGTTTAACTGGAGCTGCAGCTGCTGGCTTACACCACAGCCACACTGTATCCAAGCTGCATCTGTGACCTACGCTACAGCTTGCAGTAATGCCGGATCCTTAGTACACTGATCGAGGCCAAGGATTGAACCTGCATCTTCATTGATACTAGTCAGGTTCTTAAACTGCTGAGCCACAGCAGGAACTCTGTAACTAATTTATCTTTTCTATCCCAGCTTCTGAAGAGGGCAGTGTGTGGCAGAATGTCTGTTTTTTGGCAGTGGGAAAAATAATGTGGATTTTGGTTTAACTTTTTTCCTTTGGCTGTGCCCAAAGCATGCAGAAGTTACTAGGCCAGGGATCAAACCAGGCTGGTTAGCCACCCGCTGAGTCACCAAGGAAACCTTTGGTTTAACTTTAAAGCAACCTACTAGAATTAGGCAGAATTTGAAGAGTTGGTGGACAAGTTCCTGTTTTATAGTGATGCAGTCTAGGTGATTAATGATTAGTGGTTAGTTCCTGATGGCACTAATTAACAATTTTAATAATTCCACCCTGCATTTATTGTTTCAAGAATATAAAAATACAATCAGAATTAGGAATTCCTTTATTCCTTATCAAAACAATAACAGTAAATGTAGATTATATGCTTTTATTTTTACATATAAGTTATCTTTTTTTGGATATATCTTTCATCAGGACTCTTCCACATTCATACCTTGTCCTTGTAGTGAAAGAGCAGAATTTTACATTAATCTTCCTCAAAGAACAAGGCAATTGTAACATATAAAAACAGCATGGAACCTAGGCAGGAGAGTGGAAAGTTTTTCCACAAACACATTTAAAAGTTCTTCCCAGTACAAAAACATCTGTGTTGTTGCCTTACAGATAATTTCATTAATCAAAAGGTCTTACAAGACAATCCGAAAGTATTTTAGGTAAATCCCAATGACTTGCAGTTCGAGTCCAAACTAGATATTTAGTGTTTTCTTTATTGCAAAAATGATGTCTTTAACCTGAGGTACAGAGTTGTCTTCTAGAATCTTTGCATAAGGCATAGGAACATCAGCACCAGTGACTCGAACTGCAGGAGCATCCAGGAAATTGAATGCGGGGCCTAGGAGGGAAGGAGACTCAAATAAGAGGCAAGAAAAACCAGCATAGTAGGTGTGGTTTACCAAAGAAGGAAAATCTGAATTGAAGAAATGCTAATTATGGGGAACTGTTTCTGGTTTTGCTTTTTAAAACATTTACCCAAAGGAAAAATAGCAAGCTGACAGGTTGAAAATTCAAGTCATTTGATCACCTCTGATTTTTTGATCTTTTTGTCCTTTAACACAATACTTATTACAGCTTGACTATCCTGGAATCAGTTTCTCTGAAATACCTTCCATTATCCTGGCACAAATTTCAGCTCCTACTCCAAACTGCGGCCAGCCTCCTTCCACAGTTATGAGATGATTGGTCTTCATGACACTGGCTTCTATTGTTTCAATGTCCATTGGTCTGATGGTTCGCATATTTATCACCTAAGTAGATAATATAACAAATGAGCTTTATGGAGCCACTGCCTCACAAAGAGTTTTATCCCCATAACACCATTTCCGTACCTTTTCCCTGTTAATCTGTGGACCTAAGAAAAACTAATCTGCCTATTCGTGAACAAAACGTCAAAGGGAAAACTAAAACGAAAATCTTTATCTGTACTACAGGCAGCTGTCACTCACTTATCCTCCCTTGGCCTTAACTTCCTCCTCAACCAAAATGGTAACCAACATGTGACTGCTTACCATGTACCAGGCACTACATCAAGGGTGGTTCTCACAACCATCTTGACGGGAGAGTAAATGTATTATCTTCATTTTAAAGCTGACGGTACTGAGATTTAATTATTTACTTAATTTTTTCTTTCTCTCTCTTTTTTTTTTTTTTTGCCATGCCTGCAGCATGCAGAAGTTCCCAGGCTGGGACTGAACTTGCACCATAGCAGTGGTTAGAGCCGTAGCAGTGACAATGCTGGATCCTTAACCCGCTGAGCCACCAGGGAACTGCAACATGGGGATTTAGAGTATGTAACTTGCCCAAATGTAACTAGCAGGTGGTACCTCCTGGATACGAAAGGGTCAGACTCAATGTTTTTTAAGTTTTCTCTTCCCCCAACCAACAGCTGAGGTTGGATCTTAACCAGACACAAAGCAGATACTAAACAAAAAGATCCAGAACCTAGGTGGTAAAAAGCTAAGTATTTCAAAAGTAGGTTCTTAGCTTCAAGAGGAGGCAGAACTAAGCGACAAAGCAAGATTTTTATATCTAATTAACCTGTAACAGAACTCAAACTCCTTTTTCTGGATCTTAAATTTAAAAGAACCCTTCTGATTCTTTAAGAACACTCACCTCACATTCAATTCCCTCTTTAGATAGCACCGTGGCAGCTTCTAAGCAGTGGCCCACAGGTCTTGAATGGGAAACTATCGTTATATGTGTCCCTGAAACAAAGCAGTCACAGATGAAAAGTCAGGTTAAAACTGAAGACACAGTCCTGCTCTGTAGCCAGCTATGGCTGTTGTTCATTTATAAAATGTTAAACTCCACTTCACTTCAGTGAGATGAGGAATGTGGCAGCCTTAGAAATGAAATACAAATCTACTGGACTGAGATCTAGAAGAGCACAGATAAATATATTCCCAAGCAAGGCATGACACATTTTTAACTTGAACTTACCCTAAAATTTCCTAGTCAAAGTAAAAAGCAGTAACTTCTGACTGAATTTGACCAACATAAACAGAGGAGACAGATAGCAAGTAATGTTTAAATGTATGCTGAGTTCTCTTTCTCACCTTGCCTTTCTATTTTGGCTTTTCCAATAGGAATCAGAAAATCTTTTGACTGAGCTTCTGCAGGAAGTTCAAAAGGAACTCCATACATCAATTCATTCTCCAGCACCACCACTGCAAAACAAATATTTAAACAAAACTGCATGACCAAATACAACACTGTCATTCACACACATTCTGTGAGAAGTTCCTATGTGCCCTGTGCCTATCACCTCCTGGGAATGGTTTAGGTACTGACACCTGCAGACTGGTCAGTCCTACCTGTGGGGATAAACCAGTGTTATAAGCATGCAGTATATTTCTCCTTTACATAAATGGCGCCCTTATAGTCAGAAATAAGAAAAACAACACGTTTTCCATGACCTTTCTGCCTGTAAATCATTAACATTTCTTATGATACGTCTAAGCCTAACTAGGAGTCTTTAATGGTGCCTTCTGTGCAGATATTTCATTTTAGTTCTTTAATGTTCAAAAGCGACCCACAGGTCACTCTACTGACCTGGATTATTATCCCGAATGGCTGATTTAATAAGTCCTTTCGCATCTTCTGAACTCCAGGGGCTGACCACCTTTAAGCCTGGGCAGTGCCCATACCAGGCAGCAAAGCACTGTGAATGCTGGGCCGCTACACCTGCTGAGGCACCATTGGGCCCCCTGAAGACTATGGGCACAGACTGAAGGCCCCCCGACATGTAATAGGTCTTGGCAGCTGAGTTTATAACCTGGTCAATGGCTTGCATAGAGAAATTGAAGGTCATAAATTCACAAATGGGCCTCAACCCAGCCTGTTGAATCAAAAACATGGATGTTAAAAAGACTAGAAACAACAATCAAGAGTAGCAACCACTTTGCTCCTCCAACATTCAAGTAATGTCTTTAAAAGGCTACGTTGAAAGAAATCTCTTGGATGAGATTCATAAAGAAGACAACATACCATAGCCGCACCTACAGCAATTCCAGCAAAGCCCATCTATAAAGTAAAACACAAACACAGGTAAAAATCCACAAAAATCAGAAGAGTGTACACTTTAACAGGCATGCCCCCTCAAAGGCCTGCTTCCTGATGGAAGGCTTACCTCAGATATGGGAGTGTCTATGATCCTCTTATCTCCATATTTCTTCCATAGGCCTCGACTAACCTACAATCAAGCAATGACCCCATTACTTTTGAGTGTCCTGGGGGCAAATGGTCACCTCAGTTCTGTATAGCTTTCATGTATCTTGGTTACCTTATATGCCCCGTCATACTGGGCAACTTCTTCCCCAAGAAGAAATACCTTCTCATCTCTTTCCAGCTCTTCATCCATACCTTGATTTATAGCCTCACGAACTGTTACCTGTCACAGGTATGGGAAAGCAGTCAATGAATGAGCTACAGGATAACTCAGGATACTATTGAGATTCTCTCCCTTTACCTAGGCCGCCATAGCATACAATATAAAAGCTATCACTAGAACAGACTTCTCTTTAAGTTCAAAGAATTCTACCAAAAAAGATAAACAAAAAAAGAAAAAAGAGATCTACACATATGGCCCTAAAAAGACAAAAAAAAAGTTCAAAGATTTCAAAAGTAACATTTCAATCACTCACAGCCAGTCTTTGATTGGATGTGTAAATGAAAAGTACATTAAACACTTCTTGACATGCACCTAGGCTTAAGAAATCTGCTTGCCAGCAGTGCTTCTTTGCTGGCCCGCTTGTATCTTTCACAAGCATCCTATCTTAATAAATCTACCTCTTACCTACCAAAAAAAAAAAAAATCTGCTTGGTCAGATAAGTTCACAGATAGAATGATTCCTAAGTAGAAAGTATACTTAGGGAGTTCCCATTTGTTGTTGAGTGGGTGAAGAACTTGACATAGTGTCCATGAGGATGTGGGCTCAATCCCTGGTCTCGCTCAGTAGGTTAAGGATCTGGCATTGCAACAAGCTGCGGTGTAGGGCACAGATGCAGCTAGGATCCAGTGTTGCTGTGGCACAGGCCTGCAGCTGCAGCTCTGATTCGACCCCTAGCCTAGGAACTTCCATATGCCACAGGTGCAGCAGTAAAAAAAAAAAAAAAAGTATACTAGGTAGTTTTATTTCCACTCCTGGTATACTGTGGGGGCAGAAGCCTAAATAATACTACATGTTGACACTAGGTGCCAGGTACTGCCAAACACATCGCCTTCAGGATCTTAAGAGTTATTTTATCACACGGGTTGGTAGAATTCTCTGGTAACAAAAAGGGGGAGAGAAGGAAACTCCTCAAAAAGTTGAACACAGAATTATCATGATCCAACAATTCTATTTCTAGCTATGTACCCAAAAGAACTGTAACCAGAGGCTCAGATACTTGCTCACCAGCATTATTCACAAATCCAAAAGGTGGAAACAACCCAAATGTCCATTAAAGATGAAGAGAGAAACAAAACGTGGTATATGCCTACAACGAAATATTAGCCTTAAAAGGGATGGAAATTCTGACATATGCTACAACAGGGATGAACCTTAAAAACATGATAGGTGAAATAAACCAAGTATAAAAGGACAAATAATTATTTACCAATTATAGGAGGCACTTAGAATAATCATATACACAGAAGGTATAAAAGAGGTTACCAGGGGCTAAGAGGAAATTGGGAGTTATTGTTTAACGGGTGCACTTTGGGATGATGATAAAATTCTGGTGGTGAATGGACAATATGGTGAATTACTTAGTGCCGCTGAACACACAGTTTAAATGGAAATTTTATATTTTACTACAATAATACATTTTAAAGGGGGTGAGAGAAGACACGTGGAGTCTTATTAGATCCGCCATCTGATTTCAAAGAGCCTCGAGTGGGTGACATGCGACCCCAGCCTCTGCCCCAGGACGAAGGACCCCTCCCTGCCCGGTTAGCGTCCGGGCCAGTTACCTGCAGCGCCGCCGGCGCCGTGCGGTGGAAGCGCCTCCTCAGCAGCAGCCCGGAGACCTGGCGGGGAGACAGGACGCTTAGAGGCGACGCAGGGTGGCAGGGACCGCGCAGGGTCCTGGGGCCCGTGAACCGCAGCCTACCTGCTCCAAGGGCCTCCGCACCAGCCCAGCCACTGCCGCCATCTTGACCGTGTCCTCTAGGCGCCGCGGAATGACAACACTGCGGGGCTGCTGAGGAGTCAGACCCGGTCTCCGCGGGTGCCGGCCAATGGCAGGGCACGGCGCCTGCGTGCCCCGCCCCCAGGGCGTCAGGGGTCGAGGGGCGGGGCCGAAGAGGCGCGAGGGTGGTCCGGCAGCTTGGCCCTGGGCCGACGGGGGTCAAGTTTGCTGAAAGTGGGGTTGCTGGCATGCAGGGTGCACGCCGAGAGCACGTCCTTGCCTGTCGGAGCGCGGGGACCACAAGTCAGACTCTACTGCTTGTTAACTCGAAGCTGAGGGAAGAGTTAGGCCGGGCTTCTGCAGGCATCGAAATCTTTTGGGCACGGTGATGACTGGAAATTTACAGTCTCACAAGCGAGCCTACTCCTTGAACAGCACCGTCTGTTGGTTTCTTACAGTGTGAACCCAAGCTTTCACGTGTGCCAGGCGTTGTGTTGTGCTTTATGGCTCATTTAATTCTCACAAGAACCCGCTCAGGTAATTAGTAGTATTAGCTCCATTTCACAGATGGGTAAACTGAAGCAGAGATTGGTTAAATGAGCCCGGGTTTGAATTTAAGACTGCCCGAAAAGGGTAGTCTTTTCCTACTGCTTCCTGAAGCAGAAGTTGGGGTCTGCCTTACAACAGCCTGCATTTAGAGAGGGCTTTATAGGGCCAAAACACCTGATTAGGGAAGCCTCTGGAAGCTTCCTCTCATTGGTTTCTTTTTGACCCTGCACAGTGGTGGGGATAGGGGCTGGCTTTTGTGAGATAGGACCTCTGGGGACTCTCTCAGCCCTTATTCATGACCAGGACATTCCAAAAACTTTTCAGAGGGCTGCAGGCTGCCAGTCTGCAACCTCAGAGTCTGGGTTTAATCTCAGGGCTCTGGGAAGCCAGTGCAGCAGGGAAGTGACCAGATGAGGAGGAGTCTGATTGCTGAGTGAGAAAAAGAGGGAGGGGCGAAGTGCGGGCAAAAGCAGGGAGACCCCAGAGTGTCTTTGAGAGAGAGAGAGAGAGAGGGCTGGACTCAGGTGCACTTCGGGGTGAGGAGGAGGGCATAGGTTTGAGATCTTTTTAGGACTGGAATCAGTAGTGTTGCTTTGAAGGAAGGGGTAAAAATGACTATTTCAGTAGTTTGTTGTTGTTGGATGGATGGATGGGGGAGGGGAGGAGATGGGGAGCAGATGGGAGGTAAGAATTCATTCTTGGATGTGAGGGCTATCTGGCTGCGACATCTGTCACCCCATTGATCGCCAGGGTTGATTCGGCTGATCTGGCTGGCTACGCGGGTGTCCCCTTCCTCCCTCACCGCTCCATGTGCGTCTCTCCCGAAGCTGCGCTCTCGGTCGAAGAGGACGACCATCTCCGATAGAGGAGGACCGTTCTTCTGTCAAGGGTATACGAGTAACTGTGCTCCCCTGCTAGAACCTCCAAACAAACTCTCAAGAATTCATTCTGAATAGGCTGTATTTAGATTAGTGGGACCAGGTTGGATGGATATAGGAGCCTGGAGCTAGAGGCTGGAGCTTGGTAGCAGTAGAGATATTAATTGGGGCGCAGCTGCATACAGATGGGCTTTCATCTCCGGGCCTCTGCTTCATCATCTGTAAAGTAGAGAGATAGTCTCTAACGTATGGAGTTAAGACCTTCTATGTCTCCCTCAGCACTGGCCTCTAGTCCCTTCAATCTGTGGACTAGAATAAAGGCACACGATGTGAGAGCTGTGAGTTCCAGTTTTATTTGAGAACTTACTGAGGACTGCGCCCTAGGAGACTGCCTCTCAGATGGCTCTGAGGAACTACTGTGAGGAGGTAAGCACATATGTCATTTGGGAGATGGGTATGCAGTCGAGTACACATCTTGATGGAAAGTGCCTGATAGTTAGGAGACACATATTTTAATGATTTCAGTGCTTGTATAAGTATGGTAACATGCAAGAAATTGGGTTCATATCTTTTTGTCCTAAAAATATCTAACTGCCTAAATGTCTGTTCTGCCAATTTTCTCAGAGCACAGAGTGCCTCATTCCCGATCTCTGTCCTGAACTCCTTTCAGGTGTGTTGATGGTCAATGACTCAACCCTTGTAGAGCCCTATGGCAAGTGGCATTATTTAATCAGCAAGTCCTTGGCCAAAAACCGCAGCACTTGCCAATCAGAGCAAACCCTGGGAAGTCCCGGATTCTGAGATATCAGCCCTTGGGGATTCCTGTGTTCTGCTTAGAATGAAAATGTGTGTCAGCTCTTCCTCCTCTCCCACCATCCAGCACTGAAAAATTTCAAGATTAAAATTACAAAGCAACAGGAGTTCCTGTCTTGGCTTAGCGGTAACAAACCCAACTAGTATCCATGAGAATGCGGTTTTGATCCCTAGTCTCACTTGGTTAAGGATCGGGCGTTGCCGTGACCTGTGGTGTGGGTCTCAGATGAAGCTCAGATCTGACGTTGCTGTGGCTGTGGTATAGGCTGGCAGCTGCAGCTCCAATTTGACCCCTAGTCTGGGAACTTCCATATGCCGCAGGTGTGGCCCCCACAAAAGGAAAAATAAATATATCAATCAATCAATCAATCAATCAAAATAAAATTGCAAAGGAACAGGAAACATAAAGGTAAAGGAATAATGAATGACCTGAAGAGAAGTCAGACTCTGGACAGTGGTCTAGACAGTATTCTTGGGCTATATTTACATAGAGATCCACAAAAACCAGGAACGTGTAGTCTGTGCAGCTAGTCTGGCCGGTTCAGTCATGAAGGCAGTGGCGATTCCACAGGACTCATTGGCCTTAGATGGCAATTTCCTTTTGAAATAATGACTGTGGACATTTCATACCCAATAGATTTCTTCATTAGTATATGTGCCTTCCTTTCAAACTCTAAAATGGCCAATTCTGGAGTTCTCGTCATGGCTCAGTGGTTAACGAATCCGACTAGGAACCATGGGGTTGCGTGTTCGATCCCTGGCCTTGTTCAGTGGGTTAAGGATCCGGTGTTGTCGTGAGCTGTGGTGTAGGTTGCAGACGCGGCTCGGATCCCGCGTTGCTGTGGCTGTGGCGAAGGCCGGCAGCTACAGCTCCTGTTAGACCCCTAGCCTGGGAACCTCCATGTGCCACGGGTGTGGCCCTAGATAAGGCAAAAAGACAAGAAAAAAAAAATGGCCAGTTTGGAAAAGCTAGAGGTAATTTTATGATTCAGAGGAAAAGACATAAAAGATCATAAGTGCTGAATTTTAAATCCATAATCTTTTCAAAGCCAGTGTACATCCATGTGCTCACTAGATTTGAGAGAAAGGGATTGGAAAGTTCAAGTTGACCCATTAGGCCACTTCTGTCTTGGAATGAAATCTTTCCAAAGTTCTGTCCCTTCCAGAGCCCAAGAATGGGCTCTTGTCTAACACTCGGAAATGAACTGTCCAAGAAGACACACGTGCTGATAAAGCAAAAGACTCAATGCGAAGGGGCGTCTGTCTGGGCGGGGAGCAGCAGGGCACGGCAACCCAGGAGAACTGCTCTGCCACTTGGCTCACAGTCTCAGGTTTTATGGGAATAGGGTTAGTTTCCCGGTTGTTTCTGACCAGTTGTGTTGCTCAGCCCATACTTGGTCTGGCTCAGGGTCTTTGTCGATGGCTTGCACCTCCCAGCTAAGATGGATTCCAGTGCCAAGGATTCTGGGAGGCTGGTCATCTCCTCCCTCCTACAGGCCCCTCCCAGATTCTCTGTGTGAGTCTTCAGGGCAGCACCTTGTTTTGTTCCTTATCAGGGCCTGGCCAGGGTAGGCACTTTCAGTCAATAATCCCCAAACAGTTCCAGGAAAATTTGTCCTCAAATTACTTTAGGTTGTCAGTTGTCAGAAAGTCCTTCATCCAAAGTTTTCAATCTCCATAAGCTAGACCAACTTTTTTTCCTGGTCATTGCAAGCAAGATCATTATTAAAGAAGACTTTTCACGTTTTAGGTGTAACTTAAGCACAGTAAAATGCATATTTTCACCTCCCCAGAAAGTTCCCTCATGTCTCTTC
>PVHT021183699.1:41229947-41245682 GCA_004024745.2 Catagonus wagneri
GTATTCTGTTGCTTTTGGATGGAATGTCCTATAAATATCTATTAAGTCCATCTGATCTAATGCTTCATTCAGGGCCTGTGTTTCCTTATTGATTTTCTGCCTGGATGACCTGTCCATTGCTGTAAGTGGGGTGTTAAATTCCCCCACTATGATGGTGTTATTGTTGATTTCTCCTTTTAAGGTTGTTAGCAGTTGCCTTATATATTGTGGTGATCCTATGTTGGGTGCATAGATATTTAAAATGGTTATATCTTCTCCTTGGATTGATCCTTTGATCATGATGTAGTGCCCTTCCTTGTCTCTTAAAATGTTCTTCATTTTAAAGTCTATTTTGTCTGATAGGAGTATTGCTACTCTGGCTTTCTTTCGATGCCCGTTTGCATGGAGTATTTTCTTCCATCCTCTCACTTTCAATTTGTATGTGTCCCTAGAAGTGAAGTGGGTCTCTTGAAGACAGCATATATATGGGTCTTGTTTTTGTATCCATTTGGCTAGTCTATGTCTTTTGGTTGGGGCATTCTGTCCATTAACATTTAAGGTAATTACTGATATGTATATTCTTATTACCATTGTATTAACTGTTTGGGGTTTTTGTTGCTCTTTTTTTTTACCCTGAAGTTTTGATATAGGAGTCTATATACAAATGAGATTGTTTTAAGTTGTTGGTTTCTTAATTGCATGTATGTCTCCAGTGACCAGCATTTGTGCTTTCTTCTCATGATTTCTGATTTTGGTAGCATAATTGTGCATCTGTGGTTTAGTATCTTTACTGTATATATGCCTTTCCTGGTGAGCCTTGTCATTTGTGGTGTTTTTGTTTCTGGTTGTGGCCTTTTCTTTTGTGCCTAGAGAAGTTCCTTTAAGATTTGTTGTAAAGCTGGTTTAGTGTTGCAGAAATCTCTTAGCTTTTGCTTATCTGTAAAGGTTTTGATCCCTCCTTCAAATCTGAATGTGAGCCTTGCAGGGTAAAACAATCTTGGTTGGAAGTTTTTCCCTTTCATCACATTAAGTATATCATGCCACTCCCTTCTGGCCTGCAGAGTTTCAGCTGAAAAATCTGCTGATAACCTTATTGGGGTTCCCTTGTATGTCATTTGTTTCTTTTCCCTAGCTGCTCTCAAAATTTACTCTTTGTCTTTAATTTTGGTCATTTTGATTAATATGTGTCTCGGGGTGTTCCTCCTTGGGTTTATTTTATATGGTACTCGTTGCGCTTCCTGAATTTGACTGAGTGGTTCCTTTCCCATATTAAGGACATTTTCGGCTATTATATCTTCAAATATTTTTTCTGTCCCCTTCTCTCTCTCTTCTCCCTCTGGCAGCCCTATAATACGGATGTTGGTGCGTTTAACATTATCCCAGAGTTCTCTGAGACTCTGCTCATTTCCTTTCAATCTTTTATCTCTTTTCCCTTCAGCATCAGTGATATCCACTAATCTGTCCTCCACCTCACTAATTCGTTCTTCTGTCTCCTGTATTCTGCTGTTGGCTGCTTCTAATGAATTTTTTATTTCAGTTATTGTATTTTGCATCTCTTGTTTAATTTTTACATCTTGTATTTCTCTGCTCAGTGTTTCCTGTAAATTATCAGTCTTTGCCTCCAGTCTATTTCCAATGCCTTGCATCATGTTCAGCATCAACAGTCTAAAGTCTCTTTCTGGGAGGCTGATAATCTCCTCATCACTGAGCTGTTTTTCTGGGCTTTTCTCTTTCTCCCTTATCTGAATTAGAGTTTTCTGTCTTTTCCTTTTTATAGGTTTTTGGTGTGGTGACCTTTTTGTAGACAATATAGTTGTAACTTCTCTTAGTTCAGGTGTTTGCCTCCCCTGTGGCTAAAGTTGGTGTGGAGGGGGCTTGCTGTAGGCTTCCCGATGGGAGGGACTGATGCCTGCCCACTGGTACGGGGTGGGGGCGGGGTGTTGATTCTTATCCCTCTGATGGGTGAGGCTTTGTCTCTGGATGAGATTAGAGGCTGGTTGTGTGCCTGAGGGGTCTTTAGGCAGCCTGTTAACTGATGGGTGGGGCTGAGATCCCACCTGGATTATTGTTTGGCCTGGGGCTTCTCAGAGTTGATGGGAGGGACCAGATTTTCCCAGAAATGGCCCCCTCCAGAGAAATGCAGGCTGATGAATGTTCCCGAGAGCTTCACCTCCAATGCCCTTCCCCCACAACAAGCCACAGTCACTCTTGTTTTCCCAGGAGATCCTCCAAGAATTGCAGTCAGGTTCCACCTGGATTCCTATGGAGACTGCTTTGCCCTGGGACCCAGTGCACATGAAAATCTGTGTGCACCTTTCAAGAATGGGGTCTCTGTTTCCCCCAGTCCTGTGGAGCTCCTACACACAAGCCCCGCTGGCCTTCAATGCCAGATGCTCTGGGGGCTCTTTCTCCCTTTGCCCAATCCCCAGGCGTGGGGTTTTGGCGTGGGGTTTTGACGTGGGGCTCAGAACTCTCAGTCCTGTAGCTGAGTCTCTGTGATGCAGTTACTTTCCAGTCTGTGGGGCTTCCCACCCGGGAGGTATGGGGTTGCTTCTATCGCGTAATTGCTCTTCCTACCTCTTGATGTGGTCTCCTTTTTGTCTTCTGGAGTAGAATATCTTTTCTGGAAGTTTACAGTCCATTTGGTTGAAGGCTGCCTGGCATTTGGTTGTAGTTTTGTAGTTTTTTGGGAGGGAAGTTGAGCTCCAGTGCTTCTATTCCGCCATCTTAATCCAATCTCCTTGCCTCTTCATTCTTTTAACACTGTCTTTTCCAAAAAAAAAAAAAAAAGGGTTTGAATTTTGATGAAAATCAGTTTATCAAGATTTTCTTTTATGCATCATGGTTTGGTGTCATTTCTAAGCATTCTGCCTAATACCAGGTTGCAAAACTTTTCTTTGATGTTTTTCTTATAAAGTTTTATGTTTTTACATTTAGATCTATGGTCCATTTTGAGTTAATTATTTTACGAAGTGTGGGGTTTAGGCCCAGAGTTTTCTTAGTTATGAATGGCTAATTGTTTCAACGTTATTTGGTAAAAAGACCATCATTTCTCCACAGAATTGCTTTTGAACCTTTGTGCAGAAAATCAGTTGGTTGTTTTGAGTGGTTTCTGCTTTTGGATTCTCTCTTCTGTTCCATTGATCTCTATGTTTATCCTTTTTTCAGTATTACACTATCTTAATTACCACAGGTGTGTAGTAATTTTTAAAATCAAGTAATGTGAGACCTCCAATATGACTCTTCATTTCTTTTTTGGCCACCCTGTGGCATAAGGTAGTTCTCAGACCAGTGGTCAAATCCGAGCCAGAGTTGTGACCTACACCACAGCTGCGACAAAGCTGCATCCTTAACCCACTGTGCTGGGCCGGTGTTGAACCCAGGTCCCTGCCGCAACAGGGACACCTGATGATCCTGTTGTGCCTACAACACAGTCAGAGCAACACTGGATCTGAGCCGCCTCCAGGACCTTGTGGCAATGCCAGACCCTTAACCCAGTGCGTGAGGCCAGGGGTCGATCCTGCATCTTCACGGACATTATGTTGAGTTTTTTTAACCTGTTGAGCCACAACAGGAACTCCCACAGAATTCACTTTTAAAGTGTGTGGGATGTGTTGAAAGTTCCCATTGTGGTTCAGTGGAAACAAACTTGACTAGTATCCATGAGGATGTGTAGTTGATCCCTGGCCTCCCTCAGTGAGTTAAGTTGTAGGTCACAGATGCGGCTCAGATCCTCTTTTGCTGTGGCTGTGGTGTAGGCTGGCATCTGTAGCTCTGATTCAACCCCTAGCCTGAGAACTTCCATATGCTGCAGGAGGTGCAGCCCTAAAAAGCAAAACAAACAAACAAACAAATAAAGTCTGTGGGGTCTGTAACGATATCCCCTTTTTAATTCTAGAAATTAGTAACCTGTGTCTTTTCTCTTTATTTGTCCGTCTGACTAGCGAATATTGACGTTTTGCATTTTGCAGGTAATCCTGAAAATCCAGGTTGCAAGTTTCAGCTTGTGTACTGTGGGCTATGGTTCCAAAGTCACCTTAGTTTTGAAAGCATTTGCAATGCTGTTTGGATCAGTCCCATGTGTGTGCCACCCAGTGGTCAGTCTGGAACCTGGGCAATGTGCTACCTTGTAGCTCAGCTGGCAAAGCTCGTGGGATGATTTTTAGGGTCAGGTCTTGTGCCCATAAGCTCCAGGATCAGCCCAGGCTTTCTGGGATGTCTCTCTTGGTCTTTCTCATCTCTGTGTTGTCTTCAATACTTTCTAATGCCTAGACTCTCCCTTCCCAGTCCTCCAGCCAGAAAGGTATAGCATTAGTTTGCTAGGACTGCCATAACAAAATACCGTAGACTGGGTGACTTGAACAGCAGAAATTAATTTTCTCACAGTTCTAGAGATCAAGTTTTCTGCAAGATTGGTCTCCCTTGAAGCCTCTCTCCTTGCCTTCTTACTGTGTCCTCATGTCGTCTTTCTTCTGTTCAAGCACAGGTCTGTGTCCTAATCCCCTCTTCTTATGATGACCCTGAACCTGAAATACCTCTAATTCAAACCCAGCCAGATTGGAACTTGAACTGACAGTTTTTTTAATTAGGCTCACTCACCTGGTGTCTGGACTTATTGAGGCTCAGATTCTGTGTCTCAGTGCAGAAGGAATTCAGTAAGAGACAAAGAGATAAACAAGAAATAGATTTATTAAGATAGGATGCTTGTGAGAGATGCACGCAGGCAGGCAAGGAGGCTCTGCCCTGAGGAATAAGTGGGCTACGTTTTTATAATCCAAGGAAAGTGGGGAAGGGAAAAAGGCTGCCTTCTCCCTCACTCTTCAAGTAGATGTCAGGCTTACATCACTAGCTCCTCCTTCATATAAGGTAAGAGAGAATTTGACTCTATGATGTCAAACGAGGATTCTCATGTTCCCTATTCAAATCATCAGAAAGGTGGTAACATATGCTAAAGTCTGTTGAATCTTCTCAGGTTTCTGTATAATGAGGGTCTCCTGCTTTAGAATGTCTTCTTTCCCTTAAATTCCTGTCCTTGGTCCTAAGGATCATTATCTTGCTGAACTTGACTGCAGGCTTCATTTTATCTTTCACTTAATGACCTGGCGCATATCTTGTGCTTTTCCTTATGGTTTTATAGTTAAGCGAGTCTGCTTCATTCCACGACGTTCTGATGGCTTTCTTGAGTGATTTTAACTTACAGTGATCTCCCAAACTCTCCCTAGGTTTCCCTCTCTATCTGTGGTCCCCTGCCAGGACTTGTACAACTACCTGTGTAACTATTCTATTCTGTTCCTATCAACACCAGTCATATTGGATTAGGCTCCACCCTAATGACTTTATTTTACTTTACTTACCTCTTTAAAGGCCATCTCCAAATACAGCCACATTTGAGATACTAGAGGTTAGGACTGAAATATATGAACTCGAGGGGCACACAGTTCAGCTCCTACCAGTGTGGCTTAGTTTCCCTGCCCTAGGGGTGAGATGCGCGTCTTACTCCTGTGTCTGCATCTGGCACCAAGAGGGGACCTGGAGAGAAACAAAGCACTGGTATTCTCTCCATGCTTTTGGAACCTCAGCTCTGAAAATGGTCAGAGACCATTTTCCCCTCCCTTAGAATTTTAAGCATCTGACCACCCACTGCTGGCACCAAGGTATATTACCTGCAGGCTGGGACAGGAGAATGGAAAAAACAAAAACAGAAACCAGAATGGGGTATTGTTACTGAAACTCAGCCTTTGTCCGCCAGTGCTGAATAGAAACGTGGAGACAGAGTTTTGGGCTAAGGGGGAAAATACTTGATTGCTTTGCCAGGCAAAGGAGGCCACAGCATTACAAAGGCCACAGCATTACAAAGACGTAATGCCCTCCTTTGGGAGAGAATAGGAATTTTGGGATTGGACAATGGAACCACAGATAAGGAACTGGGTAGCTTGTATTCTTCTTCATAGCTGATGTTTAGTGGCCCCGAGACTGGTTCTGGTGGTCCTGGAGTGAAGAGGCTTCATCACGTAGTTGATGACTATGGTTTATTGGGCTTTTAGTGCAGCCAAAAAGCTCAAAGTTATTTTTATGTGTATGCCTTGAGGAGGAACCAAGACCCTACCCTAAGGCTGCACTATTGTTTCTAGACTGCGCCTCCCTTGTCTCCGCATCCCCTCCCATCTCTGATTAACAACTGTGTGAACCTGCCCTCTGGAACTCAGGGAAGGTCAAGGAGGCTGAATGGAAGCCTATTTCCTACAGACAAGAAATAGGGAGACACAGAAAGGCTTTTTTGTGTGCCCGGGAGCCTCATAGGGCTTTGCTTGGATTCAGTATTCTCCCTACTCTCTACTCTTCCTCCTCCAACACACACACACTCCTCCTCAGAAAGAAAGGGCTTCTCTCTGAACTCTGCAGCTGATGGACGTTTCTGAGTTTTGAGCAAGTGCTTTGGCATCCAGGCTGGGCAACGTAAGGGGAAAAAAATTGAACTCCCTTCCGTTGTGGCTCAGTGGTTAATGAATCCGACTAGGAACCATGAGGTTACGGGTTCGATCCCTGGCCTTGCTCAGTGGATTAAGAATCCAGAGTTGCTGTGAGCTGTGGTGTAGGTCGCAGACGCCGCTCAGATCCTGTGTTGCTGTGGCTGTGGCCGGTGGCTACAGCTCTGATTAGACCCCTAGCCTGGGAACCTCTATATGCCATGAGTGCGGCCCTAGAAAAGGCAAAAAGACCGAAAAAAAAAAAAATTGAACTCCCTACCAGTTTGGTGGACCTTTGGATTCTGATCTCTTTCCCTGATTTGCCTGCTACCATTTGCTTTTCAGCATCCTTAGTCACTACTCCACACATTTCGAAATGACTTGTGGTTGCAGTCAGTGTGATAGACAGGGCAGGTGTGTTTACTCTGTCTTTCCTCGAAGCCTCACCCTGTATTTTGTTTTGTATTTTTTGTTTTTATGTGCCCTTTTATTTATTGATTGATTTTTGCTTTTCAGGGCCACCCATGCCATATGGAAGTTCCCAGGCTGGGGCTCAAACCAGAGCCACAGCTGCCGGCCTGCACCACAGCCACAGCAGAGCCAGATCAGAGCCGTGTCTGTGACCCACGCTACAGCCCACGGCAACACCAGATCCTTAACCCACTAAGTGAAGCCAGGGATAGAACCCGCATCCTCGTGAATCCTACTCAGGTTCGTTAACCTCTGAGCCATGAAGGGAACTCCCTCCCGTGCCCTTTTAATCACCTCCCAAAGGCTCCATCCCAAATACCGTTATGTTGGGGATTAGGTTTCAGCGTGTGAGTTTGTGAGGGGAACAATACATTTGGTTTATTTCAATGGAGATAGTGGTGATGCCTATCTCACGAGACTGTTATGAGGGTTAAACGAGTTAATGTTTGGAAAGCTGTGTAGAACAGTGTCTTTAACATAGCTAGTGTCCTATGAATGTTAATTCATTTTTAAAAATGAATAAAGGATTTCTAAGAGGAACTCACCAAAAGGGCAGAGCTCAAGTCAAGACCAATGCCTGACCTGCAGGGAGGGTGAGATGATAAAAACAAAGGCAATAATGTATTTGGCCCAGTGCCTGATATATACCAAATGCAGTAAATGCCAACCGTTTTTCTTGTTGAGCTTCCCCTGGTTTTCTTTGTGGGCCCGTCCATAGCGAGTGACTATGAATTGGCATCCAGACCTGACACATCCATCTGCCTTGACCCTGTAGAAGTGTCCTCTTCTCCTTTAGGAACAGTTACACTTGAGCATGGTCAGGCCCCAAAGAGCAGCATCTCAGCAGTGGAAAAGCACACATGACTTTCAGGGACCTGTTGTCACTAGTGTCCAGCATGGCAGCAACAGAGCCAGAACAGCTAAAACCAGGGCTGCTGAGGGGCAAGTGACTTACCCAGTTCTTTCTCCATAAGGACTGGAGGGAGTCTCTGCATTTGTGGGCATTTGGCAGGAGGGGTGAGGCCCCAGAGAGATATTGGTCATGGCTAATGGAATGAATGGTGACTCAGCTGGTTTATCTACAGCTAGTTTCTCCCGGTGGGGAAAGGGGTTAGTGAGACCAAATATAATTCTGTATGTGGTAAAACCCAAGTAGTTAGAGATGCTAACTAGGTCTCTAAGTAAATATGTAATATAATAGATGTCGATAATGTAAAGAACATGTAATACATGTGTTACGTGTGTTGTATATATGTGTGTGTAGAGAAAAAAAAGAGCATAAAATCTCCACCTACTTGGTTTCTACTACATACTGAATTGTATCTTGTATTTATGTTACCTGGTAACATGTATATTACATGTTAACACACATTATGTGTAAATTATATTATGAATTGCATATGTATATATTTAGAGATCTAGTTTGCATTTCTATTTTATTTTTACCACATACCGGATTATATTTTATATTTATTATACACATTTTGATATCAGAAAATAATGACAATTTGGAGTTCCTGTCATGGTGCAGCAGTTAACAAATCTGACTAGGAACCATGATGTTGCAGGTTCGATCCCTGGCCTTGCTCAGTGGGTCAACGATCTGGCATTGCCATGAGTTGTGGTGTAGGTTGCAGACACAGCTCGGATCTGGCATTGCTGTGGCTGTGGTGTAGGCTGGCAGCTGTAGCTCCAGTTCTACCCCTAGCCTAGGAACCTCCATATGCCGTGGGTAAGGTCCTAAAAAAGCAAAAAAAAAAAAAAAGAATGACAATTATTACAAGATAATCCATGGGAAAAGGTGGATGTTGTAGGCATGAATCAGTTTTCTCATTGCCACCCAGAAGGATTTAGTATCATGGCCACCCTTGGCCTCCTCCCTGCTCAGCGGCCTGCTGCTAACAGTGGCCTGGAGGCCCTGTCACTTTCTTACAGTGTGGTGATCCCTCCTGCTTTGGGCCCACTGGGAGCTTTTGAGGAGTTGAGAGAGGTTTGGAAAAGTAGGAAGAGGGCTGAACTGGGAAAAGGCCCAGTTGCCAGGCCCATCTGGCGGGCTCCTTGGTGCCTGGCTGATATAGAGTCACTGAGCTTTTTAGAGCCCTGCCCTGTCTGAGCTGTCCACTCTGGAGTAAAATCAAAGGCCAAGAGTTAACTCTGGGATCTGAAAGCATATGAAGAGAAGTATGAGAATGACCATAGTTAGTGTTTATTTATTGGCAGGTATTTTGTGCCTGGCACTGTGCTATTTATATGCATCCTATTTTATGTAATCTTCCCTCACAATGCCTATCAGAGGTGTTTTTTTTTTTTTTTTTAATCTTTTTGGGGCCACACCTGTGGCATATGGAGGTTCCCAGGCTAGGGGTCCAATCGGAGCTGTAGCCGCCGGCCTACGCCAGAGCCACAGCAACGTGGGATCTGAGCCATGTCTGTGACCTACACCACAGCTCATGGCAACGCTGGATCCTTAACCCACTGAGCAAGGCCAGTGACTGAACCCGAGTCTTCATGGATGCTAGTTGGGTTTGCTAACCGCTGAGCCACAACAGGAACTCCCAGTGGTGTTCTTATTATTAACAAATTTATTTGGATAGATGATATACTCTGTACAAAATTCACAGGGCACAGATTTTACTGAGTCTCTAATCAAATAAATCAGGTAAATTAATATAGAGATAAAGCAAATAAAATAGATGGTAATAGTTGTAAAGTCTAAGTGGTGAGTATGTGGGAATTCATTGCACTCTTCCTTTAACTTTTTCGTATGTTGGAAAGTTTTTCATCATAAATTTGGGTGGAGGAAAAGTGTGTCTTTCTCCTACCCTCATCTTTCTTATGACATTCCCCTCCCAGGAGGTAAGCACTGTTAGCAATTTCCTGCTTCTCCTTCAGATATTCTCAGATATTATGAATGTGTTCATATGCACTCGCACGCACACGTATCTGTGTCTTAGGGCACTCTGGTACCACATTCACAGAATTTAGTTTTTGGAAGCTCTAGAAGCATAGCTGTCTAGGGAAGGCTATCCGGGTGAATTCCCACCGCCCCTATCCCAGGGCTCTGTGACTCTTTTGTTCCCCAATTTGACCCCTGGAGGGCGCCCTCTCCGCTTAAGTGGCAACAGCAAGCAGTAGAAAGGACCCCCTGTCAGGGCCGCTGCCACGTGACTCAGGAAAAGGGGGACCTCCAAAAGTACAACTTTTTCTGTTCTCTGGCTTTAGCCACATTTTTTGTGGGAAGCAGAACTGAGACTCCCAGGCCACATTTTGGCTTTGCAGCGAGCAAAGACTGAGAGAAGGAACGTGCTCAGAAAGCTTCACCCACACGCTGTTCCGTGACCTTTTAGAGGATAAATACAACTTCCCATTTCCAGGCGCAGGATACACTTCGTAGCATCCCAAACATTCTGATGTTGATTAATTGACTAGACTTTTAAAATTCTTTTTTGACCAAACGAAAGCCATTTTTAAAAAGACATTAGAACCTCTTTATAGCACTGGGGTTGGAAGATGTCTCTGAATTAATAACACCGATCTTGTTCTATGTTTAGTTATGTAATTTATTATCATTACTATTATTTTGTGTTTTTCAGGGCCGCATTAGGCGCATATGGAGGTTCCCAGGTTAGGGGTCCAATAGGAGCTGTAGTCCTTGGCTTACGCCACAGCCACAGCAACGTGGGATCTGAGCCACGTCTGCCACAGCTCACGGCAAAGCCGGATCCTGAACCCACTGAGTGAGGCCAGGGGTGGAACCCGCGTCCTTATGGATGCTAGTCAGGTTCATTAACCACTGAGCCATGGCGGGAACTCCCTGGTTACTATGTAATTTATAGAGACAAAATTTGCCATATTATCTCTGGATCTGTGTAAAAATGAACTGTATTTTTTTTTTCATTTTTTAAAGTTTCATTGAAGTATAGTTGATTTATAATGTTGTAATAATTTCTGCTCCATAAGAAAGTGATTCATGTATATATACACACAACATCTATTCTTTTTCACATTCTTTTCCCATGTAGCTAATCCCAGAGTTGCGTAGAGTTCCCTGGGCTTTACAGCAGGTCCTTGCTGGCTGGTCATTACTTATGCCACAGTGTGCATATGCCAATCCCAGACTAGTAGTCCATCCCTCTCCCCACCCTAACATGTCCCCGTTGGTAACCATAAATTTGCTTTCAGAGTCTGTGAGTCTGTTTCTGTTCTGCAAATAAATTCATTTGTATCCTTTTTAAAGATTCCACATGTAAGTGATAACATATGATATTTATCTTTCACTGTCTGACTAACTTTACTTAGTATGGTAATCTCTGGGTCTATCAGGTTGCTGCAAATGGCATTATTCTTTTTTATGGCTGAGTAATACTTCCTCATATATATATATATATATTACATCTTCTTTATCCATTCCTCTATTGATGGACATTTAGGTTGCTTCCCTACCTTGGCTATTGTGAATAGTGCTTCATTGAACATTGGAGTTCGTGCATCTTTTTGCATTATGGTTTTCTCTGCTTAGATGCTCGGGAATGGGATTGCTGGATTATGTGGTAGTTCTATTTTTAGGTTTTTTTTTTCATCTTTTAGGGCCACACCTGTGGCATATGGAAGTTCCCAGGCTAGGGGTCGAAACTGAGTTGTAGCTGCTGGCCTACACCACAGCCACAGCAATTCCAGATCCAAGCCATGACTGTGACCTACACCACAGCTCACAGCAATGCTGGATCCTTGACCCACTGAGGAGGCCAGGGATCAAACCCTCATCCTCATGGACACTAGTTGGGTTTGTTTCCTCTGTGCCTCAACGGGCACTCCTATTTTTAGTTTTTTGAGGAACCTCCATGCTATTTTCCATAGTGGTTGCACCAATGTACATTCTTACCAGCATCCCTTTTCTCCACATCCTCTCCAGCATTTGCTATTTGTAGATTTTTTTTGTCTTTTTTTTTCTGTCTTTTTAAGGCTGCAACCATGGCATACAGAGTTTCCCAGGCTAGGGGTCTAATTGGATCTCTAGACGCTGGCCTACACCACACCATAGCAATAAAAGAACCGAGCCGCGTCTGTGACCTACACCACAGCTCATGGCAATGCTGGGTCCTTAACCCACCGAGTGAGGCCAGGGATTGAACCTGCGTCCTGATGGATCCTAGTCAGATTTGTTTCTGTTGCACCACCAGTGGAACTCCTCCATTGTATATTCTTGCCTCCTTTGTCATAGATTAATTGACCATAGATGCTTGGGTTTATTTCTGCAGTTTCTATCCTGTTCCATTGATCTATATATCTATTTTTGTGCTGGTACCATACTGTTTTGATGACTAGCTGTGTCGTATAGTCAGAAGTAGAGAGCCTGATTCCTCCAGTTCCATTTTTATTACAGTATCATGTTGTCTGCAAATGGCAACATTTTTACTTCTCTTCCAATTTGAATTCCTTTTTATATCCTTTTCTTCTCTGATTGCCATGGCTAGGGCTACCAAAATTATGTTGAATAAAAGTGGTGAGAGTGGACATCCTTTTCTTGTTCCTGATCTTAGCGGAAATGATGCATTTCCACTTTTGAGAATGATGTGGGTTTATTATATAGGGCTTTTATTATGCTGAGGTAGGTTCCCTCTATGCTCACTTTCTGGAGGGTTTCGTGTGTGTGTGTGTGTGTTTATACTTTTTAGGGCCTCATCTGCAGCAAATGGAGGTTCCCAGGCTAGGGGTCAAATCGGAGCTACAGCTGCCGGCCACAGCCACAGCCATAGCAATGCCAGATCCAAGCTGTGTCTGCAACCTACAACACAGCTCACAGCAATGCCAGATCCTTAACCCACTGAGTGAGACCAGGGATCAAACCCGCAACCTCATGATTCCTAGTTGAATTTGTTTCCACTGCACCATGATGGGAACTCTGAAGTTTTTTTTTTTTAATCACAAATGGATGTTTAATTTTGTCAAAAACTTTTTCTGCATCTGTTGAGATGATCATTTTTTTGTTGTTGTTGTTTGTTTTTCGGGTTTTTTTTTTTGCTTTTCAGGGCTGCACTCATGGCATATGGAGGCTCCCAGGCTAGGGGTCAAATCCGAGCTGTAGCTGCTGGCCTAAACCACAGCCATAGCAACGCGGGATCCAAGCCACGTCTGCGACTTACACCACAGCTCACTGCAACGCCAGAGCCTTAACCCACTGAGCAAGGCCAGGGATTGAACCTGCATCCTCATGGTTGCTAGTCAGATTTGTTAGCCACTAAGCCATGACAGAACTCTGATCATATGATTTTTATTCTTCAGTTTGTTAATACGGTGTATCACACTGATTGATTTGCAAATATTAAAAAATCCTTGCATGCCTGGGATAAATCCCACTTGATCATGGTGTATGATTCTTTTAATGCATTGTTGTATTCAGTTTGTTAGTATTTTATTTAGGATTTTTGCATCTATGTTCATCAGTAATATTGGCCTATAATTTTCTTTTTTGTGGTATCTTTGGTTTCGGTACCAGGGTGATGCTGGCCTCATAGCATGAGTTTGGGAGTGTTTCTTTCTCTAATTTTTTGGAATAGTTTCAAAAAGATAGGTGTTAACTCTTCTCTAAATGTTTGATATAATTCGCCTGTGAAGCCATCTGGTCTTGGATTTTTGTTTAAGTTTTTTTAATCATAGTTTTGATTTCAGTACTTGTGATTAGTCCATTTATCTTTTCTATTTCTTCCTGGTTCAGTCTTTGAAGGCTGTACCTTTCTAAGAATTTGTCCCTTTCTTATAGGTTGTCCATTTTATTGGCATATAATTGCTTTAGTAGTCTCTTATGATCCTTGTATGTCTGTTGGGTCATTTGTAATTTCTCTTTTTCATTTCTAATATTATTTGAGCCCTCTCCCTTTTTTCTTTTCTTTTTTTGTCTTTTGAGGGCCGCACCCATAGCATATGGAAGTTCCCAGGCTAGGGGTCAGATTGGCACTACAGCTGCTGGTCTATACCACAGCCACAGCAATGCCAGATCCAAGACATGTCTGTGACCTACACCACAGCTCATGGCAACACCAGATCCCTGACCCACTGAGCGAGGCCGGGGATTGAACCTGCGTCCTCATAGATTCTAGTTGGGTTCCTTACTGCTGAGCCACAACAGGAACTCCTCCCTTTTTTTCTTGATGAGTCTGGTTAAGGGTTTATCAATTTTGCTGATCTTTTCAAAGAATCAGTGTTAAGATTCATGGATCTGGAGTTCCTGTTGTGGCTCAATGGTTAACGAATCCAACTAGGAACCGTGAGGCTGCGGGTTTGATCCCTGGCCTTGCTCAGTGGGTTAAGGATCCGGCATTGCCATGAGCTGTGATGTAGGTTGCAGACGTGGCTTGGATCCCGCGTTGCTGTGGCTGTGGCAAAGGCCGGCAGCTACAGCTCCTGTTAGACCCCTAGCCTGGGAACCTCCATATGCTGCGGGTGCGGCCCTAGATAAGGCAAAAAGACAAAAAAAAAAAAGATTCATGGATCTTTTCTGTTGTTAGTTTCTATTTCGTTTTTTTTTTCTTTTCTGCTCTCATGTTTATGATTTCTTTCCTTCTATTAACTTTGAAATTTACTTGTTCTTTCTCTAGGTTCTTCTTTATGTGTAAGTTTCGGTGGTTTATTTGAGATTTTTTCTTGTTTCCTATGATAGACTAGTATTGCTACAAACTTCCCTCTTAGAACTGCTTTTGCTGTATGCTACAGGTTTTGGATTGTTGTGTTTTTGTTTTCATTTGTATCTATATAGTCTTTGATTTCTTCAGTGATCCATTGGCTGTTTAGTAGCATATTGTTTAGTATCCTTGTGTTTGTGTTTTTTGCAGTTTGTTTGTTTCATTCTTCCTTCCTTCCTTCCTTGGCTGCCCTGCAACATGTGGAGTTCCCAGGCCAGGGATCAGAGCTGAGCTGTAGCTGCAACCCAAACCACAGCTGCAGCAACACTGGATCCCCCGCCCACTGTCCTGGGCCTGGGGTTCAACCTGCAACCCAGGGCTTCCAAGATGCTGCCAATTCCATTGCACCACAGCAGAAATTCCTTTCTTTCTTTCCTTCCTTCTTTCTTCTTCTTCTTTTTTTTTTCTCTTTCTTTTTAGGACTGCACCTGCAGCATGTGGAAGTTCTCAGCCTCAGCATTGAATTGGAGCCATAGCTTCCAGCCTATACCATAGCCACAGCAATGCCAGATCCGAGCTGCATCTGTGACCTGCACTGCAGCTTATGGCAATGCCAGATCCTTAACTCACTGAGAGAGGCCAGGGATCAAACCTGCATCCTCATGGACAGTAGTCGGATTCTTAACTTGCTGAGCCACAATGGGAACTGCCTTTATTTCTAAGACTAGAATAATACTTCTAGTCTTACCATGTTGTGCTTGGTATGATTTCAGTTTTCTTAAACTTACCGAGACTTGATTTGTGACCCAGAATATGATGTCTGCTGGAGAATGTTCCATGTGCACTTGAGGAGGATGTATATTCTGCTGCTTTGAAATGGAATGTTCTATAAATATCTATTAAGTCCATCTGGACTAATGCATCATTTAAGGCTATATTTCCTTGTAGATTTTATGTCTGAATGATCTGTCCATTTCTGTAAATGGATTATTGAAGTCCCCCACTATTATTGTGTTATTGGTGATGTCTTCTTTTATGACTGTTAGTTTTTGCCTTATATATTGAGGTACTCTTGTGTTAGGTGCCTCTATGTATTTACACTTGTTATATCTTCTTCTTGGATTTATCCTTTGATCATTCATTATGTAATGTCCTTCTTTGCCTCTTTTTTTTTTTTTTTTTTTTTTTTTTTCTTTTTT
>PVHT021183699.1:41246682-41306347 GCA_004024745.2 Catagonus wagneri
TTTTTTTTTTTTTTTTTTTTTTTTTGCTTTTTAGGGCCATATCTGTGGCATATAGAGGTTCCCCAGGCTAGGGGTCCAATTGGAGCTACAGGTGCTGGCCTACACCACATGCACAACAACGCCAGATCCGAGCCGTGTTTGCAACCTACACCACAGCTCATGGCAACACCAGATCCTTGACCCACTATGCAAGGCCAGGGATCGAACCTGCAACCTCATGGTTCCTAGTTGGATTCGTTTCTGCTGCGCCACAATGGGAACTCCTATTTCTCTGTTTTTTTTGGATATGAGTATTGCTACTCCAGCTTTCTTTTGATTTCCATTTGCATGAATTTTTTTTTTTTTCATTCTCTCACTTTCAGTTTGTATGTGTCCTTAGAACTAAAGTAGGTCTCTCTTATATGGCATATATATGGATCTTGGTTTTGTACCCATTCAGCCAGGTTATGTGTTTTGGTTGAAGCATTTAATCTATTTATATATAAGGTAATTATTGATACATATGTTCTTTTTTGGTTTGTTTGTTTGGCTGCCCTGTGGCATATGAATTCCCAGGCCAGGTATCAGATATGAGCCACAGTTGTGATCCAAGCTGCAGCTGCAGCTGCAGCTACAGCAACAGCAACATTGGATCCTTAACTCCACTATGCTGGGCCGGATATCGAACCTGCGTCCTGGCATTCCCAAGATGCCATTGATCCCGTTGTACCACACCGGGAACTCCAATACGTGTTTTTTTATTGCCATTTTGTTAATTGTTTTGGATTCATTTTTATTGGTCTTTTTTCTTCCCCTCAACTTTTTTTCTCTTCTCTTGTGTTTTCATGACTAACTTCAGTGTTGTGTTTAAATTGCTTTTTCTTATTTGGGTGTGTATTGTAGATTTTTGGTTTGTGGTTACCATGAGGTTTTGATATAGGAATATATATATATATATATATATATATATATATATATATATATACAAGATTGTTTTAAGTTTCTGGTATTTCCATTACAAATGCATTTCCAGGATCTTGCATTTGTACTCTCTTCTTATGATTGCTGGTTTTGATATCTTATTTGTGTATGGATGATTTCCTACCTTTACTATGTGTTTGCCTTTACCACAGAGCCGTCTCATTTGTAATATTCTTATTTCTAGTTGTGGCCTTTTCTTTTCCACCTAGAGAAGTTCATTTTGTATTGTTGTAAAGTTGGTTTCATGGTCCTAAATTCTCTGAGAATTGGCTTGTCTGTAAAGCTTTTGATTTCTTCTTCAAGGCCGAATGAGAGCCTTAATGAGTAGAGTATTCTTAGTTGTCGATTTTTTCCTTTCATCACTTTATGTATATTGTGCCACTCCCTTCTGGGCTGCAGAGTTCCTGCTGAAAAATCAGCTGATAACCTTATTGGGGTTTCCTTTTATTATGTTATTCGTCGCTTTTGCCTATCTGCTTTCAGTATTTTCTCTTTGTCTTTAATTTTGGTCAATTTGATTAATATGTGTCTCAGATGTTCCACGTTGGGTTTATTCTATAAGGTGTTTGTTGTGCTTCCTGAACTTGAGTGAGTGATTCCTTTCCTCTGTTAGGGAAGTTTTTGGCTATTATATCTTCAAGTATTTTCTCTGGCCCTTTCTTTCTTTCTTCTCCTTCTGACACCCCTATGATATGAATGTTGATGCATTTAATATTGTCCCAGAGTTCTCTTAGACTGTCCCTGTTTCTTTTTTTCTTTATCTTATTCCACATTGTTGATTTCTTCCAGTCTGTATTCACCTCACTTATTCATTCTTCTACCTCCTATATTCTGGTACTGATTCCTTCTAAGTAAATTTTTCATTTCAGTTATTGTGTTGTTCATCTCTGCTTATGTTTAAATCTTCTATTTCTTTATAAAATGTTTCTTGTAATTTATTGAGCTTTGCTTCCAGTTTTTTTTTTCCCCCCGCAATATCTTCGATCATCCTTACTGTCATTACTCTGAAGTCTTTTTCATGTAGGTTACTTATGTCTGCTTCGCTTAACAAGCCAGTTTTTTTCCTTGATCTGGCTTGTATTTTTCTGCCATTTCATTTTGTCTAGCTTTCTGTGTGGTCTCCTTTTTGCTGGCTACACGGTTATAGCCTCTCTTGCTTCTGGTGTCTGCCCCCTTGTGGGTGAAGTTGATACAGAGGCTTGTGGCAGGCTTCTTGATGGAAGGGATTGATGCTTGCCCACTGGTGGATGGAGCAGAGTGTTGTCCCTCTGTTGGGTGGAGCTCTATCTCTGAGGATGATTAGAGGTGGCTGTGTGCCTGAGAGGACTTTAGGCAGCCTGTATGCTGGGGGGTTGGGCTATGTTCCCACCCAATTTGTTGTTTGGCATGGGGCTTCTCAGCCCTGATGAGTTGTGCCAGAATTTTCCAAAATGGTGGGCCTTCAGGGTAACCTACACTGATAATTATTCCCTGAGTTCTCTGCTGCCAATACCGTGTCCCCAAAGTGAGCCACAGCCATCCCCTCCTTTCCCAGGAGACCATCCAAGACTTGCAGGTATGTCTGACCCAGATTCTTACGGGGTCCCTGCTTTCCCGTGGAATTCATTGAGCATGGAATCCTGTGTGTGCCCTCCAAGAGTGGACTCTCTGCTTCCCCCAATCCTTTGGAACTGCTGCACTTAAGCCACACCAGTCTTTAATGCCAAATGCTCTGTGGGAGCTCCTCCTCCCAATGCGAGACCTCCAGGCTAGGGATCCTGATGTGGGGTTTGGTACTCTCATTCCTGTTGGAGAGCCTCTGCGATACAGTATTTTTCCAGTCTGTGGGGTCACCCATCTGGCAGGTATGGGATTGCTTATATTGTGAAAGCACCCCTCCTACAGTCTCACTGTGGCTTCTTCTTTGTCTTTGGGTATAGGATATCTTTTTTTTTTTTTTTGTCTTTTTGCTTTATCTAGGGCCGCACCTGCGGCATGTGGAGGTTCCCAGGCTAGGGGTCGTAGCTGCTGGCCTTCGCCACAGCCACAGCAACGCGGGATCCGAGCCATGTCTGCAACCTACATCACAGCTCACAGCAACACTGGATCCTTAACCCACTGAGTGAGGCCAGGGATCGAACCCACAACCTCATGGTTCTTAGTCGGATTCGTTAACCACTGAGCCATGATAGGAACTCCTGGGTATAGGATATCTTTTTTGGTAGCTCCCAGTCTGTTTTGTTGGTGCTTGTTCAGCAGTTAGTTGTAATTTGGTGTTCTTATGAGAGGAGGTGAGCGTCAAGTCCTTATACTCTATCTTTTCTGGAATCTCTACTCAAAATGAACTGTATTGTAACCGTAAGTGTAAAACAAAAGAAAAAAATTTAAATCCACAGTACTCTAGCTTAAATTAATCAGGAGTTCCCACTGTGGTACAGTGGATTAAGAATCTGACTGTGGTGGCTGGGGTCACTGTGGAGACATGGTTTTGTTTTGTTTTTTTGTTTGCTTTTTTTTTTTTTTTTGGTCTTTTTGCCTTATCTAGGGCCGCACCTGCGGCATATGGAGGTTCCCAGGCTAGGGGTCTAACAGGAGCTGCAGCTGTTGGCCTTCGCCACAGCCACAGCAACGCGGGATACAAGCCACATCTGCAACCTACACCACAGCTCACAGCAACGCCGGATCCCCAACCCACTGAGTAAGGCCAGGGATCGGACATGCAACCTCGTGGTTCCTGGTCGGATTCGTTAACCACCAAGCCATGATGGGAACTCTGAGACATGGTTTTGATCCCTGGCATTGCACAGTAGGTTAAAGAACCCAGTGTTGCTGCAACTATGGTATAGGTCATACCTGTGGCTTGGATTCAGTCCCTGGCCTGGGAGCTTCCATATGCCGTAGGTGTGACCATAAAAGGAAAATTAATCAAATAGACATGTTTTATTAATACTGAACATGTACAGTAACTTGAAGTAGACTATAAATATTTCCTATTAAGCCTGTGTCTCCCATGATGAAAGATAATACAAGAAAAGGAACATATATATATGTATGACTGACTTACTTTGCTATATAGGAGAAATTGGCACAATATTGTAAATCAACTGTACTTTAAAAAAATATATATATATAGAAAGAATGTGTCAGCACTCCACACAAAAACTACTAGAAATGATAAATTCAGCAAGGTAGTAGCAGGACACAAGATTAACATACAGAAATCTGTTCCATTTATTTATACTAATAATGAAATAGCAGAAAGGGAAAGTAAAAAAAAAAAAAAGTCCCTTTTAAAGTCACATCAAAAAATTAAATAAATAAAATGCTTAGGAATAAACCTGAACAAGGGGTTGAAAGACTTATATGCTGAGAACTATAAAACATTGGTAAAGGAAAATGAGGATGATTCAAAGAAATGGAAAGATATCCCACGTTCTTGCATTGGAAAAATTAATATCATTAAAATGGCCATACTGTCCAAAGCAATCTACAGATTTAATGTGATCCCCATCAAATTACCCATGACATTTTTCACAGAACTAGAACAAATAATACTACAGTTAATATGTAATAGTAAAATACCTGGAATTTCCAAAGTAATCATGAAGAAAAAGAACAAAGCTGGAGACATGACTCTCTCATTATTTTTTTTCTTTATTTTTTTTCTATTTTCTTCTTTTTTTTTGGCTTTTTGCCTTTTCTAGGGCCGCACTCGTGGCATATGGAGGTTCCCAGGTTAGGGGTCTAATCGGAGCTGTAGCTGCTGGCCTACACCACAGCCACAGCAACACTGGGTCCTTAACCCACTGAGCGAGGCCAGGGATCGAATCCACAACCTCATGGTTCCTAATCAGATTCGTTTCTGCTGTGCCATGATGGGAACTCCCTTCTTTAAATTTTTTTTAAAGTTTCCAGACTTTAGGAGTTCCCATCATGGTGCAGCGGAAACAAATCCAACTGGGAATCATGAGGTTGCAGGTTCGATTCCTAGCCTCACTCAGTGGGTTAAGGGTCTGGCGTTGCCATGAGCTGTGGTGTAGGTTGCAGACACGGCTCAGATCCCACATTGCCATGGCTGTGTGCAGGTCAACAGCTATAGCTCCAATTCGACCCCTAGCCTGGGAACCTCAATATGTTCTGGGTCAACCCTAAAAAGATAAAAGCCAAAAAAAAAAAAAAAAGGTTTCCAGACTTTAGATGGTACTACAAAGCTATAGTAATTAAAATAGCATGGTTTGGCCCAAAAACAGACATATGGATCAATGGAACAGAGTAGAGAGCCCTAAATGCAAAGTCAGTTAATCTTCAACAAAGCAGGCAAGACTATACAATGGAGAAAATAAAGTCACTTCAGCAAGTAGTGCTGGTAAAGCTGGACAGCCACATGTAAATCAATGAAGTTAGAACACCCTCTCACACCCTACCCATAAATAAGCTCATAATGGCTTACAGACTTAAATATGAGACAGGACACCATAAAACTGATAAAAGAGAACGTAAGAAAAACATTCTTTGACATCAATTGTAGCAATGTTTTCTTAGATCAGTCTCCCAAGGCAAAAGAAATAAAAGCAGAAATAACTAACAGGACCTAATCAAACTTATAAGATTTTCCTCGGCAAAGAAACCATAAACATCACTTCCTGGCCTTTTGACTAAGATCAAGTGTAGAAAACCATAAACAAAACAAAAAGATATGGACTGGGAGAAGTCTTGCACACTATGTGACTGACAAGGGCTTAATTTCCAAAATATACAAACAGTTCATACAACTCAGTAACAACAACCAGAAAAATCAGTCAGAAAATGAGCAGAAGAAGAGGTCCCATAGTGGCCCAGTGGTTAACAAATCAGAGTAGGAGCTATGAGGTTGTGGGTTCAATCCCTGGCCTTGCTCAGTGGGTCAATGATCCAGCGTTGCCGTGAGCTGTGGTATAGGTCGCAGATGCAGCTCGGATCTGGTGTTGCTGTGGCATAGGTTGGCAGCTGTAGCTCCTATTCAACCCCAAGCCTGGGAACCTCCATATGCTGTGGGTGCGGCCCTAAAAAGCAAAAAAAAAAAAAAAACAAAAAAAAAAAAACACAGAAGACCTAAATAGACATTTCTCCAAATAAATGTCTATTACATGCAGATGACCAGTAGACATATAAAAAGATGCTCAACACCATTAACCATTAGATAAAGCAAACCAAAACTACCATGAGGTACCACCTCACACTCGCAGAATGGTCATCATTAAAAAAAGTCTAGAATAACAAATACTGGAATGTGTGTGGAAAAAAGGAAACCCTCCTAAACTGTTGGTGGGAATGTAAATTGGTGCATCCTCCATGGAAAACAGAATGGAGATTCCTCAAAAAAATTAAAAGTAGAGTTATTGTATGATCTAGAGATCTCACTCCTGAACATATATCTGGAGAAAACTCTAATTTGGAAAGATACATGCACCCCAATGTTCACAGCAGCATGTCCATCAGCAGACGAATGCATAAAGAAGATGTGGTGTGTATATATATAAATATGTATATACAATGGAATATCACTCAGCCATACAAAAGAATGAAATAATGTAATTTGCAGGAACATGGATAGACCTAGAGACTATTGTGCTAAGTGAAGTCAGAAAGAGAAAGACAGGCATTCTCATTGTGGCTCAAGGGGTTAAGAATCCAACATAATGTCTGTGAAGATGCGGGTTCGATCCCTGGCCTTGCTCAGTGGGTTAAAGATCCAGTGTTGCTGCAAACTGTGGTGTAGGTCACAGATGCAACTTGGATCCAGTGTTGCCATGGCTGTGATGGAGGCCTGTAGCTACAGCTCTGATTCAGCCCCTGTCCCAGGAGCTTCCATATGCTGCAGGTATGGCTGGAAAAAGAAAAGAAAAGAAAGAAAAGGAAGGAACCATACGATATTACATAATAATGGCATAAATCAACGTATTTGCAAAAGAAATATTTTCTATGTCTTTTTCATAGACATAGAAAACAAACGTGTGGTTACCAAAGGGGGAAAGGGGTAGGGGAGGGATAACTTAGGGGTTTGGGATTAGTGGATGCAAACTACTGTCTAGAAAATAGATAAACTATAATGTACTACTGTATAGAGCAGGGAACTATATTCATATCCTATAATAAATCATAATGGAAAAGAATATGAAAAAAATACATTTATATAATTGAATCAATTTGCTGTACACCAGAAACTAACACATTGTAAATCAACTATACTTTGATAAAAGTAAATATTTAATTTAAAAGAACATGTATAAATATCTATTTTGAAAAATGAGGTACTATGAAAAAATTTATATGTTGGTTAAAATACAGCATAAATATAGCAATATAGCATAGCTGTTGAGAAAACCAGTTTTGCTGCTTAAAGAAATTTGTACTGCAAACCAATGAGTGAAATGATTTATGTATAAGATGATTCATAGTAACTCTTTTTAATAATATTTATGCTATTTATAATAGCAAAAAAAGGAAATAACCTAATTATTCAGGGTCTGGATTAAAAAGCATATATGGTACTGCCATGAAATGAAATATTATGAAGCTGTAAAAGGAATAAAGAAGCTTTCTGTATATAAGAGGTGTATCCATCCTCTACTTTACTAGAATTTCTTCAGAATGGTTATGAAGGGAAAACTGAGAAATCAGGTGATGCTTTCAACCATGACTTTCTTTTTTAAAACTTTTTCTGTTTTATTTTTTTATTTATTTAGCCTTTTAGGCCCACACCTACGGCATATGGAGGTTCCCAGGCTAGGAGTCAAATCAGAGCTACAGCTGCTGGCCTACACCACAGCCACAGCAACATGGGATCCGAGCCATGTCTGTGACCTATGCTACAGCTCACGGCAATGCCGGATCCTTAACCTACTGAGCAAAGCCAGGGATCGAACCCGCAACCTCATAGATTCTAGTCAGATTTGTTAACCACTGAGCTATGAAGGGAACTCCATTTTTCTATTTTATTTATTTATTTATTTATTTATTTTGTCTTTTTTTTGCCTTTATCTAGAGCCGCACCCACGGCATATGGAGGTTCCCAGGCTAGGGGTCTAACGGGAGCTGTAGCTGCCAGCCTTTGCCACAGCCACAGCAACGTGGGATCCGAGCTGTGTCTGCAATGTACACCACAGCTCACAGCAACACCGGATCCTTAACCCACTGAGCAAGGTCAGGGATCGAACCCGCAACCTCATGGTTCTTAGTCGGATTCGTTAACCACTGAGCCACGAAGGGAACTCCTCCCTTTTTCTATTTTAAATTAATTATTTATCCACAAGAAGTTGCAACGATAGTACAGGGAGGTCTGTGTGCCCTTCATCTTGTTTCCGCCAGTGGTTGTGGCTCAGAGAGCTGTAGTACAATACCAGACCCAGAAGCTGACACTAGTACAGCGTGTGTATACCAGTATATCACCGGTGTACAACTGAGGAACTGCCACTCCAGTCAATATACGCAACTGTCCCATCGTCACAAAGATCTCCCTTGTGCTGCCATGTCACCCCCACCCTTCCCTGTACCATTCCTACCCCCGGCAACCCCTAATCACTTTTCTGTCTCTGAAGTTTTGTCATTTTGACCGTATTATATAAATGGGATAATACAGCATGAGATTGGTTTTTTCTTTTCCACTTAGCATAAAGCCCTTGAAATCCATCCAAGCTGTTGCCTTTATCAGTAGCTTATTCCCTTTTACTGTTGAATATTATTCCCTGGTCTGGATGTACCACGGTTTGTTCAATCATTCAAATGTCATTGTAGGACATTTTGGTTGTTTCCAGTTGGAGGCTATTGCAGATAAAGCTACTGTGAACAATCATGTACAGGTTTTTGCGTGAACATAAGTTTTCATTTCTCTGGGATAAATGCCCAGGATTGCAATTGCTGGGTTTTAGGATAAGTGTATGCTTGGTTTTTTAGAAACTGCCAAATTATTTTCCAGAGTGCTGTACCATTTTACATTCCCAACCACAGTTTTCTTTTCATATAAAATGCTATTGACTGCTGTTAGCACCACGGCACTAGGCCAAAGACACATGAGAATCTGAGATATTTTTAATTTCTAGAGAAAATAAATTTAACATACATTAAATGAAGAAGAATCGAGAGGTTAGGACTAATCTGTTTGCTGACCCACAGGTTCCATGTTTGTGGTCCTGGGTTTTCAGAGTGATTCTTCCCTCATCATCAAGGTAACCTTTTGTTGGAAAGCTACAACATATTGCATAGGCCACCTGAGTGTATCCATGACCTCTGACCACTGTTCGTCTTCTGTCCCAAGGCTCCTGATGAAACTTGGGCTTATTCTGGAATGTTCTATCTCTAATAATAGTCACTTAGATAGTTTAAAGGGTCATTTGAGAACTACTCTTGCTCAGGGATCTTGGTACTTACACACCCTGCCCCCAGACCCCAGCACTAAACAGCATTAAAACTGTTCTGAATATGTCTGTCCACTCTGGCCCCTACACTCCAGCCTTTAGTTGTTAGAATACAGCTGTGAGGTCACACTCTGCTGTGTTAGGAATACAGGCTCCAGGGTCGTGCTGTCCTTCCTGATGTCCTTCCTGATGTCCTTGGACAAGTAACAGCTCCTGAGCCTGAGCTTCCTCAGCTGTACCATTGAGGTGAGCGGTAACAGTAGTGCTTGCGAACAAGGCCAGTCGGCTATTCTGCAGGTAGTTATAGGGCATCTGTTGTGGGCCAGCTGGGGGTTCAGTGGTGAACAAAGAGGAGGCCCTGCCCTCAGGGAGCACAAAAGAGAAAACAAAAGTACAGAGCACAGCCCTGCCTTTGGCGTACAGCTGGCCCTTGAGAAACATTAGTTGTGTTATTATTATAGTTAAACTCAATACTTGTTTATAGACTTGAATGGCCTATGAACCCAGTGCCACACACCTGGTCTAGTATAGTCTCATTCATTGTAGTCAGCCATTAATTACCGTTAATTGTTAGGAGTTGTGCTGGTCTCATCCTATTGCTCAAGTCAGATCAGTTGCTGACCAAGGGCACTCCATTTTGTGCTTAACATTTAGGATTATTCTGAATATAATATCTTGAATATAAAATTCAACAAGAGTCTCTGTAAACATACAGAAAGAATTTTTGTACAGACTTGCAAAGAAGTTCCTTACTGTGTGCTCAAAGGTTCATACATCATCAAAAGAATCCCACCACAGTATGGAGTTCCCGTCGTGGCTCAGTGGTTAACGAATCCGACTAGGAACCATGAGGTTACGGGTTCAATCCCTGGCCTAGCTCAGTGGGTTAATGATCCGGTGTTGCCGTGAGCTGTGGTGTAGGTTGCAGATGTGGCTCGGATCCCACATTGCTGTGGCTGTGGTGAAGGCCGGCGGCTACAGCTCTTATTAGACCCCTAGTCTGGGAACCTCCATATGCCACGGGTGTGGCCCTAGAAAAGGCAAAAAGACAAAAAAAAAAAGAAAACAAAAACAGTCCCACCACAGTAAAGAACAATTTCATTGTTTTGTTTTTTTTGTTTTTTGCCTTTTGTTATTTTAGGGCCGCACCCACGGCATGTGGAGGTTCCAGGCTAGGGGTCTAATCGGAGCTGTAGCCACCGGCCTATGCCACAGCCACAGCAACGTGGGATCCGAGCCACATCTGCAACCTATACCACAGCTCACAGCAACTCCAGATCCTTAACCCACTGAGCGAGGCCAGGGATTGAACCAACAACCTCATGGTTCCTAGTCAGATTCGTTTCCACAGAGCCACGATGGGAACTCCCAATTTCATTGTTTATAAAAGGTGACACATTTCAAAATACTTAATCAAAAATACAAAATTTGGCAGGGAAAAATACTTAGAGGAAATTCTTTTTTAAAATCTGTAAAACTGGGAGTTCCTGTCATGTGGCTCAGCAGAAATGACTCTGATTAGCATCCATGAGGATGCAGGTTCGATCCCTGGATCACTCACTGGGTTAAGGATCCAGCATTGCCTTGAGATGTGGTGTAGGTCACAGGCACGGCTTGGATCTGGAATTGTTGTGGCTGTGGTGTAGGCCAGCAGTTACAGCTCCGATTCAACCCCTAGCTTGGGAACTTCCATATGCTGAGGGTACTGCCCTAAAAAGACAAAAACAAACACAGAAATCTGTAAAAGTGCCAACAAGTAGCAAAAAAAAAAAAAAGGCAGCTGAATGAATGCAAAAATACTCAAAAGAGCCTTTGCCTGGAGTTCAGGCAAATTGTTCATTATGCAGACTGGCCAGTGAGCAGACTGGTCACTAGGTAAATTTATTGTTAGGACACGTGGCTCTGGTCAGAGTAGTCTGTCCCTAGGGCAGAACCAACATGGCAGCTGTGGGTAGGTTAGATATTACGCTAGGGCTGGATGGGAGTGTCCGTTGGATGTGTCTAGGTTACAACTCTGCTTCCAGAAGTAGAGAGAGGGCTATGGGGCCTCTCTGACTTCTAGAGGTTAAGTTGGGGCCCTGTTACCTATTAGGACCCACACAACCACAGATGTTCATTATAGTAAATGAATAGAGTAAGGAAACATAGACTTCAGTCACCATCCAGCATCGTGACTTTGCAAAAGTTTCCCTAATCTCTCCTCAGCCTGAGTTTACTCATGCATAAAATGCCAGAGTGGACTTAAATGCTTGCTGCAGTCCCTGTAGGGTCTACGATTTTTCTGAGATTTCAGTGCTGTCAAAACTCCTCCCATGTTGTGACCTTTCCAGGAGACTAGAGGCCAAAATGGAGATAAGGAGTACCATTTTTTTTTGTGAGGCATTTGAAGACAGCCAAGACTTTGCTATAGCAAAGGTTAACGTTCTGTGTCTCAAGACCCATTTCCCCAGGCTCTCGGAATGTAAATGTTAAAGTGATGAAAACAAGGAAATCTAGGCTCTGGTTCATTTGAACCAGAGCTGCTCATTGCTGATGGTGCAACCCTGAGCAGAGGGCCTCCTCTGCGGCCTGAAGCCTCATAAACTCAGGTTTAGGCTGTCAGCACTGATTTAGAGAAATGTGGTAGTTCAATTTGCCTCTGGGAAAGAACTGACATTCTCAGCAGGGCTTGGGGGCTCATAGTGAAACCTGAGCTGGCGTCTTCCCCCTGGAGGGGCAGAGTGAGTCAGAGGTTTGCACAAGGCTGTGGTGTCAAATCCACAAGTTCACAGGCCTTAGGCCTTCACCACTTTAAACTGGAAAGGTGTTGCAACATAGTTTTAATTGCTGAACCCTAGCTGTAACCCCAAATCTCTGGATTTAATACCAGCTGGGTGTGAAAGGCTTTGAGTGCTGCTGGTTTTCTGCCAAGTGTGCTTATTTGTTCCTCCTTTCCCTCACTTGCTTCCCTGTTTGTGCCTAAGCCCAGGCCTCTGGACGTTTGCCACCAGTGTGCTCTCCTCCTGATGATGGGCCTATAGATGTGACTATGGTTTACCTTCTTTTCTCTTGCTTACTGGGATCTGTGGACCTTATATCCACCCCGATCTCCTGAGAACAAGCATCCCTGAATTCTTCTTGCCATAGCTGGCGTGAATGTCAGTCCATGCTCAGGTGGGCAAGAATTAGAGCTTTCTTTCGTAGAACTCTACTCTGAGTGCAGGCCTTGGCTCTGCTAAGCTGCTGTAAAATGTCCAAGTGCAATCTTTCCTGGGCACACATGCCCCCTCCTCGGCAACACACACGTACCCACTCAGCCCTGGGAGTACAAGCAAGGCCACAGTGAGGACTGGGAGGGATTTTGGCTCTGGGTCATCTGCCATGTGGTTGGTTGAGGGCTCTGTTGGCCTTGCTCATGTGACCCCTTTGGCTCCAGGGTCCTCTATTGCTTTCCTACGATGATGGGTCCCCAGGAATCTTTTCTGAGGTTGTACCTATGACTGGTTGTACCATCCTCCACGGGCTTCCTGACTTCAAGACAGTATTCCCAGAATCAGCTCCCTTCTCAAATGAGAGGAAAGGAGAAAGGCAAACACAGGAAGAACCAACAATGCGGATTAATAGTCTCTGGCATAATCCAGGCTGGTAGTCAGTTCACCCTTTTACTCCAGCCCTGTGTTTCTATATGGGAGGTTATATGCATCTTTTTTTCAAAAGGAATAATTAAATGATAAAGTAATCTCTAACATCTGTTGAAAATAACCTGAACCCTGGCATTATCCAATGTATTCAGCACAATTGCCTCTTTTTTTTGTTTGTTTTGTTTTTTTTTGTTTGTTTGTTTGTTTTTTTTTGTTTTCTAGGACTGCACCTATGGCATGTGGAGGTTCCCAGGCTAGGGTTTGAATCGGAGCTGTAGCCACTGGCCTATGCCACAGTCACAGCAACGCTAGATCCTAGTGGCATCTGTGATCTACACGATAGCTCACAGCAACGCGGGATCTTTAATCCACTGAGTGAGACCAGGGATTGAATCCGTAACCTCATGGTTATTAGTCAGATTCATTCCGACTGTGCCACAACAGGAACTCCAGCATAGTTGCCTCTTAAACTAAGTACTATTATTATTTCCATTTTGCAGATCAGAAAACTGAGGCTCATTGAGATAAGAAATATGCTAAAGGTCACATAGCAAGTAGTGGGAGAGCTGGAATTTGAATCTCAGTCTTCCTGACACTAGAGTCGATTTTTATTTATGAGCAGTACTGGACTGCATCTTAGATGCTTAAAAACAATGCCAGACTTGTAAGCCTAGCATGGAATTTAAAAATTCAGTTTTTATAGAGTTTGTGCTATATAGTCTGTCCCTTCTCTCTATGGGGCTATAAAACAGCACCCAGCAGTCACTCCAGCTGCCAGGCCCATGTTACAAGCTCAGTAAATACTGTTGACTGATTGACTGTACATCTCACAAGCAATTTTGCATTTTCATATACTCTTGTGTATGATTCAGAAGTGGCAGAAAAAGTGAAAGGTTTCTGTGGGACCCCAAGGCTTCTTCAAGGAGAAAAAACTCAGAAAGCCTCTGACTGAGATAAGAATTGCCAGACCCTTATCATCTCACCTCACTAAGATTGTTACAATGTCCTAAGGAACCCCCCACCCCTACCCCAGCAACTTGGCCTACTTCTTCCCGCCCCTACTAGGAAAGGGATGTGGCCCTCTCCTTACCTCCTCCCATTGATCAACCTGGCCTACTCCTTCCTGCCCCCCAGTAGGAAAGGTGTGTAGCCCACTCCTTCCTCCACGCCCCCAACCAACCAGCAAGTGTATCAGAAGACCCCATTCTTCCCCCAGCCAATCAGCAGGTCAATAGGTGTATGGCCAGACCAATCCTCGACTTCCCTTTGGCTTTGGGCTGTAAAAACTGATGCCTCCACGCCCCCAGAGGCGGCTCTCCCTGATTATCAGGAAATCGGCCCACTGTGTTAACGGTGTCTCTTGCCTCAATAAACTTTCTTTTCTATACCTTTCTTTACATCCGGAAAATTCTTTTTCCACCTGTGTGCAGAGACCACAAGAGTTTCTGGTGGCACTGTCTTCTCTAAAAAATAAGAAAAACAGTTCTAGTTCTGCCTTGATTGATTGATTGATTGATTGATTGACTTGCCTATTGAGACTCTTCTACTCTTCCTTCTTTTGGGTTTCCTAGATCCCAGCCAGACTCACCGAGGATGGAAGGCCCTGCAGGGTTTTGGTGAGACAGTAAGAATTGGCCTTTAAATCTTGCTTTGGGAGTTCCACTTGTGGCTCAGCGGGTTAAGAACCCTGCTAGGATCCATGAGGATGCAGGTTTGATCCCTGGCCTCGCTCAGTGGATTGAGGATCTGGCGTCGCTGTGGCTGTGGCATGGGCCAGCATCTGTAGCTCCTATTCGACCCCTAGCCTGGGAACTTCCATATCCCACTGACGTATGGATGACACTGGGCAGACTGAAGGCAATTTGTTAGTCACTTACACTCACAGCCTTAGGAAGGAGGACACCACGCCCATTCCCAACCCCAAGGCCACACCAGAAATGCACTCGGGGCCAGAGGGTTCATAGTATCAATAGGGTGAGGTATCCTTTAGTTGCTCCAGGAGGATGTGACTGGCTTGTAGGAATAATTCTGTGAGCCGGCAGAAACAGAAGCCCACTTCTCAAGGATGAGCAGGAACTGTGCTCGGTCCCTTCAGCAAGAAGTGTTGTATAGCTAGGGAGCCTTATGGGAACAGAATAATGGGAGGGGGACTTGTGGTCAGGCCATTGAAGGCCCTCTTGATTTTATCAGATGTCAAGGCAACACATAATATTGAACTTGAATATTGAATAGGACTGAACATCACAGGGATTGGATGTGGCAGATGACCATCCATCTGAGTAGCAATCCCTGCCTGCCTTCCATCATGCATCCATCCATCCATCATCTATCCATCCTCTGTATCTTCCACAAAGGACTGACCTTCTGATGGCATCTCTGGTTGTTTTTCATGGTGTCCAGCTCCCAGTTTGTGAGAAATCAACATTTGGATTAGCCATTATACTCCTGTCATCAGTTCTTCACCTTTTTCACCTGTGCACTAGGGTAAACTCATTGATGCTGGAATATCCCTTTTTTTTTTTTCTGTTCTGCTTCTACTTTTGCTAGAACCATCCTCCTCTTTTCTCTCCCTGTCTAAATTCTCTCTCCCTTGGGCCAAAGCTCTTGTCATCCATACTTTCTCTCTCTTCCCTGAATTCTGGTTCTTCCTGTCAACCCAGAACGTTTGTGGAAACTGTTTTGTGTGAGTACAAAACCTCACACTCCTGGGTGTCATTGTGTTTAAATCATCCAAATCTTGTAAAAAATATTTACGATGCAAGTACAAAAGCAATATATGACTAGAATCTCTAAGTGAAAATTTATCTACCATCTGGCACATAGGAGGCCTTCAATAAAAGTGTGGAAATGGTCAATAAAACACCTGAAGAGCCTTAAAATTCTAGTATTATTTTTAAAAGGCTACATATTGATTGATAGGCAGACAATTTCAGGGCTCAGAGAAACGATTTCTCTTTCTCAGTCTAAGTCACTATTTACCTGGCTTCAACATTTGCCGCATTCACCCTTACAATTTTCACGTTGTCTGTGCACTATCTGTGTTATTACTAACATATTTCCTTAAATTGATTTGTTGTAAAACCTATTCTAGATCTGAGCCATAGTTCCTGTGACACCAGGGGCTAGTTATTTTCATGTAGCTTAGAAAAAATACTCAGTTAAGATATGAGATAATTGTTTATGTGCCACCTAAATTATTTCATGTGCCACACCTAGGAAACTCTCATCTTGCTATATTCATATCCATATATTTTATGATAAAAAGCCAGTCATACGCAAAAGACTACTATTATATGTTTACTATTTTATATGAACATTTTAGTAAAGGCAAAACTCTTTTTTTTTTTTTTTTGTCTTTTTAGGGCTGCACCCGCAGCACATGGAGGCCCCCAGGCCAGGGGTCGAACCAGAGCTGCAGCTGGCAGCCCACGCCACAGCCACAGCAATGTGGGATCTGAGTCGTTTCTTTAAACTACAGCACAGCTCAGGGCAATGCCAGATTCTTAACCCACATTACTGAGCAAGGCCAGGGATCGAACCTGCGTCCTCATGGATACCAGCCAGTTCGTTAACCACTAAGCCATGACGGGAACTCCAAGGCAAAAACTCTTGAGACAGAACATCAAGTGGTTGCTTGCCTGGGCCTAGGGATGGAAGTGGGGATTGACCTTAAACAGGTACCAGGGAACTTTCTGGAGCAATGGAAATACTCTAAAGCTGGATTATAGTGATGGGTACACCCTGTGAATTTAGAAGAATTCATCAAATTGTATATTTAAAATGGATACATTAATGGTTTGTAAATTATATCTCAAAGAAGGAGCAGGAGGAGGAGTAAAAGGAGAAAGAAAGGATCAACCAGGAGGGGGGATGAGGGGGCTTCTAGACTTTTGGTGATGTTCTCTTTCTTGATCTGGGTGTTGTATGTTCACAGAGGTATGTTCAATTTGTAAAAAATTCATCAGGCCATTCATTTATACTTTATGCACCTTTCTTTTTTGCCTTATCTAGAGCCGCACTCGTGGCATACGGAGGTTCCCAGGCTAGGGGTCTAACAGGAGCTGTAGCTGCCGGCCTTCGCCACAGCCACAGCAACGCTGGATCCGAGCCGCATCTGCAACCTACACCACAGCTCACGGCAACGCCGGATCCTTAACCCACTGAGCAAGGCCAGGGATCAAACCCGCAACCTTATGGTTCCTAGTCGGATTCGTTAACGACTGAGCCATGACGGGAATTCCCTATGCACCTTTCTATATGACATGTTATATCCCACTGACAGAATTTACCAGGAAAAAAAATCAGCCAAGGTGGGAACACCACTTCTTCCCAAGTAATAAAAAGTTCTTTCTTGTTTATTATTTTGTATAATCACATTACCCTGCCAACTTAGTTTCATGATGTTAGGGGCTTAGGTTTTGTGTGGCTTAATGCAGAACGGGTTATAAAAAGATATATTTAGCTAATCACAGAAGTGCTATAAGAATGTCAGCGGAAGCCACTGTTTTCATTATTCACAGCAATTATCAACATGGACAATATTCAACTTGCAGCCAAAATAAATAGATGTTTTAAGAGATCTTGGTGGAACAATCAAATCATCATTCTCAAAAAGTTACCCCTCTCTCAGCCTGGTTCTCCTGCTGCCTGCCAGAGCTTCAGTTCTATATTTATCTTTTCAAATCAGCGGTATAGCAATTAGTTATTATAATAAGAGCTACCAATTTATTGTGTGCAGACTTTATGCCAGACACTGCATTATCAGAGTTTTTCATACTTTAATTGCCTCACTTCACTGTTACAACAACTCTGCCAAAGAGTTGTTTTATTCCCTTTTTCAGTAGAGGAAACTGAGGCTGGGGCGTCCAGCATTGCTGGTGAGTGACAGAGCCAGAGAATGAGCCAGAGTCCCACCCAGTGTGCTTTGGTCTGTCTCGGGACCTGACGTCAGTAACAGGAAAAAAGTGACACGTGTAGAATTCTGAATCCCAAGACATGGCTCTTCACATGGTTACTATAGTTACTCTCTACATGATGCTCTCGCTTTCTTGCCAGGATAACAATGGATTGACTATTAGCCACTGAGGTGTTGAAACCCTGCCATCATCACAAAACCCGAGGGACATTTCAATATGCTTAAAATAGCGTTCCTGCCTTTTAATCAGACCTTTTCTTTCAGAAGCCCCTGGAACATTAACAGATCCTGTACGATGGCAGCTTTACAAATATTGTTATTTGCACATTGCATAAAACATAGGAGCTTTCTAAAGGTAATAATGCACCTGTATTCCAGGCAGTCCCATGGGACTCCTCAACAAAAATGATACATTTGGGTGGGGGTGGTGCATGGGGGCCCCTTCAGTACGTTGAGGGAAGGAGTGGGCATCCAGGCAGGAAGACCTGTGGATAGAGAGGCCTTGGGTGTGTTAGGATGGAGAGACTCAACCAGGGAGGGATAGGAGAGAAGGGACAGCAGCTGTGCTTTGCAAGTAAGACTCACTAAACCAGCAAACCCACGCAGAGGAAGTGGTTTGGATTAGGAATCGGGCGGGAGGACGACCAAGGCCTGAAATGTGTTATTGACAAGCGTTTAGAGAACTGAGCTGCCAGGGAGGATGAGAACTCAGAATCTGGAGCTGTCTTGCCTCCTGCGTGCCAGCTGGCCATGCTTTGGTCAGGCAGCTTTATTCCCTTTTGGCATGTGATGACCCTCAAGACCCATGAGCTTCTCAGATGTGGCACACTAAGACACTCATGGGACCAAAAACAGAAGCCGGATCTTCTGATCCCTCTAATTACAGGGTCATAATGGTAAAGAGGATGGTGACATTCCAGGACGACCATAGGGCCTCTCTCTCAACACTGGTGAGAACCAGATTCCTTCCCCTGGTTCTGTAAGTCCCAGCAGAGTTTTAGAAGATGATTAAAGAGAAGATCAGGAATTATAGGAAATTAGGAATGTTATAAAAAGATTTAAAAATGCTCTCATCAAATTTACCGAAGCATCTCCATGGCTGGAAACTGCCGGCTACAAGGGCCACTTGTGCCAGAGGTTGGCCTAGAGGCCAGGCAGGTGTTCAGAGGGTCTGCAGCCGGTCCCCAGGGGTGGAGGGAGGAGACTGGTTAGAAATATATTTCCCAGTTGGCGCAGCCCATGAGTGCAAGGCTAAGGAAGGCCTTTTAAGCCCCAGGTGAACCTCAGCTGGTGAAACCAATGGCACAAGGACCAAAGGTGACTGGCGGGGAGGAAGGGAGAGACACACACACTGGAGAGACCCACTGCCAAGAAGGGCTGAGTGGAGTGGGTTTCTCCACTGCGCATCCCCTTGGCTGTTCAGAATACCCAGGAGGGGTAACTGGGAGGAGCTTGGCAAAATCTCAGGTCAAAGAACATCCGTGCGATTAGCTGCTTTAGGGTCCTTTACCTCCTGGGAACCCTTGGGACTGTCCGCATCTTGGAAGGGGTTGTGGGAGGTAATTGAATGGCCACAGGTGGGCTGAGAGCAGGCGTAGCCACTTGGACTTTGATAGCTCTTCCCACAGTTGAGCAGCACACCCCCAACCTTTGGGGGGGGCCCTTTTAACACAGAGGAGCCTCCCAGCCTCTCTCCAATCAATGGCTGAAGCACACACTGCCATCCTGTTCCTGGCAGGATCTCCCATTTCAATGTCCGAGAGGCAGTTTAGGCGCCCCTCCCAACCCACCCCCACCCCCAAAAGGACACAGGTTTTCTTTTTGCATTTCTGGTGCACTAATCCTAAGGCTGTCTGAGGTTTAGGGCGGGAGGTGTGCGGGGTTCTAGGTGATGCAGGTGAGGTGGGCTAGGAAGGGGTGCTCCCCACTCTAGATAATCATCCAAGGGATTCATCCTGCTTTGGAGACCGGGTTTCATTTGCTGGTCCTTTTCCCATCTTGTTTATTTTTTTTTCTCTTTGATGCTCTTTCATTTCTCCACTCTGAAAACCTTACTGACCAGGGTTGTGGCCAGGGTTGTCCCAGATGAAGAGAGACACTCTGAATGAAGACAGAGACACGGCCTTCTCTGTCAGCGAGGTCACATTCCAGTTGGAGAGTCATAAACAGAGTGAGTGTTTACTCAGTGGGGGCAAGCAGGGAGTGGTCTGGGAGCCCAGGGAGGGGGAGGGAGGTGATCAGACCTAAGGCGGGTGCCTGGGCCAAGGAGATCTCCCAGAGGAGAGGGGAACTGGTGCTCGTTCCTGCTAAGGTTACCAGGTAAAGTACAAGATGGCCTGTATTTAATGTAAACTTATACTAAGAAAATTATTCATTTATCTGAAATTCACATTTAACTGAGCATCCTGTGTTTTCATTTGCTAAACCTGGCAACCGTAGTTCCTGATGAATATACAGGAGTTAGCTGAGTGAACAGAGGGACAGGCGGGAAGGGCACCCCTGTGGAGGGAACAGCGTGTGCAAAGACCTGGTGGTGAGCGTGCTTCATTGAAGGAACTGAGCCTTGTCCAGTGGAGTCCGAGGGGGTAGAGAGAATGCATCAACCTTCATGTGGTTGTTGAGGGCGTGCCAAGTGCCAGACACATAGTGAAGATCTAGGGTGCTGTTGTGAGCCAGACCGACACAGCTCTCAGGGAGCGCATGGTTCAGCTGAGCAGCTGTGAGGTGGGGAGGGAAGGAGAGGCACTCTAGAAGTTACAGCTGGGGGACCTCAGCCTGGCTGGGAGGTCAGGGACAGTCAAGAAGGGCTTCTCTGAGAAGATGACAAGAAGCCGAAGGACAAGGAAACAGGCGTGCAAAGGCTGGGGGAAGAGTATTTCCGGCTAAGGGAACAGCATAATGGAGGCCCGAAGTAAAACAAGGTGCAGGGGGTCCTGGATACAGAAGTCTGGCCAGAGGGGCTGGGGCCCTGAGAGGGAGAAGAGGTGCAGAGAGGAGGCTGGTGAAGTGGGCAGGGGGTAGATCACACCAGAGGGGACTGGGGCTGGAGCCTGAAGGCACTGGGAGCCAGTGGAGGAGTTTAAAGCAGACAGGGTGGCACAACCAGCTTAGTGTTCTTAAAGGTGACTCATGCTGGAGAGAGGAGGACGGAAGGCTAGTGTGGGGGCAGAGAGAATGAGGGAGACCAGGAGGGGGCTCCTACAGATGCCCGGGACAGACAAGTTGGTAGCTTGGTCTGGCGCAATGGTGGTGGGGATGGAGGGAGAGAGGCGGAGAGACGGATCCAGGCTGCACTGAGGAGGAAGACTTGGCAAGGCTGGGTGATCTGGCACTGGGAAGTGAGGGGGTGGGAGGAGCAGGCATGACTCAAAGCTTCTGGTTTGGACAGATGGGAGCATGGCAGCACCACTTGCTGAGCTGAGCTGGGGACTTGGGAGGTTTGGGGGTGGTGAGGAGAGAGGGTTCTGGTTTGCACGTGTTGAAGGTGAGGGGACCGGTCGTGGCCCATGGGAGGATGGACGCTGATGGAGGAGAAACCCACAGCGAGCCAGGCAGAGCCGTGCTCAAAATCTCTCTTCTCACACTTGGCTGTGTGGCTTTGATCACTGACTTCACCTCTCCTTACCTTGGTTTTCTCATCTGTATCATGGGATGATGTGGGTCATCCTCATAGCTGTGAGGATGTGGTGGGCGGCCTCCAAGATCAACTCTAATGACCCTGCCTCCTGGTTTCAGGTCCCACACTGCAGAAGGGTTGGTCTCTGAGATCACAAGACTATGGGTATGTCGCTCTCAAGGCTGGGTTATAAAAGACATTGTGGCCCTTTTCTTTTTTCTTTTCCTATCTTTCCTTTTTATTTCCTTCCCTCCCTTCTTCCTTCCCTTCTCCCCTTCCTCCCTCCCTTTCTCCTTACCCGCAGCATATAGAAGTTCCCCAGACCAGGGACTGAATCCAAGCTGTAGCTGCAACCTGTGCCACACCTGCAACAACACTGGATCCTTAACCCACTGCACCAGGCTGGGGATTGAACCCATGCCTCTGCAGCAACCAGAGCCACTGCAGTTGGATTCTTTAATTTTTTTTTTTCTTTAATGCTTTTGGCTGTACCTGCGGTACGTAGAAGTTTCCAGCCAGGGTTTGAACTTGATTCACAGCAGTGACAACACCGAATCCTTAACCACTAGGCCACTGGGGAACTCTCTGCAATTGGGTTCTTAACTTACTGCACTGGGGCAATGCCAGATTCTTTAACCCACTGTGCCAGGCTGGGTATTGAACCTGTGCCTCCTCAGTGACCCGAGCCACTGCAGTTGGATTTTTAACCCACTGAGACACAGCAGGAACTTCTGTGTCTTTTTTCTTAGATGGCACACTCTGGGTGATGCCAGCTAACAGGTTGTTAGGAAAGGCTCATGTGAAGAGGAACTACTGGACGTGCTAAAAGGATGAGCTTGAAGCAAATATTCCTGCCCCAGGGGAGCCTTCAGTTGACTGCAGCCCCATTTAACATCTAGACTGCAAGATCCACCACCTACCTAATCTACTTCTAAATTCTTGACCTTCAGAAACTGTGAGATAAGAAACATTTGCTGTTTTATTTTTAAAATTTTTAAAACAAGTTTTATTGACATATAGTTGATATACAATGTTGTGATAATTTCTGCTGTACAACATAGAAGTTAGAAAGGTTTGTTGTTGGAGTTCCCGTTGTGGCGCAGTGGTTAATGAATCCGACTAGGAACCATGAGGTTGCGGGTTCGATCCCTGGCCTTGCTCAGTGGGATAACGATCCAGCATTGCCGTGAGCTGTGGTGTAGTTCGCAGATGCAGCTTGGATCTGGCGTTGCAGTGGCTGTGGCATAGGCTGGGGGCTATCGCTCCAATTTGACCCCTAGCCTGGGAACCTCCATATGCTGCGGGTGCGGCTCTAAAAAGCGGAAAAAAAAGAAAGAAAGCTTTGTTGTTTTAAGCCCTTACATTTTGGGACAACTTATGATGCAGCAGTAGAGAACTTAGCACAGTGCCTGGCACATAGTAGGGGCTTTAGAGTATGCAGCATCTATAGGAGATGTTGGCATTCGCAAGAGAGGACTGGGCTGGAGGTGTGGCTTTGGGAGTCTTGTGGCTTAGAAACAAGAATGGAATACACGGAGGTGGCTGAGCCAGTCCACAGGGAGTGGTAGACAGAGAAGAAAGTATGGCCTTGGCCAGAAACCTGGGCATAAGCAGTGAGTCTGAGATGGGGAGCTGCAGAGGAAGGGGGAATCTAGAACAGGGCTCTGGAAAGAGGTTGTCCCTGGGAGGGCATGGTCATTGACATCACTGCAGGGAAGCCTGATGGGAGATCTGAGGAATGTCTTTTGGATTCTGCAACAAGGAGATTCCTGGTGGCTCTCCTCAAGAGCCATGTAGGTAGAGAGGTGGGCTCAGAGGCCAGACTGAGTGTTGTGGGGCAGGATGGCAGTGTAAACGCTTTCCACTCTCAAGCCACAAACCAAGATGGTTTACAGGAGAATCTTCTAGAAAATCCAAACCACAGAAAAATCCCATGCTTATGAAACTGCTCTAGTGAGCAGACACCCATTCCTCAATTTATTTTATGAGGTTCATGTAACTTTGATAGCAAAACGAGACAAGGAGAGAATAAGCTAGAAGCTGGCATAGGTCATTCATAGATATGGACACGAAAATCCTAAATAAAATATTAGCAAATGAAATCCAGCACTGTATTGGGAAAAAAAAAACAAAACTTAATTTAGGTGTGTTTATTCCAGGAATGCATGGATGGTTTAGTTAATTACATTGGGATTGGGGAGGAAATCCCACATTTGATAAAATTCAATACCCATTCATAATAGAGCAGAATAGTACTTCTTTACTCTGATAAAACATCTACAAAAAATCTACAGCAAATATATATATATATATATATATACTTTTTTTTTTAAGGGCTGTACCTGTGGCACATGGAGGTACCCAGGCTAGGGGTCGAATTGGAGCTATAGCTGCCAGCCTCTGCCACAGCTACAGCAACACAGGATCTGAGCCTCGTCTGTGACCTACATCACAACTCAAAGCAATGCTGGATCTGTGGTCCACTGAGTGAGGCCGGGGATTGAACCCACATCCTCATGGATACTAGTTGGGTTCATTACTTCTGAGCCACAATGGGAACTCCCCAAACACCATTTTTAATGGTGACATATTAGAAGCAGCCAAGAACAAGACAGAAAGGCCCACCATCATCATTGTTACTCAACAGTGCATTGGAGATTTTAGTGCAGTAAAATAAGGAAAAGGAAAAAAAAAACCTAACAGGAAGATACCAAATGTTATTACTTGCAGACTCTACATAGAAAATTTAAGAAAGCCTATAAACTTATTAGAACTAAAAAAGAACTAAATTAGAACTAAAAAAAGTTTGCTGAATATAGGATAACCACATTTCAATATGTTATAAAATGTAAATATGTAACTATAATTTACAGTGGCAATAAAAACTTTGAAATATGTAGGAATCCTTCTGAGAAAACCACTGACAAAGTTAATTCCTCTCAGTTTTTAGTTGAGGTAATAGAAGCCCTGAGAGGGGAAATGATTCTTCCAAAGACACCAGTACGCCAGGGGCAAGTTTTGGACTTTCATTGGCACCAAATCCTGGAGATCTGAGTGTAATTTCAGCATTATCTTTCCTTTGTAAAAAATAAAACATTGCATTTTTCTGATTATAAATCCTGTATCCACGCATTCTAGAAAACACAGAAAATTCAGAAGAACATTTGGAAGTAGTAAATGACTAACATTCCCATCCTACTGCCTAGAACTATGATCAACGATTTGGTGTATCTTTCACAATTTTTCTCTATGTATATTTACATTTAAAAAATAAAATTTGGATTATACCATGTATACTGTACTGCTTATTTCACACACATTTCCCTGTATCCTCACCTAGTGTTTTTCAGTATGATAATGTGGCAACTCAATTATGTTGATGAAGCATATGTCATTTAGTCTATTGATTTGAGTTTTCAGAGAAAACCCAAATATCAGATATGACTGTGATGATGCTGCAGATAGAAGTTAAACCCCAGAGACAGCTGATGCATAGGCAGATGTTAAGTACAGGTGAGTTTCCAAGGCAAGTGGTTATCCTGGTGAAGGGGAAATGGCAAAAACCACCATTACATACCTGGTCTTACCTGGAAAGGGACCGAGATCTGGTTAGCAGGAAGTGAATGGGATTTGGAGTCTATGCTTGGAGATCACTTAGCTCTGAAACTTTAGGTGACGCCCCACTCTGCAGCCTTGGCTTCTTTCATGGCCTTTCCAGCACCAGCCTCATCTAAAGACAGCTCTTTCAGGTCTTTTTGGTCATTTTCTCTGCTGAATTCACCTCTGCCCTTCTCCCCACCTGGCCCCCCACTTTGACCCTTCAGGCTTGGCTGACTTTCCCTATTCTGCCCACCAGGCTGGATAAGTGACTTTACTACCAATCCCACAGGACGCAAAGCCAGGAGGTGCTCTGGTCACAGTCCAGATCTTCTTTAGCCACCGCACCTGAAGCAGAGGCCCCCTCCGCTTATTCTCCATCTAATTGCTCTGATCATGTACCTCCCAATACTTAACGATCATAGCTTGTCATTGTTTTGTCTACTGGCTGTTTCTTTGGGTCTTTTCTTGTTTTGTCTACTGGCTGTTTCTTTGGGTCTTTTCTCTTTAGGACGTCCCTCCCTCTTGGTGGCCGCTGTACCCGCAGGTCTGGCACATGGGCAGGGCCCCATACGTGTTTGTGAAACGACAGGAGAAACATCTGTAGGTACCCTAGGCCTGAGAACTCAGGGAAGACTGCCCCGGGCTGGGCTGATTCCAAACTGCGGGCGGAGGCGGGCCATAGGGCGGTTTCTGGGCGGGGCGCGGGGAGTCTCGGGCGGAGCCTCAGGGGCGGGACTGGGCGTCGGGGCGGGGCTTTGGGACTGCGGCGGAGCGGGCCTAACCTAGCCGCCCGGGCTACGCCTGGTGGAGTTCCACTGGCCGCTCGGCCCTCTGGCCGCCCGCCCGCGCCGCCGTCAGGGGGCGCTCTCGCTCGCGGCGCCGCGTTTCTGCCGGGGAGGCGCCGTCCGCGCCGGGCGGCAGGAGCCGCAACTCCGGGCGCGGGCTCAGTCGTCCCGTTTGCCGCCGCCACCGCCGACTCCGGGAGCGGGCTCGCTCGTCCTCGCGCTCTCACACTCCGGCCGCCGGCGTCTCCCGGCCCGGCAGCCGCCGCCGCCACCTCTGCAGCCGCGCAGTGAGTAGGGGCGGGCCCACGGCTTGGGGGCCCGGGGCTCGGGAGGGCTGGGCGCTAGGAGAAGCCTGTGCGGAGCGGCGGGGGGAGGGAGGTTGAAGGGAAGCCGGGCGGTGGCGGGGCCCCGCTGAGGGAACCGCGGGGAGCCGGGTCGGCGCACTCCGGGGCTGGCACGAGCCCGCGGCGGGCTGTCCGTGGCCGAGGGACCGGCCTTGTGCGGAGGTTCCGGGGCCCGCCGGGCGGGAACTTGTGGGTTCGGCGGACCCGGGTGCCGGTGCGCGTCCCCTGCCCGGGCCCTGAGCGTCTCCAGTCCCTCACCAGGGCCGGGTCGGGGTTGGGGACTCCGCCTGCGGGCCAGAGTGCCGCCTGGCTCGCTCCGGGGCACCTCGAGATTTGCTCGAAAATGGTTGGGTTCTTTTTTGGGGGGGGGGGGCTGCTTGTTTTAATTTAAAGACATTTGGGTATTTTTTGCCCCAGAGAGACACTCCGACCGCAGCTGAGTTATTTAGGCTGAGATTTGTGTGTGTCAGGGCATTTTTAATGCTGGTTGTCAGAGGTGATAAATGGCCGTGTTAATGGGGAGTCCCTGAAGCACCTGCCAGGCTGTCGGAGGCTGTGTCGTGGGGGTGGGGGTGGGACGCGCAGATGAAACAGATCTCGTTTGGATGTTCTGCTGAAGTTACCATGTTTCTGTTCACATATAGCAGTTCTATGACAAGTTGATAAATCCATTTTAGGGCTTTGTAATAGAAGAGATTTGAGTCGCCAAGAGACCCGAAGTGACCTGGTTTGGCCAGGAATGTTTGGGAAGCCTGATTGCCCCTTCCTATTTCCTCTTCTCTTGGCATGTTGATTTTCTTGCTGTCACAAATGCCCAAGTACATGAACGATCCCAAGATAGGAAAGATTCTAGGGGAACAGCCTTTAGCACGGGACCGAGCCCAAGATTGAGATGTTTTCAAATGAACAGATGTATAGCTAGGAAAAGGAAAATCTTTTTGCCTTCATGGTTGTCATGTTGAGAAAACTTGCTCTTTGGTTGGGAACTATCAGGCCATAGTAATGTTTCATTTTGTGTAATGCCACAGATATTAAAAATTGAGTGGTCAGGACAGCCATAGGTGCCATTTCTAAGGTTTGTGGGATTTGAATTTTCATAAATCATATTTTAACTAAAGCATTACTGAATAAAGGAATTCTTGGATGAATCCTTCTATGAATCTCTCAGTGTGTCTTGGATTTTGATATTTGGAGTCTATTTAAAATGGAATACACGTGTTTATTTGGATTTGGCTTTGCCTTGTAGATAATCCTGAGTCATGCTTTAGAGAAGTTCCTTCTGTGATCAAGGGCTCGAATGGCTGATGATCTCTCAAAGCCAGATGCTCCCGTTTACCTGTTGTTCTCCCTTCTGAGCTCCTGTGAGAGGAGGATTAAGGGAGATTGGAAGCAAAATTAAGAGTCCGTCTCTTCCAAATTTGCGGTCTCCACACCCATGCTCTAAATTACTTGTGTTCGTTCACACTCAGCGTTTCTCAGTTTACCATAGAAATTTTTATGCTACTGCCATTCATGTTTTCACATTTGTCTAATACCTGCCAGTTTACTAATGGTTTTCTAATCATAATCTCAGTTTCTTGGAGAAAAAGCTGGGCATAAAGAATGATTTATTCAGGGTCTCATAATTAGTAATAGAGCAGACCTGGGATACAGATCCTCACCTGTATCCAGTTCTTTATCCTCTGTGCTGGCCTGTTCTGTTACCCTGTAGGCGGGTTGTTGCCTTTATGTTGTGCCTACGTGGTATCATCACTTTTGGGAAGGTGGTATCATTCTGTTTTTTATCATAGAAACTGAGGGTAAGAGGAATTTTAGGTTTTGTGACTATTTGTGACAGTGTTTTAGCATTAAAGTCACTTTTCTACTTAAAGTGCCTTCCTTCCAGAACTCATGGAGAGAGAAGAGAAAAAGAATTAGTTTTTGGACAAAACAGTCCATTTTTACAGTGGTTCTGGTTAAGGATAACCCAACACCATAATCACCTTCTCCTTGTGTGCCTGGCTACTTGTGCCAGCCCGTATGTGAATGTTAACCCAAAAGACTCCTTTAGATGTCGCTGAACTAGTTACTATAAAAAGTATTTCACTTTCAAACTCCCACATTTCAAGAACAGAGGAACTCGGCACAAAGGTAATTTTGAAGGTATGTATAGATGGAATTTATTGAGTCTTCTTCCTGAATGCCAGACACAAAGAATTCAGTAGAAAGGCATTTTAAAAGGACTACTCGGAGACTTTGGAAAGGCAGTAGTTAAATAGGTTTTTATTATTTATTCAAGTTTGGAGGTGTGTATGGCAGTGTATAGGTTATTGTGTAGGAGCAAGACTTTTGTCCTGGAGAATTCTTGGTCTTAGTCTGTAGCAGAAATGATAAACCCAGAATATTTGTGCTAAATTAGTTCATCATAACCAGGAAGCCTGTAATTGTGTATCTGCAGTGGTGAGGAGACTGCTTTTCAGGGGTTCTGAGGTTCTTTAAGTCATTAACTTGTTGAATGGTGCATTTTTCAGATTTGCTACTTTAGAAATTTCGTAGTCACTTCTTTTAAGGCTTTTGTACACTCTTTAGTATGTATTTTCCTTAATGTAAATACCTGCTAACACTGCACTGTCAGAATTTATACATTAGTTATAATTAATCTTTCAAGCTGAAATGTGGCTGAATTTCCAGTCCTGCTTTATATTCTTTGGAAATGGTCAGCTGGTTCTCTTCACAAGAGTTTTATTTGTCCTAAAGGTCAGACTTTTCAGGTGAACTGATTTTTGCAGGATCAGAAGCTTTTCTTCCAACTTCATAATTATTTGTGTTTGGTTGCATTCACTATTATTTAAAACGATCTTTGGTAAGAAAAGTCGCTTCAAAGAAACATTTTTTTTTTCATTGTTACCCTTGTAATCTCCATTGGTAGCACATTTTCTAAAACATTAGATTTTTCTTTATCTTCATCAAGTAAAACAGGCCCATTTGATGCCCATTTCAAGATCTTCCTTCTGCTGCCTGACTTGTGGTCCTTTAATTTCTCATTAAGCCCTCCACTGGAAACTGCCAGAAGGGAGAGAAGATGAAAAGCAAATGAATCATTTTCTAATTGTTAGCAGCTCTGGAAAATGACTTAGTAGAAGAGATTGAAGCTCTTCCAGAAATTCTTTTGCATTATTTTTTTATTTCATTTATCTGCATTGTCTCTGAGGTGTTCCTGATCATCATCACTTGAGAGGCCGATTAACAAGCTATTGGATGACCAGGAATCTTCGTGGGTTTTTTTTTTTTTTTTGGTTTATTTCTTGCTGTATCTGAGCATCTCCACAGAGGATATTTAGAAGGAAGGCATAGAGATAAAATTGAAGCTAATCGACACTTTTTTTCCTTAGAGCTCTTTAGTGAACAGTTTGATTTGGAGGGGGGCAGTTTAGTAGTTATTGGAAGTGATTAATAGTAACCTCTTTTTATTTTCATGTATCTTATACCCAAATGAAGGGGGACTTTGGGGTACTTTTTAAGAAACATGGGCTTATATAGATTCCCATAATTGCTTTCCTGAATTATTAAGCTTGAGGTTTCATTACATCTTTGTACAGGAACAGAGAACCTTGGCTTTTGCTGTGGAACAGATTCAGGGCATCATCTAATTTCTTTTTTTTCTTTTTTTTGATTGCTCAAGAAGTTACCTTGTTTTGATTTAGCAGCAAAAAAAGAAAAAAATGGATAGTGAACAGGCCTTGTGTAACAGCTGTAACTTCGTTTTTTGTTTTTTTGTTTGTTTGTTTTACCTTTTGTCATTTTAGGGCCGCACCCATGGCATGTGGAGGTTCCCAAGCTAGGGGTCTAATTGGAGCTGTAGCCACTGGCCTACGCCGCAGCCACAGCAACGCAGGATGCGAGCCGCTTCTGTGACCTACACCACAGCTCACGGCAACGCCAGATCCTTAACCCACTGAGCGAGGCCAGGGATCGAACCCGCAACCTCATGGTTCCTAGTCGGATTCGTTAACCACTGCGTCACGACGGGAACTCCAACAGCTGTAACTTTGATGATGTCTGGTTTTTTCCTTGTCTCTGGTCTCCCACTTCTCTTAGACATTGCGATGTTCATGATTTGGAGTTCTTTTTGCACTTAGGACAGAGGACAGCAGCCTTTCATCACACTAGTGAATAGGTTCTTGGTATTTTGCCTCAGGAGAATTTTTACAAACCTATTATGACTGCTCACTTTGAGTTATTGTTTTGATTTTGGTTTTGGGGGCCGCACCCACAGCATATGGAGGTTCCCAGGCTAGGGGTGGAATCAGAGCTACAGCTGCCTGTCTACACTGCAGCCACAGCAATGCCAGATCTGAGCCGCATCTGCAACCTTCAGCACAGTTCATGGCAATGCCAGATCCTTAACCTGCTGAGTGAGGCCAGGGAATGCACCTGCAACCTCATGGTTCCTAGTCAGATTCATTTCCGCTGTACCAAAATGGGAACTCCAGGAGTTATTGTTAAATTTGTAAATAAATCTCTACTTAGGCAGATAGGGTTAATAGATGGCTTTAGGGGTATTTTAAGTTAATCCTTTTGATTTCTTGTTTTTTTGGATTCTGTTCTTACCATTTCTACGGGGCGGGGGAGGGGTGGAAAGATCTGGACTAGGAATTAATAAACCCAAGCTCTTATTTATTTTCTATCTGTGGGGCGTTGAGCAAGTCCCTAATTCATGCTCTGGTTACAGTATCAGGAATGTTGTGGGGGGTTCTCCCCTCTCCCCACCTCTACTTAAATTGTTTCTTTATTCTGGAATTCCTTCTCAGGTTGCCCAAATATTCCTGCAGAGTTCCACTGATCAGGCTCTTCCCGGAAGTCCTCCATTTTCCCATTTGGAACTGTTCTTGCTCTTTCTTTGCTCAGACTCTGCCAGTCCATCTATTATGTAGTACTTTTGAATTCTGTTCTGTACTTCAGTTGTTACATGTTGCCTTTCTTCATAGATTGAAAGCTCCAGGAGGGCAAGGATCATACCTTTACAATTTTGTGTATCTGCATTGTACTTAGGCTCCCCCGCCCTGCTCTGCCCCCCCCCCCAATAAAAGTTGGCTGGCTGATTTATTTTTGTTGCTGTCAGGAGTGAATATTTTGTGGGATGGAAAAATGCCAAAGACGAGTATCTTACCAGAACTTTTGGATGGGTGACCTTTTACTGATCTGTTGTATCAGTAGCTTAATCAAATGCTCATAATACAAATTGGTGAAACCTGTTTCCTAGTTCTGTTACTTCAAATGCTGTTTGTAAAGCAAGTCAGAGGAATGAAAGTTTGTTGCAACAGCCCTGAATCTGACATTTGTTCCATTTCTCACCCTATAGCATGTGAAGATCTATCTATATCCAGCTGCTGAGTATGGATATACCCACCGTTGTCTGGTCCAGTTTTAGCTTGTTTACTTTGAAGAATTTGCAAGGTAGAGAAATAGATGCTTCAGGCTCTGATTTCAGCCCATGCTGTGCTATGCAAATGTTCTCTACATGCCTGAGTGACCTTTTGAGAAAGAGCCTTTGTGATCTTCTGTAGTCAGGGCCTGGTCGGGGAATTAGTGTGCCAGATTCCTCTAAAAGTGGGAAAAGTAAATCTGTTCAAAGACCACATAAAAAAAGTTGGTGCTTTTCCTGGATAGATACCAGTAAGTCCATGTTTCTTACTGTCTTTTGCCAGAGCTTTTGAAATTTTCTCTGGAGTTTGCTTTGCTGGGTGATTTGGGGAATGATGTGTGTGAGAGGAAACTGACTAAAGCAATTCAGTAGCTGGGAAACTGTGCATTTAAATGCTTTTGAATTGTAGATAAAAATAAATTCAAACAGGCATCATTAGTATCTGAGTGTTTATCAGTGGCTCTCCTTAAGTGCTTGACTGAGTGACTCTCAGATTTGTAAGGTTCTTTTTGCCCCAAATTGTGCTTTAATGGTTTGGCATTTAAATTGTCTTCTGTTTGTTTTGATGATTCTATAAAATGAAATGTGTCATTATTGAAAGTATAGTTTTTTTTTTAATCACAAAAGAGACATCACTCTGATGTATTTCTCTTGGAAAGAGACACTGGTGTCTTGGAGGTTTATGGTTTTAATGTCTTTACCGAGATGTTCAGTTTATATAGTTGAAATGCTGATGACAAAGTTTTCTTTTTCTCCTTTTCTCTTAAATAAGCTTTTTGATCAGGATCACCATATATTTGTACCAGGATAAAGTTGTAGAGTTAATCATAATGTTTTCCTATGGGAATTCTAAAAATTGAATTTTCAGAGACCATAGGTAGAATTTGAATGACTAGTTTACTCGCTAGGCTCCACCTTCTTTTCTAAGTATAGGATAACTCTCTGAAAGATTGCGCTTTGTCTTATTTACCTACCCACTGTGGTAGGAATGTGGAAGGACCCATAGAAGGCCCTAGAGGAATCCTTTCTTCTCCAGATCTGTTGGGTTAGAAAACCTTTCTTCTCTGTTTTCATAGTTACATGCTCTATCACGTGTCTTTTTCTCTTCCCCAAGTTTACCTGGAACCTGGGCTCCCCGAGACGCAGCACTGGAGCAGATGGATAATGGAGACTGGGGCTATATGGTGAGAGGCTTTTGCAGATGCTTTCTGAAGTCTGGCAAATTATTTTTTTGTGTCTTTTCCCCTACTTAATGTATTCTTGGGTATAATATATTTCATAAGAATGAAAATTATAAGTAGTGTAACTCTCCCAATAACTTTAGATGCATTTTGGGGGTGTTTTTATTTTGTTTGGTGTTTTTAAGTAAGCAAGCTGAACATGGACTCTCTTTGTTTATGGACTCTCTTTTCATAATGACTTGTTTTTTCAGTCTTTAAAGTATGTTGCTCTTAAAGCTCTTCCTTCATAGAATTGTGACCCTTCAGTGTCTAGTAGGTAACAAGTAGAGGGGATATTTTCTTGTGGTTGGGGAGGCTGACAGTTGAGAAGGTGCCACTTCTTTCACTAACACATGCGCATATGTCTTCCTATTATTCGAAAATGTTTGTTAAGAAATATTTTACTTGCCTAGGACCTATCTTTACTTGTCTTATTTTATTTCTTACATATGATTTCGAAAACCAAATTGGTATTATTTAGAGAAGCTTGCTTTTCAAAAGTAAAGGCCAGATTGCCACATTAATGTCACAAAAGTAAATTCACTATCAGATGATGCAGTTTGAAAGCTGCTATTAGCTTTCGAGTATTTGAGATTGTATCGACCAGTCTGTGTATTTTAACTCAGTATTTGGTATTGTTATTTCCATGAAAAAGGAAGATTAAGTCTACACAAACTTAAAAAAAAAAAAAAAACTCATGATTCTCCGGCTGTTTTTTGGGGGGAGGAAAAGACAAAGAAATACTGAATGTAGATTTCTTTACTTTATTAAATAATTTTAATTCTATTTTATGTTAAATTGAATTAAAAAAGTCCTTTTTTAAAGAAAAATCAGATTAAAACTTAAATGAGTATATATTAGTTTAGCCTTTTTCTTCCCATAATATACTCTGACATGAAAACTTCGTTCTAGAGACTGGGCCTGAAATTAAATGGCTTTGGAAATTCTGCCCTCCTTTCTCAGTGTAAGCCTTTGAAAATTGTACTTACCCTTTTTTTTCTGTTGAAAACAAATATTAGAATCCCTTCATCGGGGAGTTCCCGTCGTGGCTCGGTGGTTAACAAATCCGACTAAGAACCGTGAGGTTGCAGGTTCGATCCCTGGCCTTGCTCAGTGGGTTAAGGATCCGGCGTTGCCGTGAGCTGTGGTGTAGATTGCAGATGCGGCTCGGATCCCGCGTTGCTGTGGCGAAGGCCGGCGGCTACAGCTCCTGTTAGACCCCTAGCCTGGGAACCTCCATATGCTGCGGGTGCGGCTCTAGATAAAGGCAAAAAGACAAAAAGAAAAAAGAATCCCTTCATCGGGGTGGGTTTCTCACTCAAAGTAAAGCTATTTTGTATCAGTGGATTGCTGTGTTCTAGTCTGAAAGAATCTTTTGCTTTTCTTATTACCATTTTTTTTCTTAATTTGTGAAAGTTAAGATTAAAAAAACCATTCAGACGACTGATCATTTTTTAAAAAATTTCAGATGACTGACCCAGTCACGTTAAATGTAGGTGGACACTTGTACACAACGTCTCTTACCACATTGACGCGTTACCCGGATTCCATGCTTGGAGCTATGTTTGGGGGTGACTTCCCCACAGCTCGAGATCCTCAAGGCAATTACTTCATTGATCGAGATGGACCTCTATTCCGATATGTCCTCAACTTCTTGAGAACTTCAGAGTTGACCTTACCCCTGGATTTTAAGGAATTTGATCTGCTTCGGAAAGAAGCAGATTTTTATCAGATTGAGCCCTTGATTCAGTGTCTCAATGACCCCAAGCCTTTGTATCCTGTGGATACTTTTGAAGAAGTTGTGGAGTTATCTAGCACTCGGAAGCTTTCTAAGTATTCCAATCCGGTAGCTGTCATCATAACCCAGTTAACCATCACCACCAAGGTCCATTCCTTACTAGAAGGTATATCAAACTATTTTACGAAGTGGAATAAGCACATGATGGACACCAGAGATTGCCAGGTCTCCTTTACTTTTGGACCCTGTGATTACCACCAGGAAGTTTCTCTTCGAGTCCACCTGATGGAATACATTACAAAGCAAGGTTTCACAATCCGCAACACCCGAGTGCATCACATGAGTGAGCGGGCCAACGAGAACACAGTGGAGCACAACTGGACTTTCTGCAGGCTGGCTCGGAAGACCGATGACTGACCTTCAGCCTGGGAGAAGTTCCTACCAGTGGACTCTCTAGGAGATTGAAGAGGCTGTTTTTTGTTTGTTCGGTTTTTGTTTTTGTTTTTTAAATCACAGTGTGAGGGTTTTTTTTTTTTTAATATCTGTATTTATTTGAAGGCATTGGGGACCAGCAGGAAGTTTTGTGCTTTAGCAGATTCCTCTTTGTTTGGTTCCCTTCACCCCGAGTATGCATGTGCCTGTTCAGAGCCTCCAGATACCTTTTTTATAAAAAGAAGTCTGAAAATCATTATGGTATATAATCTGTCCTTAACAGCCCTTTTTTTATTACAGTGCTAAGATGATTTCTGATTAAACAGTCTCTAACTCAACTAGAAGGCTAAAAATGCAGGAATGAAAGAATAAACAGAGCACTCATGATGCCTTTGAGAAAAATCAGAACATCATGCAGGGTGACCTAGTTTTCAAACCAATAAGCAGTATTGTAATATTAAAGGAAAACTGTTCAATCATTTAAAAGTACTTGTTAAGTACTGCTTTTTACAGTTATGACAACTGTTTCTTTCTATGCATATAAATCAAGCAACCAAATATCTGTAGCCATGGAAATGTCTGACTAGAAATATTTATATTGGATTCTGAATACAAAATGTCCCTGTGGTAGAAATCTTACTTCTTAGGCCTGGTACAGTATAATTCCCAAGTGTACTGTCTACCAGGAAAACAAAAAACCAACAATAAAAAATGAAATATGAAAATTAGGTTTGTATTGATTATTATTAAAGGGAGAAAATAGTATTCCTTATCTAAAATATGCATTGTTTGTTTTATGTCATAATAAATACTGCCTCGTGTTGGTGCTTCAGTGATAGAATTCTTGCCACCCAATAAATACTGCTTGTAGTACATGTAGCACTCGGGAGGACTCAGTGGAACTTTAGGATACAGTTGATAGAATTCTGTGCTGTTGAAGCAGGGAATTTATGGAATTATTAGTTTTGTCTAAAAGGGTACATGTTTGGTCAGTGAACATATAGTTTGCCAAATTTCTTTGGAATAGGACTTATTTTGAAGATGATAGATTTTTCTTTAGTGAGCCACCAATTGTCATTGCTCTGTGACCCTTATTCCAGCTCTGTGTTGAACACAAGGACAAACTTGACTCTTCAGCCCCACAGATGTATTTTATTGTTAAAGTTAGGTTTATTTCTGAGAGAAGAAAACTGCAATGTGAATGAAGAATCTGGCACAATTGGAGATATATACTTTCATTTATTTCACTGTAATCTAATTTTGCATAGTTCATTTGATTCTGTTTCTTGGAAGTTACTCACTGGAAGGATTATGTTAACTATGATGAGACTTCCTCATCTGCCAGAACCGTTTTTAAAAGAAAGCCCAGAGATTTCTTCCCTGTCTAAGGAAGGAATAGAGCCCTGAGGCTGTGTTTCCCGAGGAAGCTCACCTTTTCTTCTCAGAGAAGATTCTGAAATTCTCTCTTTCCAAGGAGGATGAGAACATTTACTTAGATCCGTTTTTGTCCATGTTTCTCTGAAAATTTACTTTAAGATTTGACAAATGACCAATATCCAGAAACCTATAATTACTTTATTTTCCCCATCTTCATACTAAAATCCCTCAGTGTTATTGGCAGGTTACTGTGGTTTCAGGAAGTGTATTGGTATGAAGTTATCGTTTTAGAAAATTGTCTTCTACTTCAAATTGATTAGTGGTTACCTAAAAAAGAAACAACAAGAAAGGAAACAATCCAGCCAAGTTATGTGTTGAGTTAGCTGAAGGGGTTGCAAGATATAGTTGTTTGGGTTGAAAACAAGTGTGGAAATGGGAATAATAGTTATTCCAAGGTTTTACAAAAACATTTATGAAGTCTCTTCCTTGCCTAGATTAGTGGAGATAAGTTTGCTTTTGGCAAATTTTCTCAGATTTATAAATTATTAACAAATGATTATATGAGTAAATTAGTAAAAGTGGCAGGCTGAGATTTTTTGGCAATTTGATGGTATTTAATTTTGAATGTTTTATATACTTGGGCAATTGAAAATGGTGTGAAAATGTAGCTTTGCTATATTGGGAGTAATTTGAGACAATTATATCTTTTGTGAAAATTTTATATCATTTTTACTGTAGAAGAGTTGATTTTCAAACATTTATATTTAAAATGGGGCTTTTTTCTTTTCATTTTTAAAGTGAAGTATAATTGACATATAATATTAGTTTCAGATGTACAACATAGTGATTTGACATTTATATATTATAAATTAATTGCCAAAGTCTGGTAACTATCTGTTACCGTACAAAGTTATTGCAATATTATCGACTGTATTGTCTGTGCTATACATTACATCCTGTGGCTTGCTTATTTTGTAAATGAAAGTTTGTATACTTTAATCCCTTTCACTTATCTTCTCCCAACCCCAGCCATCAGTTCTGTCTCTGAGTTTGTTTCGGTTTTGTTTATTTGTCTTTTTAGGTTCCACATGTAAGTGAAATCATATGGTGTTTGTCTTTCTTTGTCTTATTTTACTTAGCCTTATACCCTCTAGGCCCATTCAGGTTGTTGCAGATAGCAAGATTTCATTCTTTTTCATGGTTGAGAAATATTCTGTGGTGTTTACCACATCTTCTTTATCTATTCATCTGTTGATAGACACTTAGCTTTTGTAAATAATGCTGCATGCAGTGAATGTAGGCTACATGCATCTTTTTGAATTAGTGTTTTTGTTTTTCTTTGGATGAATACCCAGAAGTGAAATCGCGGATTATATAGTAGTTCTATTTTTAATTTTTTGAGTAACCCCCATACTGTTTTCCATACTGGTTGCACCAGTTTACATTCCCTCCAACAGTGCACAAAGCTTCCCTTTTCTCCATGTTCTTGCCAGTACTTGTTATTACCTTTTTTTTTTTTTTTGTCTCCATGGCATGTGGGGGTTTCCAGGCTAGGGGTCAAATTGGAGCTACAGTTGGTTATAGTTGTGCAACTATGTGATTATACTTATTGCCAATGAAGTGTACATTTAAAAATAATAAATTTTATGTTTATTTTATATATATGTATTTTTTTGACTTTTTAGGGCCGTATCCGCATCGCAGAGGTTCCCAGGCTAGAGGTCTAATCGGAGCTACAGCTGCTGGCCTGCACCACAGCCACAGCAATGTCAGATCTGAGCCGCATCTGTGGCCTGCACCACAGCTCATGACAACACTGGATCCTTAACCCACTGAGCAAAGCCAGGGATCGAACCTGCAGACTCAGGAATACTAGTCAGATTAGTTTCCGACAAGCCATAACGGGAATTCCGTATTGTTAGCTTTTTAACGGCAACCATTGTGATAGGTATGAGGTGACCTACATTTTATCTAGATTATACCAATTATAGGTACTTCTGGAAGAGGAGAGAGAGAGAGTGTGTGTGTGTGTGTGTACTTTTAAGCCGTAGGATAAATAAACTTGTGCTATAACGACACGAGTGGTAACTAATGAGTCTCTTGGGTTTTCCTAGATCTAAAGCAAACCCCTGGTTTTTAACAAAATAGATGCTACAGATGGATAGTGCTACTGTTTTTTTATTGTGGGAAATTTCAAAAATATTTGGAAGTAGAACGGTGTAAATACCCACATACCCATTGAACAGCCTCAACAATGATTTACTCCCCCTTTTCCCCGTGCATTATTTTGAACTAAATCACATATTTCATCCATTTCAGATTGTGTCTCTGAAAGATAATGACTTTAAAAAGTACATATGTAGTTGTAAATTTTAATGATGCATATGCCATAGTACAGTTACCACGTGGTGGTGCCGCTTGAATCCTGTTGGTTATTTCATAGCTTGGAACTCCAACTTTGTAATAGTGGTCTTATATATTTCTCATAGGCAGGGTTCCTCTGTAGAAAGAAGTGCATTATTAAGTCAGACTATTTCTGCCAGGATTATTGACGTTTACTTTCAAATTAAGTTTTTAGTTTCAAAAAAGTAACATTACATAAGGTTCTTAATTTTTAAAATTATTTTTAAAATTCACTTTGTGTGAACATATGGAGAAACATTTTTTCCAAAGGGCATCCTTCCTTTTCTCAGGCAGATTTTAAATTGTGGTTACAGGTGGCCAATTAAAAAAAAAAAAAACAGCTTATTATTTGTTTGGGAGATTTAATACAAAGAAAAAGCTTGACTCTTGGACTTTTTGAAATTGAACATGTTAACCACAAAGCAAGGAACCAGAGGTGGAAAGAATCAGGTAAGAAGTATTCTTTGTCAGGAGTTCCTGTTGTGGCTCAGTGGTTAACGAATCCAACTAGGAACCATGAGGTTGCGGGTTCGATCCCTGGCCTTGCTCAGTGGGTTAACGATCCAGCGTTGCCACAAGCTGTGGTGTAGGTTGCAGACGCGGTTCAGATCCCGCGTTGCTGTTGCTGTGGCGAAGGCCGGCAGCTACAGCTTCTGTTAGACCCCTAGCCTGGGAACCTCCATATGCCGGGGGTGCGGCCCTAGATAAAGGCAAAAAAGACAAAAAAAAAAGTAGTATTCTTTGTCAGAATGGGTTATACTGGTTATTCTTTAATGTGATGTCTTGATTTCTTTTTTTTTCTCAACTCTACTTTCAGCTTTTATGATATTTACTTGTTTAAAAAGGAGTTCCCATCGTGGTGCAGCGGAAACGAATCCGACTAGGAACCATAAGATTTCGGGTTCGATCCCTGGCCTCACTCAGTGGGTTAAGGATCCCGCGTTGCTGTGAGCTGTGGTGTAGGCCGGCAGCTATAGCTCTGATTGGACCTCTAGCATGGGAACCTCCATATGCCGTGGGTGCAGCCCTAAAAAAAAAAAAGACAAAAAAAAAAGTTTTTACTTGTTTTCTTTTTTGCTTTCCTTGACTAAAACTGTAAGCTTGTTGAAGACAGGGTCTATAACTCTTTTGTTCTCTCCACCGTATCTTTAGTACCTAGAATAGTTTCTGGCATATGTCATATGCTCAATAAATATTTGCTGAATGAATGGATCAATAGATGTGTTTAACACATCTGGTAACTACTTAAATTTCTACAGTAGAATAATTGGGGAGAAATAAGATTCTTATTTTTAAATTATCCCCAGTGGTTCCTCCACAGCTTGCATCTGTAGGGAATCTCTTAGATATGAATTCACGTGGGGAAGGGTAACAGCTGTTTGCAGTTCGTTTTGGAGAGACTGGCTTGAAATAGCATCCAAATCAGGAAAAAAGCCAAAAAAGCAGACATCATGGTGAGAGTAAACCATGGGAGTGCATTATCCTGTCTGGGAATAAAGCTCAACACTTAACCTGCCCCAGACAGAAGAGACACTCTTAAGAGTCTAAGACATTTAACTCAGCATAGCACTTTTCTTCTGGTAGAAATGTCAGTGAGGTGTATTTCCATTTGTACTTTTGTGGCTACAAGGCATGTTTCAACATAGCTTTTGTTTTAATTTATTTGCAATAGCCGTAGTGTTCCTTTTTCTGCTAGCACACGAGGAAAAATGTCTCTTATTGCAGTTTCAAAATTATTTACAGCAGATTAGAAAAATACACTTAAAATGCTATTTTGGTGGTCTGTAGAGGTGTCAGAAATCTAAGTTTGGGGGCTATATATTAGGAGTCAACCAAGTGCCTTTTTAATCAAATCAAACAGTTCTTCAAGGTCACTTAGAATCCCAGTCTTAAATCACTGCATGAAAGAGCCACGTTGCTGTACTTGTCACCTTTTTAGCAAGGTAATATAAGCTGTCATTGTGAGTTTTCAGTATTGTGTATACAGCAGGTCCTTAGAAACAGTAAAAGACAAGAAAGCCCCTATGTTCTTTGATGAAGATGAGAAATCAGGAGAATGTTTCCTTGTGTTGCTAGTAAAACAGGTTTTAGCTCAATTTGCCAGTGTTTCCTGATGGGTGTTAAAGGCAGGGTAGGTTTTTCTCTGGAGCGCCAAACAGTGTGCATGTTTCTTGACACTATGGTGGCTAATCTGGAGTGAAAGAACTGATCCAGTTCCGTGCCAGGATTTAAATGTTTAGAACGTAGAGATCTAATCATTAGAAAAAGTAACACACTAGAAGTAGTTGAACTGTACTAAGCAGTAAATGGATATTCTTTAGGTAAGTTCTTCATATTTTCTTGTTGAGTTGAAAGGGTGCTGTCCTGGAGACAGGGAAGGACCAAAATGGATTGGCCTTCTACCCGACAGTCTTCTTAGGGGTAACAGGTTGGTTGTGTTGTGACTTTATTTATTTATTTTCTTTTTTACATCTGCACTTGTGGCATATGGAAGTTACTGGGCCAAGGGTCGAATTGGAGCTGCAGCTGTGACCTACACCATAGCTTCTGGCAATATCGTACCCATAACCCTCTGAGCCACAATAGGAAGCAGCTTTAGATAATCATGTTAAATTAAGCAATGAGGGAGTTCCTGTAGTGGCACAGCAAGCTTAGTGGTGTCCTGGGAGCACTGGGTCACAGGTTCGATCCCTGGTCTGGTACAGTGGGTTAAGGATCCTGCATTGCTACAGTTGTGGCTTAGGTTGCAACTATGGCTCGGATATGATCCCTGGCCCAGGAACTCCATATGCCACAGGGCGCCCAAAAATGAAAAAAATAAAATAAGTTATGAGGTATAACAGGATGCAGAATGTTAAGAGCAAGTCTAACACCATGCTAAGTGTGATTGAAAGCCTAAGAGGTGCCAATATGAGGAGGTGTTAAGACACTTTTTTCTGAAATTTGACTGAAGAGGTAAAAACGTAAGCTTCACCATCTGAATAACATATTTACATTTTAGAACTTAAAATAACTTGTGTATCTGTAGACCATCATTGTTTTCATCATCTGTATCAAACCTGCTGTTAAATGTTGGTTCTCCAAATTTTACAAACACGGTTTATTTCTCTATCCCAGTTAATGTAGTCATTGATAACGTTTCCCAGTGGTGCTCATGGCAGAGAGCCTGGGACCCTGGCCCTAGGCTGGTAGGATTTTATAAGTCCTTCCCCTTCTGTTAATGAGTAGTGGTGTTCTCTCCTAGGACAGCTGCGGATCTTTTCACCGCAGTCCTTATAGTTATCATTTATTTGGTGTTCCTGGGATACTGATGGCGGTGCAGCAGCCTTCTTTGTTCCCAGGAGTATGTTCCTTGCAGTAAAGGGGAAGAAGGCATCTCTAGCAGCGCAGTCTGAGAAAGACATCCACCCCAAGCTTCCTGTCACCCCTGAATACCCACTGTACCAACACAAAACTGAGCGTTAAAAGGCTGAAAATAAGATGGTTAAATCAGTGCAGTGACTTGTTTTATTTTTGTTAATTAAAAGCCAATTTAGGAGTTGTGGTGCAGCAGGTTAAGGATCTAGTATTGTCACTGCAGCATCTTGGGTTCAGTCCCTGGCCTGGGAACTTCCACATGCTGTGGGTGTGGCAAAAAAAAAAAAAAAAAGCCAGTTTGCCAATATGGGTCTAAGCCCTGGGTATGCTAAGCCATGATTTAGAGCTTGGCCTTCCTCCTAATTCCCTTTATCAAATCCTGAGCAGTGATGCATTTTGCTGATTACAGCCTGGCTCAGAGTTCCTGCCAGCCTTCATCCCTGCTCCTGGTTTCTTTTATATATTCTCAAAATATTTAAGTAGACATACTATGCCAAGCAATTTCTATCCTAATGGGAATCAGTCAAAATGGGAAAACATGGAGGTGTAGCCACTGCTTGTTCTCTTCTCTCTTAACGTAATTTATAATGTGTTCTATTCAACTACCTGAGTATTGGTTGGTGACTTCTGAGCCCACTGGAAGAGACGTTCATAGACATTTCCGTCGTAACAGCCAAGTGCTGAATTTAAACACTGATCAGTATAGTCAAAAGCATCAGTTAACAAGATAGCATCCTTTCTGAGGGGAAAAAAAACAAAAGTTTGTGAGTATTTAAGATTGCTGTTATGAATCTGATTAATCTGGATGATGAATAACAAGACCTAATTAGGAACTGCATCATTATCCACTTTTTGAACAGCTCAGCTTTTTTTTTTTTAAGTTTTTAGTTTTGATCAGTTATATTGGCACAGTATAAAGAGTCAAATAGTTCTTTAAGGCTTGTTATTTAAAATCACCATATCCTGTCTCTCACCTCCCCCATCCCTCCCAACTACCAAGCCCAGAAGCAATCAGCTTTGGCTGATATTTTTGGAATTTTCCTAAATACCTCTATATGTCGTGTTTGTGTTTCTACTTCATAATCAGTATGGCTGGGTATTATCTGTTGACTCTCTGCTACAAAAGATATGGATTTATTTTGGCACCTCTCCTCTCCCATACCAGTCATCCCCTGCCCCATCCCCCAAGCTCTACTTCTGCTTCTTAGCATTCCTGCCTCCCAATACAGATTCAGCTAGACTGGTGTTCAGTGCTTACATTATTATGACTGTATGGATCCTGTGTATTCTTATGACTTTATGTATCCCATTCACAGCTGAGCTCTGTCCCCACCACCTCTCTCCTGTTACGGTGATCTCTCTGTATCACTCCCGTTATAATTCTTAGTGATTGCACTGTCTTTGTGGATATTCCTCTAAAACTGAATTTCTCAGTTCCTTGAATCTTCTCCATTGACCTTGTTTTGCATCCTCACTCTGTCGCTGTCTGCCAAGATCACATACCAGGATTTATCATCCACATCTGCAATTTCACCATAATTTCAGCCATGTTTTCACTGTCTCTTATTTTTCCAGCTTATTCCCACTGCTATTCTGACTTCTTAAATTCTTATTTTCCCTTTAAAGCAACAAAATTATTTTTTAACCTATTGAATAAATATTAAAAAAATTGTTAACATGCTTCCGTTTTTTTTTAGCAGAGGATATAAAAGGTAATATGTGATTCTTTACACTCTTCCCTGACCCTCATTTCACAAAACACTTGAGGTGAATGGAGTACTGTACCTATTTTAATTCTTTCGGATGGCCTTTCATCATTATTATGAGATGATTTTCCTGTAGAGCTGTTTATAATTTTTTGACCCTACTGGCACCTACTACCTATTTAAAAGTCCCTCGTTTTTGTGGTCCCACTTCCCTCATCCCTCTGAAATTCTATGGTCTGTTATATTCACTCTGAAATATATTCGGCAGTTTGTCTCACTCTATCATACTTGTTGAGCAAAATCCCATCCCTTTTTATCTACAATTTTTACCGACTTTTTTTCACACCTTTGTAACAATACATGGTTGGAAAAACCAGTGCTGACTATTGTGATAATGACTCTAGTGGGCCCTTATTGCTACTCGACAGTCATGTTACATTGCTGTAATTCATGTACTCATTCATTCTCATGGATGATTATCCCACACCATCTCTTTGATGCTCAGATCTACACTTCCCACCTCCCCACCTCTCTGAACGCAGATGACTTGGAGTCTTATTTCACTAATAAAATAGAAATGTTAAGATTTTCACAAGTTCCTACCTGTGCACTTAAACACATAAGGCTTCCTCTCTTAGTATAAGGCAGCTGTCCGGATTCCCAGCTTAGACTAGTCCCTTTTTATCCACTTGATGCCCTCCCCCTTGCCTAATAGCAGTGGCCTCCTGCCTTTTCCCTCCAGTATCAAAATTCTCTTCTTGGGAGTTCCCATTTTTATTCAGAGGTAACAGACCCGACTAGGATCCATGAGGATATGGGTTCAATTCCTGGCCTTGCTCAGTGGGTTAAGGATACGGCGTTGCCATGAGCTGTGGTGTAAGTTGCAGATGCCGCTCGGATCTCATGTTGCTGTGACTGTGGTGTAGGCCAGCAGCTATAGCTCCCATTAGACCCCTAGCCTGAGAACCTCCATATGCTGCGAGTGCGGCCCTAGAAAAGACAAAAAAAAAAAAAAAATACACTTAGTCTCATCCACCCCCCAGCATTCCTGGTTCCCCTTCCCTGCCATCCTTTCTTCATAGCGTTCGTTACCACTTTGCACACCATATACTTGACTTATTTTGTGTGTGTGTGTCCTTTCCTCTCCTTTGTGAGCATCTGTAGCCTTTCAGTCTGAAAATCGTATCCTTCATTTGAGGAATATTTTCTTTTTTTTTTGCTTTTTATGGCCGCACACTGTGGCATATGGAGGTTCCCAGGCTAGGGATCGAATTGGAGCTACAGCTGCCGGCCTACGCCACAGCCACAGCAACACCAGATCCGAGCCGCGTCTGCAACCTACAACACAGCTCACGGCAACGCTGGATCCTTAACCCACTGAGCAAGGCCAGGGATCGAACCCCCAACCTCATGGTTCCTAGTCAGATTGGTTAACCACTGCGCCATGATGGGAACTCCCAAGGAGTGTTTTCTTGAATTATTTTTTTAATGATTTGCTCCCTTCTGTTTTCTCTTTCTCTTTCTAGACCTGTTGTTCAGATGATGGACTGATCCTCTTACTATTTTTATCTTTTCTCTCCTATTTTTGTCTTCTTGCCTTTTTGCTTTCTTTGAGATTTCTGCACCTTTGTCTTCCAGTCCTTCAGTTGTTTTTCATTTTCACTATCATTAGTTTCATAGAACTGTTTTTGTTGTTCTCTGAGTATTACTTTTAAAGATATGACATACCTGTTTTGTAGTTGTCATATCTCTTTATGACTCTTTGAAGATATTACTGATCTTTTTAAAAAGTTTTCTTCTCCCTGAAGATTCTGCCTTCACGTTGCCTCAGTCTTTCCTGGTCTCTGCCTTTTATGTCACTGTTCTTTCGTCTGGTGTCTGGTGATCCCTGAGTGTCTGAGTATAGCTAAGAGTGGGCATTAACCAGCTGAGCAGAAGTCTGGCTGTGCTTGTCAGTGTGGGGTTCACTATGAATTGGACAGGCCACTGGGAGACCCCAGTGTCCCCAGTGTCTTAACTTCTCTCTCCTTTGGGCCGGTCAAATTCTTCGGAGGAGGAGCGTGTTAGCATCTTCCTGCAGGATGCTAGCCTGGCTGCCAATTTGCTGGGAACCAATGGGAAAAGAGGGCTCCCAGCACTTGGCCTGTAAACGTTTGTTCAAGCCCCATTTTCTGTAGGGAAGCCTTTATGTTCTTCATCCAGCTATTCCTGATGTTCTCTAGTCCACAGACCTCTGTTTACCCTTCTGGGATTGGAGGAGTCAGGGCATGTCTTAAAACTACTTAGAGAGGAGGAGGGAATCTGGGGACTCAACTCCTGTGGAAACAGACTTCCAGCCCATCCTGTCAGTGTTATCTGCACTCCCCCTGAGGCACCTGGTGCTGCAGTTCTTGAGGTTCTTTGGTGGCTCTTGGTTGCTTCTTGGCACTTTCTAGTTCTCATTTATGGTTCAGTTTATTCAGGTTTGCTAAGTCACTGTTTGTCCATCTGCTCTCCAGATGACATGTTTCCTCTCCTGTTCTCTTTGTCTGTGAATTTATGCCTTTAAAAATTTTTTAAATCAATTTACTGCTGTTTTAGTAGAGTTTCAGGAGGGAACAAAAGTAAATGCACATATTCAGTCTGCCATCTTTACCTGGAAGTTCCCCACCTGAGATTTTCTGACCATTTGAATAGCTAAAACCTGTTTCCGTCAGCTAATCAGCATAATAGAGCTGGTTCTTACTGTCACTCAGAATAGTGTGCCATCCTTCATTTGTCGTCTCAGAAATCTGATGGTGATACTGAGTAAGGCAGGGAGCTGTGACATAGACCTCTTACAAGCATGGAGTCTGTTTTGTACGTAATTACCCTGCAGTAGTAGAAAGGTTACTTAGGAACCATAATGTGAGTAAATCAATTTGTGGTTTTGATGCGTGCATAATTTTGTCTGTTTGTGTCAGTACTGACTGACTCTCTTGTCTGGAACTTTAAGTCTGTGGAGCCAAAGGGAGCACTCAGCAGTGCTGTTGCAGATTTTTAAAAAATGCTTACAGGTATAAAGGTGATCTTTTGTGTTTCATTATCACTGCCAGTCGGGGCTAGAACGTGATTGTCTTCATGTGCTTTTAAGTGTCAAATCTGGTTTCAGAACTTTAGATACACTTGGACTTGAACTGTGCAGTACTCAGTCATGCTGTTCATGGTTCCCATCACTAGATTCTCTATATCAGGTAATGTTTAATACCTGGGGCATAGTTGTATCAAATTATTTTTGATACTTTTTAATGATTTAATTGAACAAACATTTACTGACTACCAATTATCTCTTAGGTTCTTATCTGGAGTCCTATGTAACATATTGCAAATTGTTAGAAATAAAAAGAACTTAGTCTAGTTTTCTTTTTTAATTCTATTATGAATACCTTATTTTTTTAAAAATTCAGAATTTTTCCTTTTTATTCTCTTAGTCTTGTTGATAATGTGGACTATTGGAGGCTCCAGGGGAAATGTAAGGCACATATATGTTATGTGCTCCCCTCCCCTCAACACACACACACACACACACACACACACACACACGGCATCATGTCTTCTCAAAAAAGATCTTGTTCTCAGGTTAGCTCATCTTCCATATTATTAATTAAAATAATTAGCATTGTTTTAATTTCTTTTTCTTTCAGTAGCATGTTGAGGCCTTTTTTTTTATTTGTTTTTGAAGTGATTCTTTCGATTATATATATATAGTGACAGGGAGAAACTATTGTATTAATATCCCATGACCCTAAAGTGCACTGCATTATGCTATATTTAAAAGCTATATTATCGGAGTTCCCTTCTTGGCTCAGTGGTTAATGAATCCGACTAAGAACCATGAGGTTGCGGGTTTGATCCCTGGGCTTGCTCAGTGGGTTAAGGATCCAGCCTTGCCGTGAGCTGTGGTGTAGGTTGCAGACGCGGCTCGGATCCTACGTTGCTGTGGCTGTGGCGGAGGCCGGCGGCTACAGCTCCTGTTAGACCCCTAGCCTGGGAACCTCCAAATGCCGCGGGTGCGGCTCTACATAAAAAAAGGCAAAAAGACAAATAAAAAAGCTATATTATCATCTTGTAAGTCAGTATATGAATTACTAGATTTAAGAAATGTCTTCTCAGAGTTCCTGTCGTGGCACAGTGAAAACGAGTCCTACTAGGAACCACTGGCCTTGCTCAGTGGGTTAAGGATCTGGTGTTGTCGTGAGCTGTGGTGTAGATTGCAGACGCACCTCAGATCCTGCGTTGTAGCTCCAGTTGGACCCCTGGCTTGGGAACCTCCATATGCCTCAAGTGCGACCCTAAAAAGACAATTAAAAAAAAAAGGTCTTCTTGTAGTTTGGGGAGGATTTAAGTGGATTTAGTCAACTTAGAGTTTGCTTAACGCATTCAGCAAAGATAAGAATGTACTTGAGCAGCAGCCCAACCTTCACTTTAACATACACTGAAGAGCACATGCTCTGGAGGCAGACAGGTCCTAGATTGTCCCCAGCCCCTCCTCTGGCTAATTGTAGGACCTTGATTTCCTCCCCAGTAAAATGGGGAGATGAATAGTATCCACTTCAGAAAGTGGATACTATTCTCCATGTCCGGATCACGGACATGGAGAACAGACTTGTGGTTGCCAATGGGGAGAAAGAGGGAGTGGGATGGATTGTGAATTTGGGGTTAATAGATGCAAACTATTGCCTTTGGAATGGATGAGCAATGAGATCCTGCTGTATAGCACTGGGAAGTATATCTAGTCACTTGTGATGGAGCATGATAACGTGAGAAAAAAGTGTATACATGTATGTGTGACTGGGTCACCTTGCCGTACAGTAGAAAATTGACAGGACACTGTAAACCAGCTATAATGGAAAGAAATAAAAATCACTATAAAATTTAAAAAAAAGGAAGCTATCAGGATTAAATGTGATGATGAATGGAAGAGCTTTTGGCATTGTGCCTGGCACACATAAGTATTCCTTAAATATTAGCTAAGACCAAGAGTCATTAATATTATTAATTCATGTTGATACTCGATATTATTATTGATACATATTAATATATAATATGCTTTATTTTATTCATACTCTATAGATACTATTCCTTGACCATGTTGAAGAGTTTGATTGATATAGCTAATTTGTTCGTAGGCCTTTTTGGTTGTAATTTTTTTCCATTTTTCTCCTTCATTAATCTATAATGCTTTATTTTAGTATAATGATTCTGGGATATAAACCTCTCAGGGTTGTTGCTGCTTTTGCCAGACCCCATTTAGCAAGGTTTTGGAGCTGAAGGCTTTCAAGTTTGAAGTGAACAGAGGATTTAGGGTAACAGCCAGCTACTCACCGGATGAGGAGGAGGAGGTCCAGGTAGACTGTTTTTACCACATCTATTTGTGCACCAGAAAGGAAGCCATCATGGAGAAAGTCACCAGCGTTAGTCAGTATGCCATCCAAAGCATAGAGATCACAGAGGCGTTTGAGTACCTGCTTAATTGCTGGTTCACTTTCCAGTTTCTCCAGAGCTTCTGTAAAAATCTTCACAGTGACATAGTAGCAGTGTGCCTGTAAAGATGCAAAGATGCTTTAGCCTCTGATTTCTGACTCTGGAAATCATCCTGGAAGCTTGGCAAGACTGCTGGAATAAGCTAGCTGTGGCCATGTGTTCCCCAGCAGACTGACAAGCAGCCTGCTTTACTCCTGGCTCGCTGCATCTGACTAAGCCTATTTGACGGTGTATATTGGTGTGTGTGTTTGCGTGTGCGTATGTGCGCGCACATGCTGGGGACTAGTGGTTCTGGAGCTTGGCTCTTAGTTTCCTCGTTTTGCTTGGGGCAGTTTCAAGGAGGTTTGAAAGTAAAGAGAGAGTTACCGTTGTGACTCAGCTAGTTTAGGACCCAAGGTTGCTTCCATGAGGGGATATGGGTTCAGTCCTTGGCCTCACTCATTGGGTTAAGAATCCAGCGTTGCCACAAAGCTGTGGCATAGGTCACAGATGTGGCTCGCGAATCTGGTGTTGCGTAGGCCTGCAGATGCAGCTGTGATTTGACCCCTAGCCCGGAAACTTGCATATGTCGCAGGTAAAGCAGTTTAAAAAAAAAAAAAAGGTAGAGAGAATGAATACAGGAGTATTGGAGGTTGGCCTATGGACTGTGGAGGACAGCACTGCTTTTCTCAAGAAAGCAGCTGTTTAGTGTCTACCATGTTCAAGGCAGTGGTGTGTGTGTTTATGTGTGCCCATCTGTGCATTGGAGTCGGAAAGTAGGGGTTCAAGATGTACACGAAATTTATCCCAGCTAGAATGTAAACTGCTTGAGCTCAGCTATTTAGTCCATATGCAGCAGTCCAGCTTTGCTGGTGGTTAAAATAATACTTTGATACTGGTTGGAAAGTGACCACTGCTTTCACCAGGTAAGATCCACCTCTGCCAGCCAGCCTCCTTCCCAGGGGTGCCCCCTCCTCCACACGCCCAACCGTGCCCCACCCTGCAGAAGGCTTTCAGGATCCTGCTTCCCTTAGGCCTGAAGTCCTTTCTGATTGGTCGGTACCCCTGCCCTACTGGTTAGTGAGCCCCTCTCCCAAAGACAAATGTACATTATTTTTCACTGGTAGGATATATGAGTTCTGTGGGAGGAGAGAGAAAAGGAGAGCTTATAAAACAGGTTTCAGATTTTTTGTTGTTGTTGTTATTTTAGGGCCACAACTGCGGCATATGGAAGTTCCCAGGCTAGGGGTCAAATTGGAGCTGAGGCTGCCTGTCTATGTCACAGCCACAGCAATGCGGGATCCAGGCCTTGTCTGGGACCTACATTGCAGCTCACAGCAACACCTGATCCTTAACCCACTGAGCGAGGCCAGGGTTTGAACCTGCATCCTCGTGGGTACTAGTGGCACCTATTACCACTGAGCCACAATGGGAACTTCTCAGATTTTTATGTGCATACAGATTACCTGGGGATCTTGTCAAAATGCAGATTGGGGGTAGCTCCCTGGTAGTGCCCACCCTGCTGGGAGTGACTTGAAGTAGCCAATGTCTCGGGATCAAAGGAGTTTATCCAGGATGACAGGGAATAGGGGAAAGGTCATTCAAGGCCCAGGGGACTTCATGGGCACAGGACTGTATTTCAGGAGGCTGCATCAGTTTCATGGGGTGAGGTGGGGTGATGACGGGGAGCTGTGGAAGTTATGGTGGACTGGCAGTTGGGACCCAGGTCAGTGAAGGGCTGGGGTTTTATTCTGTAGGGGTCAGGGAGCCACTAAAGTCTTCAACAGGCCAGTGACTTGAGGTTTCTCGCTTGGAGAGGAACTGCCTTTCCCAGGGAGGCCTCCCAAAGGTGCTAACAGGGCCACTTTGCAACCTAGACCTGGGGTGCCCACAACCATGCTTGGTTTTCACCATTTGGACATGGAAAAGGAACACATGCAGCCTGCTGCCTCTGCCAGGTCAGACAGCCCTTGATGCTCAAACTGGACCCAGTTTGGCAAAGCTGGAGACCCTCACTTTTTTCACTTAGGCCCTCTTTTCCTGTTGTCATCTGAGAGCCACATCCTGAAATTCTCAGGGCCCTTGATTGAAGAGTGGAGTGATGGAGAGCTGCCCAAGAGCCCAGGCCTCTGCCTTACATAGCAGGAGGAGGACCAGAGAGAGAAGGTGGCCTCCTCCTCTGGGGAAAGGCTGAGAAGAACTTTGGCACCATGCTCTGAACACAGTGAAGTTTATTTACTTTGTGTGCTGGTTTCAGTCTTGCCTCCTGTCTAACTGGGGGTGTGTGTGGGGGGGTAAGATGTATAGTATTTACATGCTAGGTGACTCTTTAAGTTTTTCTTTTTTCTTTTTATGGCTGCACCTGTGGCATGTGGAAGTTCCCGGGCCAGAGGCTGAATCAGAGTTGCAGCTGCCGGCCTACGCCACAGCAACACTGGATCCGAGCTGCATCTGCGGTCTGTGCTGCAGCTTGCAGCACAGCGTGATCCCTAACCCTCTGATCAAGGTCAGGGGTCAGACCTGCATGCTCACAGAGACATTGTCAAGTCCTTAACCCACTGAGCCACAATGGGAACTCCCTCTTTAAGTTTTTTTACGTATTAACTCATTTAATCCTCACAATAATCCTGCAAGGTAGGTACTCTTATTAGCTCCATTTTGCAGATGAGGAGTCTGAAGCATTGAGAGATTTAAGTTTCTTGCCCAAGGTCACTGGCTGGTAAGTGGTAGCACTGAGGTCCAAACAAGGGTCGTCTGCCTCTCACTTAAGAGTTTGTACTACTACCCTGCATTGCCAAAGGTATGAGAGACTGAGGCTAGGTTATAATAGGCTGGGACCAGAACTTAGGCCAGGGTTCTCTCCTTCTTGTACACCCCTCTGCCACTGTTCCCCATCCCCCTTGTGTTGCTGTCACTCTCCCTGCACATTTATGGTTTCCAGATGGGACCCAGCTGGGTACTCGAGGTTTCTGTAGAGGTGGTGGCCGCCCAGAGCACAAAGCCCAGGAAATGCAGATTTCCATGCCCATTATGACTTTGGAGATTCAGCTTGGGCACCACCTTAATAGTAAGTCGCTCATCCTTAGAACAGATTATGCTACTCTCCTTCACGGGCATGTAAATTAATTGAGGTGACCCTGGGAAGCAGTGTCTGGTGCATTTGAAGGCAGGGAATAGGTTTGGAAAGTAGGTGAAAAATGGGCTGCCATGGTTCTTTTTTTTGGCATCTGGTAAGGACACAACCTTGCCAATCCTCTTCTGTGTTGATAGGACATTTAATACAGTGCTCCTCTAGTGGACAGAGCAGAATGGAGTGTGGCAAAGTTAATACTAGCACCAGCCAATGTAATGGAGGTGGTGGGTCACCAGGTGGCGCTCACGCACAGCCTGCCTGACCAGCCCTGCCCCGTGAGGGCTGCTGCAGCAAAACACTTCTGGGCTTTCCTGTTTTAAGGCTGCCGTTTTCTAGGCCTGATGCCCGAGGCTGGAAGTGATCACCTTGGTTTTCCAGGTGTAGGTAGGGCCAGAGTCCCAGCTTACTAAGCTAAAGCTCAGCAGTCATTCTTACCTCTTTCCCACACCATTGCTCTCTCAAACGTGTCCCTTGCCTCTGCTCCCTTAATGTCTCTGCATCTCCCCACTTCTCTCCGTGCCCTCTGGCAGGTTCATGGTCTGGATCACCCTCAGCCCATGCCTAGACTGCTGCTGCCTGCTCCAAACTGGTCTCTAGCCTCCAGCCTCCAGTCCATTCCTCCCCCTGCAGCCTGTATGATCCTTCTGGAATGAAACCTGTCACTTTGCTCCTCTGGTGCAAACCCTGCAAAGGCTTCCCACCGCTATGGAAACTAAATGCAGACTTGTCACAGTCGTGCAGAAGGTCCCAGGCCTTGCCCATCTCTCCTCCTCCTCTACCCTCCTTCCTCTCCTTGTTTGTTGTCTTCCTTTAGGTCCTTATTGGAAGAATGTGCATTTCCTCCCAAAGCACTATGACTTTGCTTGCCACCTCCTTTTACACCTGATATTTCCTTTGTTGGGAAACGTTCCTCTCCAAAGCCACAGCCTCCACCTGGCTAATTTCAGTGCATCCTTGAGGTCTCAGCCTACATGCCACTTCTGGGAAGGCTTTCTGACTCCTCAAGGTGGGCGCACCTGCTCTGCGATCTTGTGGTGCCCTATGTTTCCCCGTCACGGTGCTTCCTTAATCGTAGCTGTGTATGGGCACTGTTGAGCCCCTGGTACCCAGCCTGATGCCTGGTGTTGAATGGGTGCTCAAGTATTTGCTGACTGACTTTGAATTATGCACGAACACAAAACATAGTGGAAATTGAATCAGACATCTAACGATTGCCTGTGGGGCTAAGGGGAGACTTGACCTGCTTTTCTATCTGGGAGGAAATATTTGAACAACCTGAAGGAAATCCAATAACACTGCCTCATTACTTTTTTTCCCTAAGAGCTGCCAGCAAGATTGCTTTGGAGTTAAGTCCTTTAATTAAAATACCCTGGACTAAAGCCTTGAAAGTGAAATGAGGGCAGCTGCCTAGCTGGGCTAGGGAATAATGGCAGAGCTCAGATTTTCTCAGCAGGGCAGCCTGCTGGGGAAACAAAATGGGTTCCTTTTAGCTCTAGCTGATGGGCAGCTCACCTTGGCAGCCTGGAGATGTCTGAGGATGGTCTGGTTCCATGCCTCCTGCATGTCAGCCCCGGACTGCATCAGAGTCTGTAAATGATACACTGAGTCCTTTATGAGCCTGAAAGCCAAAGAGAAAAGGTTCTGTTTTTTGACTGAGTGGAGGAAGAGATTGATGCCATTTGGTCCCAGGCTGCCTGGGGTCCCGCAGAAGTAGAAATAGTTCCCATTTATTTGCTTTACAAAGCTAAATGCTTGACATCCAACATTTCGTTCACTCTTTTAAGGACAAGCATTCCCAATTTGTAGTGGGGAAAATTGAGTCCTATAGAGGTTAATTTAACTGGTGATGGTCACAGAACTAGGAAGGCATGGAGCGGTTCCTAACTTCCCAGCACGAAGCCTGGGGGCCCCGGGCCAGGGGCCATCCCCTCTTTGTAATGCAGACTCCATCCTCATATCTGTGTTTTCAGGCCGTTTTCATTTGACTGACTTCCTATTGCCGAGCAAGGAGAGTGATTTTTCTCTAAAAGCTAGTGAAGCTTGTTGGTCACCCAGTCCAGTCTAAGTTCTGCCTGAGGGACCTTAAAGAGAAGAGAAGAGACCAGCTTTTGTTCTCCAAACCGCAAAATTAGTTATTTGCCTTTTGGTTAACCTTTTATTCATTTATTTTCTATTCCCTGCCCATCCACTCGTGACCCTTGGAATTTGTTCGCAAAACAAACTGTTTAAGTAATACTTTGCTTTGTCACAGAATAAATAAGCGCAAGTGACAACTGCATTCTAAGCAAAAAGCAATATACAGCTGTCCCATCCCTTGGTATCTGTGGTGGGGTGGTAGTGGGGATTGGATCCAGGACCCCTGCAGATACCAAAATCACGATGCTGAAGTCCTTCTATGAAACAGTGTGGTATGGTTGGCACAGGTTCTGCAGCCGTGGATACGAAAGGCCAACTGTGATGGCATTTTAATTGCCACAGAGCCTTATTTTGCCTGCCCTGTGACTCCAACTGAAATGTTATGTCTTTGAGACCTGGGCTTTTTTTTTTTTTTGGTTTTTAGGGCTGCACTTGCAGCATATGAAAGTTCACCGGCTAGGGGTCAAATTGGAGCTACAGTCACTGGTCACAGCCACAGCAACTCAGGGTCTGAGCTGTGTCTATGACCTACACCACAGCTCACAGCAATGCCAGAGCCTTAACCCACTGAGCAAGGCCAGGGATCGAACTTACATCCTTATGAGTACTAGTCAGGTTTCTTACCACTGAGCCACAATGGGAACTCCAAGGCCTAGGCTTTTATCAGACTGGTTACTGATAGATCACTAGTGCCTAGCAGATTATAGGTACATAGTAAATATCTGTGGAAAAAATAAATGAATGTTCCAAGTTGCTTGTGATCGTGGAATACGAACCATTCCTGGAACCACAGGTTGGAATATAAGACCTCTTACTATATACTGAAACCCTTTTTCCAGGTTGTTTTGGTGTTTTAGTTGGGAAAGGGCTCAGAAGCTTTCCTTTCTAGGTAGTTACATCTATCCGTCTTCTCCATGATGGTGTCTGTATCTGGGCCACTACCTCTTTTTATTCCCAGCCCCTGGCATGTTGAGACATTCCTGACATTCAGGTAATAAGTGTCTGACAGTATTTGTTGACTGACAGGATGGAGGAGCCCTAGGTCTTGTTGGTGTTCCCTGGAACCTACTAGGCCCTGGAAATAAACATATTCTATCCCTTGATAAGGTCATATCTTTGAAAATGATTTTTAGCTTATGGGACATTTCAAACATGTGAGTACGATTGTGCTTTTGTATCCAGTTTCCGCATCTTCAAGTTTAATGAACCAAATTTTGGGGGGAAATTCCAGAAAGTTCCAAAAAGCAAAACTGGAATTTGCTGCGAACTAGCGCCTATTTACATGTCATTTGCACTGTATTTACAACTATTTACATAATATTTAGATATTGCTATCTAGCTAAGTAATCTAGAGATGATTATGTGTATGGGATGGGAGTTCCAGCTGTGATGCAGTGGATTAAGAATCCAGCTGCAGTGGCTTGGGTCGCTGCAGAAGTGTGGGTTCAGTTCCTGGCCTGGCACAGTGGGTTAAAAGATTGGGCATTGCTGCAGCTGCACCATAGGTCACAGCTGTGGCTCAGATTCAGTCCCTGGCCTGGGAACTTCTATATGCCACGGGTGCAGCCATAAAAAAAAAAATATATGTGTATATATATATATGAGGGTGTGCAGAGATGTATGCAAATACATATGCATAATATTGCAAATATGTAAACATACCAATTTTTAGAAGATACTTGAACATTCTGGGATTTTGGTACCCGCAGGGGTCCAGGAACCAAATCCCCTGTGAACACAGAGGGGATGACTGTATTGCTTTATTTATTGGTATTTACATACTGATGCATTTGTAGTATTTACATATGGGTACATTTTGTATTGCAAACCATAGTAGGACCTAAAGATTAAAAAAAAAATGCCTTGCACTGGCTAGGCAGGTGATGTCTTCCTACTCTCCTGACCAGGATGGAGAAGTGATAGTGGTCCATGCTGATGGGTGTGATTTCCCCTTCTCTCTGCTCCTGGCGGCAGGTTTTAGAGGAGGAGATTGAGGAAAAGGCTGGTTTGGGGAAGAGCATCCATGAATGTCCTCCCAGCCAGTCCCAAAGGCCCCAGTGGGAAGGAACCTGCCCCCAGGTGGGATGGCTGCTTTCTCAGCTCTGGCTCACCTGACCACCACGTGTGCCCAGGCTGCGGTGTAGACCTCTGGGTGGAGAAAGTCGGCTGCTGTTTGGGCTGGGCACCTAGCCAGGTCAGGTGCAGTCAGGTATGCAACAGACTCAGGGAGAGGCCTCTGTGGTGTGGAGCCTGTGGACTCCTGAGCCTGTAGGTAGCTCTTCACCAGAAACCTGGGGGACAAGGGGACAGGCAGGTGAGAGGGTGGGGAGCCTTCCTTGTGAGACAGCCCAGCACCCCTCTCTCGCGGCATCATGCACTCCTATGCTCCCTGTGGGAGGCTCTTTCCCAGGTCCCTACTGATGGCCACTGCTCACTCCAAAGCCAGAGTGCATCCCCAGGCTGTAGTTGCTCTCACAGTGAAATGAGGCTGGAGCTGCGGAGCTGGGCAGACACTCTCAGATCCTGAACATAAACCGTTTTGATATCTGAGCAAATAGAATCTCTCTTGGTTAGGATCTTGTGATTTGGGCATTTATGATGAATTGTACAGTGACTGCAGAAATGAAGTTCTCTTAGCTGAGAAAAGGAAAAGATGCAAGACTGCAAACATGAATGGGAGAATTACAAGTAACTCTTAGTTTCTTCCTCGTGATAAGCCAGTGGTTTCAAGCTCTTGTCGGACCACCCAGGATTCCCATGCAGCTCCACAGAGACCTGTGTGACCCTGGAGAGGTGACTTCACTTCCCTCAGCCTCCGTATCTCCACCTCTAGATGAGCATGCCAGTCACCTGACAGGGGGTGTGCGAAAACGGAATGAGGTAGTACTCACAGAGGGGCTGGCACAGTGCGGGGCACAGAGTGTCTAATACATGATTTTGTAACTTAGGAAAACCCAATACATGTATACTTTAAAATTTTTTGAAGAAATGTTACAGAGCAGATTTCCCAGTAAGCCCTTTCTCCCTGTATGGAGATGTATTTGCCCCGTCTGTTCACCTGAGAACACATGCGCGTGAAAGACCTTTTCAGCCACGAGATGCACTAAGCTAAGAGAGAGAGAAAGGAACGGCCTGTTGGGAGGAGGCGGAACCAGCCATTCCTCTGTGCGTTTTAGGTCGGAACCTCCTGGTGCAGACCCTTGGCCAAACCTGGGGACACTGCAGCCAACAGGGCAGGTGGACCCCCTGCCCTCAGGGAGCTCCCCATTACACAGAAAGAGACACTTTCAGATTGTGATGCCTGGTCCGAAGGAAACCCGGCAGTGTTGAGTGGGAGGGATGGCTGTTGCCACTTTAGGCAGAGTGGTCAGGGAGGGCATCTGAAGGAGGTGTCGCTTTAGCTGAGACCCGCAGGAGAAGGAGCCAGCTGTACAACGGTAGCCTAGGGGTGGAGAGGAGCCAATGTGCAGGCCCCGTGTGGGAAAGAAGAGAAGTGTGGCTGGCAGAGGTCAGCAGAGGCTGGAGGCTGTGAGAGGTGGTGAGGGAGGCAGGGGCCAAGTCCTGAGGTCCTTGCAAGCCACAGTGTGGAGTGGCATTTTCCCGTGAGCTGTGGGAAGCCACTGAAGAATTTCAAGCACAGGAAAGATGTGATCTTATGTAGGCTTTGAAAAGATGCCTCTGGCTGCCTGTGGAGAAAGGACTGAAGTGGGGCGGAGTGGAGGCGACAGAGCAGTAAGAAGCTGATGCTGTTTTCCTCATGAGAGGGAATGGCCGCCTGGCTGGGAGCCGCGTGAATCTGGGTAGAAGTGGAGGGACCAGAGGCATATATGGGGAGTTGGACAGTCTCCAAATGGCGGTCCCCAAAGTCTGCTCCCTCTGTGACAGCATATGGTGCTTCAACACAATCAGAAACTTGAGGGGGTCCCTTGGACTGGGCAGAGGCCTGGGTCTTACCTGGCTGTCTGCAGGTAGAGCACGGTGTTCTCACCCTCATAGGTGCAGGAGGCTGTCACTTTGGTGACCAGGAAGGGCAGGCCACTCAGCTTTGAATAGCCATGACCACCACAGGCCCTGCGGCACAGCTCAGCCCCTTGGCTACAGAAGTCCGAAACCATGGCCTTCATACCTGCGCTCAGTGCGTGAAGCTGCGAGAACAGAAAGGGGGTCAGGCGGCCCAAGGGAACCCTTTAATTAGAACCATGCTAACCACTCCCAGAGCACCCACTGTGTGCTGAGCACAGCTCTGTGAGGTCAGAACTATTTCCTGGGCTCTGAGAGGAAATTATTATGGATGAGAAGACTGAGACTTGAGTTATGCGACTTGTCTAGGGTCCTACAAAGAGGCAGTTCACTGTTGGGGCAGTAAGCACAAAACAAAACTGTCCAGGCCAGTGTCTCCAGGACTGTGGGAAGAGAGTGCTTGCGGGATTGGCCTTACCCTCATCCAGCAGCAGAGGCCTTGGAGAGCTGGCCTGAGCGGATGCAGGTCCACCATCAACCCACTGCTCTGGGTTGTAGGAGGGGCCGCCGGGCAGCAGGCCTGGTTTGAGTTTTTAGTTCTTTTTTCTGTTTGTTTGGTTTTTTGCTTTTGAGAGCTGCACCTGTGGCATGTGGAGGTTCCCAGGCTAGGGGTCGAATTGGAGGTGTAGCCGCCGGCCTACGCCACAGCCACAGCCACGCCAGATCCAAGCCGCGTCTGCGACCTACATCACAGCTCACGGCAACGCCGGATCCTTAACCCACTGAGCAAGGCCAGGGATTGAACCTGCAATCTCATGGTTCCTAGTCGGATTCATTTCCGCTGCATCACGACAGGAACTCCGGTTTTTAGTTCTTTTTTTTTTTGCCTTTTGTCATTTTATGGCCTCGGGTTTTATGGCCGCACCCGCGGCATGTGGAGGTTCCCAGGCTAGGGGTCTAATCGGAGCTGTGGCCACTGGCCTGCGCCGCAGCCACAGCAACGCAGGATCCGAGCCGCGTCTGCAACCTACACCACAGCTCACGGCAACGCCGGATCGTTAACCCACTGAGCAAGGGCAGGGATCGAACCCGCAACCTCATGGTTC